>CM068324.1:11490338-11502838 GCA_034766995.1 Acanthacorydalis orientalis | reverse complement strand
ATTAAACAGAAAATAAAATATATTAACATTAACGAATTATTTATTCTTACGTTATATACATATTTTTACAATATTGAATATAAATTACACGAATTTTTTTTCTAAAATTTATTGTAATTTATTTATTTAATATTATTATACTTTTAACAATTGATTTGATATTTACAGAATAAATATCTAGATAGTTCAGAAGATAATAAGTTTTAATAATTCAATTGCAACATAAAAATATTAAATGTTTATTAAACATTATAAATATAATTTTTATTATATTTTCTTAATCATCTACTAGGAAATTTATTAATAAATAGCTATTGTTTTAACATATACAAAAGTTATTTATATATCAAAGTCCAGAAAAAAAGTACAGAAAAGAAAAGAAATTAATCACAAACAATTTATGCTAATTGATTTGTAAGCATCTTTTATTAATTTAATTGTATTAAGTATTTTTCAGAAAAACGTAAAAAATAAATGTATAAAATAAAAATATTAGCGATTTGTATAGTTTTAAGCAAACAAAAATTGTTAATAGTTGTATATTTTATATTTTACTAGCATTGTCTCTATTAATTAATAGCGTTTGAATATATATATATATATATATATATATATATATATATATATGTATATATATACATATGTAACAATAAAATGAATGTACAATTGCTCGATAGAATTTCAATTCTACTCAATTGCTTTGAGTAACAATAGAATATTTGATTAGCATATCCAGTGGTGCTGTTTGAAATTGCTTTTAGCGTGAGATAAACATTCACAATTCAACTCACTCATATTTGCTACCGGTCATTCGATGAAATTTAATTAGCAATTCGTAGATCAATTAAGTTCCACATACATTCGAATGCAATGTGCATAGATCAGTTCATGATATTTATAATGTTCAAGTATCAATCATCAGTGCCAATGTACTTTTCGGTTGATATAATAATTGAGTTATTTTATATATGTATATATATATATATATATATATATATATATATATGTGTGTGTGTGTGTGTGTGTGTGTGTATGTATTTATTATACATTTAAATACGTGGAAGAAGATATATAAATTTTGATTTTTAATTTAAAATTAACTTCAAAAAGTCAACATAATCAAACTTAATCTTTTTCGGTCTTAGAAATTTAGCATCAACAAAGAATATTTTTTCATGGCAGAACTAATAGTGCCATGTACCACTTTCATTTTCTTGGAGAACAAATAACTTTTGTGAAAGTTATTTGTTCTCCAAGAACATTCTTAGTTAGTACTCTTTTAATTAAAGTATTCGTGATATTTTTTTTCATTAAAATATAATATATTTAATAAAATTGAATTCAAATTCATGAATCAATGTACAAACACTAACTATTTTATATAAGGTTTCATCATTTAATTATATATAAATTCAAATAAAAAAAGAGTAATACAAAAATATAAATAAAATCGATTATATTCGAAAATATTACAGAGTATAGTTTTTTTTTATAAAAAATATCTAATTTTTAAAAACAATAAACATAACAGTAATATAAAATGTAATATAATGAATAAAAATATCAATGTTTAGAAAAAAAATAAATATTTATTTGACACTTACAAGTATTACAGTATTATTAATTCCTTTACGAAGATTTTATTGGAAAATATTTATTTGCTATTACTGTTTATACACATATACATATATATATATATATATATATATATATATATATATATATATATATATATGAATAAAAATTTAAAACATGGACAGCCATGTAAACTTTTCTATTCATATAAAATTTCTCAGTTTCAATTCTATGAGTAATAAATTTAATTGTTTAATAAATACATCGATGAAAGTATTTTGTCTTTACTTAATCCTAAAATTGTAATCAAGACATGTTTTTAATACCAAGAATAAAAATTGTTTTTTAGTATTAAATTATAATAGGGCCATATCTCGTTTGCAGTGAAGTTAAAGTAAACCAAAAATAGTATTTATGAAAAATATTGATTTAAAATAAACTAAAAATATATATTTTTAAGAAAACAATTAATGAATCAAATTGTTTATTCATTTCAATCGATGTAACGTACTCAGTATAGATTATACGTCACTTTTGTATTAATTGTAGAGTCATATATAATTATAATTTATATATAATTTCTCTTACTAATCAATCGCAGTGAGTTTAAAATAAATCTTTATATAAAATGAATTCAATATCAATATTTTTTTAAATAAAAAAAATATAACAAAGTTTCGTACTGAATTAATTTGATTTTCTATAAAATTAAGTATCAATATTATTTTTTTTAATGTGTAATAATGTTATGATCTCATTGATTTGTATATTTTATTAATTATTATGTTTAAAATAAAATATATAATAACAGTTTATGCATGACTTGTAGAGTTTTATATTAGAATTTTGTGTTATTGTAATTGTAAATAAAATATTTATACACTTTATTAATTTAAAAAGAATATATAAAAATGTCTTTTTCAAAAATATACAAATAAAAATATATTAAATACAAGAAAAATAATATTATTGATACTCGTTGAAATATCTACGAATTTCAAACAAAGAATACTAACAATACATTAATGGCAGTTTCATATTACCAATAAAATAACTTCTCTATTAGTCAAATTTAGTAAAAAAAAATCTTTAAAGGTATATCTAGTCTAAAAACAATTAATTCAATCAGTCAATTGAATCACTGTCTTTAACAGTAATGTTCGTACTATAATTAATATAAATTTAATTTAATAAATTATTTTTTATATCGATATGTTTTACTTATTATATTACATTATTTTAAGTTCATTGAACTTTGAATCAGGAATTAAATTCCAATAATAATCATAAATATTACTAATACATTAATACATTTATTAAAACGATAAATTGCTTCATATTTCTATTGCAATAAATTATTTAAATTATTGCTTTTTAAAATAATAACAACATTTTTAATAATAAAAATGTCAAGTAATATATATATATATATATATATATATATATATATAAAAGTGTGTTTATAAAATTTTCTTTTTTACTATAAATATCTTAAATAGTAAATAAATCATTAACACAATTCAAATTTTAAATAAATATTAATACTGAAAAGGCCTCAACAAAAAGACAGCGATTCAAAAAATATGCTTTGTTAGATGTGCAATTTGATATTTTTTAATTGCACCAGATTTGTGAATGATGTTTGTATTAAAGCTTAACTTTACAATAAGAATTAATTCGAATTCCATTTCATTCATTTATGTATTGGTTATTAATTTAAACTAATTTATACCTCTCGAATTATTTGCATCTATATATATATATATATATATATATATATATATATATATATATATATATATATATATATATATATATATATATATATATATATATATATATATATATATATATATATATATAGATAGATAGATAGAAAAGATACAAAATAATTTAACAGTTATTCGTTAGATGTAAAATTATAATTGTGTTATTATTTTTTATTGTTCAGATTTATTATTTATAATCTTTTCATAGCTGACCTGGTAATAAAATACAATAAAAAATGTAGAAGTCTAAAAGAAAACAATGACAGCATATAAAATGAATCAAAAAATTAATAAATCATTTTTTTTTATTTTTATGATTTGAAATATCAACTATTTTTCATGTAATTAAATTATTTAAAATTTATAAGATTTAATTTCGTGTAATTAAAATCGTATTTTCAATATCTAAGGATGTTTTCATTATAAAAGAACGAGTTTATTTGAAATTGTTGCAACGAATACCATATAAATGAAAAAAGATGTCTGTCTGCTTTCTGTGGCATCAAATTCTAAAATAAAGATATATAGATGGTTGAAAATTATCATATAGATTTTAAATAACTTGAAAATATGTATCTTTGGTTTTATTTTTTCGAAAACAATTCACACTTTTATTTAAAGTTACTTAATTTTATTCGATTTAAATATTTTAAATACATGTTATTTTTTTGACTTCATTTTTGTTTCAAAAGTAAATTATTTCCGTATTTATCTTTTCTATATTATTTATATTTTTATAATATGTTACAAAAAAGTTTAAATTTTTAAATAGTTCAATAAATTTGGGATATTTTAGTATTATATTAATAAAAAAAAATGTTTTTTTCTGTCTATATACGCCATTTATAACTCCATAACCGACACATAAATATTTAATAAATTTCACACGTACTTACACTTATTTGAGGATATAATTTGAGCGTTATTTTTTCTGAAATCGTTTATTAAAAAAATGTTTATTAAACAAATAAGATTTCGATTTAAATTTAAAAATTTATGATTTTTTGCAAATCACTGGCTTAGATTTTTATTTAAAAATAACTTCTAGATCCTTAAAATCCATACTTTTTTAGAATTATATACCCGGTTGTGTGTAAGATGTAAGAAAATGTGTGTCTTACTATCAAGTTATCATGTGCAAACTAATAAAATAGCACACAAAGAAATACAATTGATCAACTACCATTTTCATTTCATAAATAATTTATTTTCCTATTTGTTTTTTTATATACAAAGCTGTGTATAATTATCAAAACACTAAACTTGTTAATTTATTTGTTGTAAATATTTGTCCTGCGAATTATATATATATATATATATATATATATATATAATGTGTATATTTTTCATACTGTTGTATTTATATATAATATAATAAATAATTTTTTTTCAAATGGATAAATCCTTCAATTGAAAATATATGATCTTTGTAGTATAAATAAATAAGTTTATATATGTGCATTTATTATAGAAAAAAATACATGTTTATTGGAGCAAATATTTGATTATATTTAAAATAATAATTATAGAAAATTATAATTAATTAATCATATAAAAACGTAGTGCAATCAATAAAGATGAAGAAAATAATTACAATATTATTATTAGTCTTATTGATTAAATAGATAAATTTATGAACAATTTCTTGATTAATTTAATACAAATACATTAAAATTATATAAAAATCGAATATAATAAAGCAACAATAGAATCGTATGTAAATATTTAACTAAAACAAAATATAATTTCTTGTTATTATATTTAATTGTAATACTTTAATATTTACAATACTATTTTAAAACTAAAATATATTTTTAAATAAATGTAATTTTATACAAAAACATACCTTAGATATTAACCTCCATACTCCTTCCAGGAAACATCAGTAAAATTTGAAAGTGATGAATATAGAACATTTTTTTATACTCACTAATCTTAATATGGTTATTTATTTAAAAGTGTAATGTCTTTTTAATTTAATTCAATTGCACAATGCGATAAAATCAATGCTTTTTGACATAATATTATATTTTTTATTTTGCTTTTTTAAGTATGACTATTTGAATTTGATATATTCGCATATATTTTTAATAAATTTTAATATATTTCTAATCATTTCGAATTTATATACAATTGATATTAAATCATGTTTATTTTTTATTCAGAGTTCCTTTTTTAAAAACAAAAAAATAATTTATTATTCATTCATATATATATATATATATATATATATATATATATATATATATATATGTATATATGTATATATATATATATATAATTATTTATTAAATATTTTATGATAATTTATCGAAGAATATTTATATTATAAAATTTATTCGATTTTGATTATAAGTAATCCACGAATTTTTTGTAAAATTAATAAATTGTACTGTTCTTAGGTCGTTTGTTTTTAATTGAAATGATTTACTATTAAATTTTTAAATATTTTTATGTTTAAAAATAAAATAACTATCATTTACTTTTTAAAAAATCTCACTCATTTTTTATAGAGATAATACAAGTAGCCTTTAATAAATAAAGGCAAATAATTATGAGATATTTTTTTAATAATTATATTTCAATGTGCAAAATAATATTTAGTAATAATGTATATATTTTTTAAAAAATCTTTTAAACACAAGTTCGAATTCGCATTTACTGTAATATTCATTGATACTATCGGTCCGTCGTAACAACTGAATATTTTGAATAGATTTAGTATTAAAATGGTTATCTTTTGATAAAAAAAAAAACAAAAAAACGTAAAATTTCATATAAGTTATTTTAGGATAACGCCTGTAAAAATATAATTTTTATTGAACATTTTGAATATAAACTAAACTCAGTGTACGTAACAACTTGTTAACAGGTACATAATAAACATTATTGGTATATTTTATACCTTAATAAACTATATAATATAATATATTTGTAGAAAATCTGTCTGAATTAAAATTATTGTACTTAGTAATAAAACAATAAATAATAGTGGATCAGTGATTTCTACTAATTAAATATATTAATCATGTAAATGAATAAATTATTATTACACAAAAGAGAAACTATTTACGTTCCTAATAATTGTTTTTTTTTTTTAATATAGAAAATACAACTGAGTTAGGTATTCTTTTAATGTAAAAGTAAGTAAACCTATTAATAATAAAAAAAATGAAATTCGGCTTAAATTAATAAGAACTCTTATTAATTCTAACTTAAATCTAAATTGAAATAATGATGGATTTATTTTTTAATACATTTTAATTTGTATTTGTTATTTACTTTACTCTTTATGATAAAATATTGATTATTTAAGTTTTTAAAAGATATATCTTGATCATTATTTTTAAAATTATTTATTTAAGTTGTAAGAAATAATTTTTGTACTATTTTTTGTGAAATCAATAACAAAAAAGATAAATATGTGTGATTTTGTATATATATATATACTCGCTCTCTCTATATATACATATATATATATATATATATATATATATATATATATATATATATATATATATATATAAAAACAGAGATGATTTTATTATATTGTAATTTTTTTTTATACTTTTTTATAAAGACACATATAATGTTAATCTCAATCAATATATTTCCATATCTTAATTCCCAGTCAATAATTTACATATTTTCATATTAAAATTTTCTATATTTAATTCTTAAAAATGATATTAATAAAAAATCACATCTTTTATAATTTTATTTTGAAATAGATTTAATATTTGTCGATCCTACATATATGTTGCTTACAAATCACTTCTTTAAATAATTATTAATATATTTTTTTTATGTAATATCATTAAAATTTATTTTATATAATTTAAAAATTATATTTTTATAAATTTGTATCTGATATATATATATATATATATATAAATCGTGAAATTATCAGTTTTTATCTAGAATTTATAACATGTGAAATTTTTTATTATATATTAACAACTATTATATTTTTCTCATATATATATATATATATATATATATATATATATATATAAATATATATATATATATTTAAATATATATATATATATATATATATATATATCTAAATTTAATATATAAAAAAAATAAAAATTACAAATTTTATATATAATTCTATAACGTAAATTATAGTGTTATCATTATGTGGTTTTAATTAATCTTCATTTTAAATACATTTTTCCAATATTTATTTGTTTACTGTATAAACATATATATATATATATATATATATATATATATATATATATATATATATATATATATATATATATATATACATATATATATATATATATATATATATATATATACTTGACATAATTGTCGATTATTCACTGATATGGAAATAAAATTGAAAATTTGAAAACATCCACGAGTTTGTTTTTAAAATTGTTTCTTCCTACATCATGATAAGATTTCATAAAATATATTTACACTGGAAACATAAAGTAACTCACTATATATATTAAGTAGTCTATAAACTGTTCAAATGTATGATTCGAATAAAAATCCATATGTATATATCATAGATCTAGCACACAAATAACTTCGAGACGATTTATACGACACAATGAACACATAAATAAATCACCGATTAAAATATGTAGTCGCGTTGCACATAAGATAATCACTAAACAAAGTTTGAAACAAATAAGAAATTTATACTCATATGCAGACATTTATGTTTATATTCATAAATAAAAATATAAATGAGACATATATATATATATATATATATATATATATATATATATATATATATATATATAAATATATGTATATGTCTATATACATTTGATGCGATGCACAAATTATTTAAAATTCATATGGTTTACGTGTTTAGACATCAAATAACGGCTGTCATAACGGAGCCCATCTAGGGTGGATGAGTTTATAGATGAAATAAGCCACAAACCATTACAGACGCTGCGCACTCAGAATCGTCGATGGATTTGCACGGCCCTTTTGGGTGGTGCTGCCATCAATTTCTGGTGGGATATAGAGGGGGTGACACGAGTTTCGGCCCATACGGCAAATACTAACCCCACCGCGACCCGCATGCATCGTAAAAACTCTACTATTGCTAATTTGAATATGGCGTGATTTCTAGCTGTTTCTTATCTGTTTCAGTCGGAATGATAACGTCTTTCTGGGATCGACATACCGATTGGGGAATATATGGTTGAGTCGCTTTGATAATCTATGGAAAAATGTTAATGCTCAGATCACTTGCCACATATATACAAATATATTATATATATATATATATATATATATATATATATATATATATATATATATATATATATATATATATATTTAACTAACAAAAAAATATTTACTTTTTATTGTTTATAATAATTCAGAAACGAAATAAAGTAGTATTTTGTAGTAGTAAAGTATTTTGATCAGTCTCCCATATGATTTTCAATTAACACATCCTCTTTTCCTTTATTTTTCCTGGTTATTTTTTCTTTAATAACACAAATTATTCTTTTTGAATAATGCAAACAATAGAAAATAGTCGTTTACAGTATTTCGATTTGATAATTATCACTGTATGAAATGAAATATTCTTTATTCTTTGAATATAAATTATCTAACAGTTTACTTCTGGATTTAAACATAATTTTGATAAAATTTCAAAATATCTTTGTACACTTATAAAAAATAATTTGGAATACGTCTGTATTCTTTACTTCTGTATTCTATAAAATAAAAAGTTTTGCTTTTTCTATATATTTCTGCAATTATACAAAATTGAAATTGTAAATTTACGAACAATTTAACTATAATACTTTAAAAGTAAATGAATATAACAGATATATTAATATTTTGAACACTAAACAGAGAGAACCCGTCTAGAATATAGAGATTTATAAGAATCCATTTACATACTCAAGTCTTTTTTCACATAATGTAAAATATATTTAAATAGTTTTGGCACCACGTTTATATATATATATATATATATATATATATATATATATATATATATATATATATATATATATATATTTGAAATCAATCTTTCAAAATACTTGTTTAACACTGGACCAAAAACTGAAAAATTAAATTCTATTTTATAAATGTCTCTTTTCATCCCTCAGTGGCCAATATTATCTAATATTAGTAAAAAAACAACCTCTTAGTTAAATGTTTGTTAAAGTTTTGATTCCTACGTTAGTTTTTTTTCAAATACGTTTTAATTCGATGTTGATTTTCAGTTTTCCTGTGTTGTATTCTTCTTTATTTCATTCCATATCGCTGGCTAGTCTTTACTTCTGAATCTACTATTTATTCTTCTATTTGTATATTTGAATTGTTCTTATCTTGATTAATATACTAGACCAAAATACAATAAAAACTCAATTACCGGTTTACATTATTTATTGGCTAATTTAATCAAATATGTTAGAATGAAATAAATAGTAATTACTTGTACTGTTTTAATCAATATATTAATATCAATTATACTCATAATTTATTTATAACTGAAAACATTTTAAATATTTAGGATTTGATTATATTTAAACATACAATCATACTTTTCTTAATCGATTAAAATAATAATATTTTTTATCCTTTTAGATACTGTACTGAAAATTAACACTTTAGGACATTTTATTTCATAATAATAAATAACTAAAGCAGACATTTTTATTATTTGTTGTTTTTGTAAATATTTTGTCTTCTGTCCTGTTATTTATATTTAAACTTTTAATATATTGTTTTGAAAAGAATCATTTAATTGTTTCGAAGAAAAAATAGAGTAGAATAAATGATTAAAATATTAATATATGTTCTGAACATATTTTTAAATTTTGAAATGAATTTAATCGTCATTTTAAAATAAATTTCAATTTATTTTTAAATTTATTAAATACATTTCATAAATTCTGATAGCAGATTTACTGAAATGTATAAAAAAATTAATCATAAATAATATACATTTTTTTTGTAATTTATTATATAAATATTTAACAGTTCAAATTTTATTGCTATTAATGTTTTATTTATATTAGTTTTATTATATATATATATATATATATATATATATATATATATATATATATATATACATATATACGTGTGTTTGTGTGTGTGTGTGTGGTGTATGTGTATATATATATATATATATATACATACATACATAAACATAATATGAAAATATTTATATTTTACTAATAGTTTAGGTATTTTAAAATTTGTTATAAATTATTTAAAAAAAAACTATCTACATAATATATAATATAGAAGAAAAAAATATTTTATTATCTTAAAGAAAATAATTGTTATATTAATTTGCTTCGTTTATACAACTATGATTATTCTTATTATTTTTAGAGAGTATTAACAAAATGACGTTGATGATTTTTAACAATCAGAGGCTTATTTTTAAATTATAATTTTTCAATTTTGAATCGACTGATATTCATGTGAATCAATTACCTATTAAATCCAATAATCTTAAAATTTTTTTTTTGATAGATTCATATATAAAGTATACAGGGTATAAATTGAAGAAGGTCTTTTTTATGTCTAAAATTATTTTTTTTTATATTAATATCAGTTTTATTAATAAAACATGAACAGTTTATGATTATTATTTCATAAAGTTTTTTTCTAAAAATGAAACTATATTATTTCATGTATTTATTTTCATTCTCTTAGTAGTTTCTAACTTAATTCATGAAGATATGGACGTAAACTCAAATCAATTGAAATTACACTAAAAATAATAATAATATAAATTGAAAGTACGTGAAAAATTTAAAAATTGACAAATTTTAAATACTTTTATACTTGATAAACTTATAAATTAATTGACGATAGACTATAAATAATTTTTAACAAGAATATCTTAAGTCGATCAGTTCATAAAAGTTGATTATTTCAAAATATTCCTTGAATTATAATAAACATTTTCATTAGTGGTATCTGTACATGTATAGATTATGTATAAGTGATATATTTTAATTACTTTGTTGTAAAATAATACATACGTATACTTTATATATTCTTTTTCGATTATTATAAAGTTGTTAAAAATTAATTACAATTATTTCTTAATCAAATGATTCCTTATTCGAATAATATTGTTTTTTTTTACTAATATTTTAAAATATTTTATCAAATTCTTATAAACTTCATTTATTACTAAATATAAAATATGACTTTTCACTCGTATAATCATAATCTCAGTCTTCCTTTTATAGAAAAACATTTTTATTCAAACTGTTATTATTTTTTAAGATAAAAAAATGTTTTTTAGAAATATATTTCTTTCTATTCTTGCTATATATTTCTAATAAAATTGATATACATATAACAGTTACATACAAATTTCTTTAACATTTAAAAATAATCTTAAATATTAATTAATTATATATTTTGTTCAAATCAGAACTTTTAATTACATTTATTATTTATTTTTTGAAATATATGTTGTTATATTTCTGTGAAATTCAATTTACTTAATACATAAATATTTCTTAAAATATAATTAAACTTTAATAATATTTAAATTGTTTATTTATACTCTATAGTCTGTTTATTTATAGTCAAGTATATATATATATATATATATATATATATATATATATATATATATATATTATGATACTAATCATTTAAATTTTAGATAGAAATAAATACCAGTGACACCTATCAAATGTACAAATTTTATGTATTGCAATTTGGGTCAAAACAAGACGACCAGCACTTTAATAATACACATAGTTACCCTTGAGAAATTACATACCCTTCCCTCACGCATACATACAAACACACAGTCACACTCACTCACACACACACGCATATATATATATATATATATATATATATATATATGTGCATGTATATATAGGCAGAAAATCGTACTTGAATCATCTCGGTGTTATACATACACTTTCACAGAAGGTAATTCTCGAATAGGCGGTCCTCGGAAGCATTTCAAGTCACGCCTTCACCTACAACATAACCAATAGAATATTCCTGGCGTTGTGAAAAGAACCGTCCCGTGGGATAGATTGCCAATAGGCAAACACCATCATTATACCTTATTCATGGTGTCATGCAACCCTCTTCCCTCTTTATTCCCTTATCCGTAGTGTTACTTTTTGCAGACAATTGTTAAATAAAGCTTGGGCA
>CM068324.1:11445338-11485338 GCA_034766995.1 Acanthacorydalis orientalis | reverse complement strand
AACAAAATACTTGAATTCTAACATTAATATAAACCGTTGCATAAAATCATTATAGAAATCATATATTTATCCTCATGATTTAAAACATTAGAAAAATGAGAAAAGATTGAATTTAAATTTAAATAAAAAAATTAAATGTAATTTATACTAATCATAAATTTATTTGTATTATTAATTTATATATATATATATATATATATATATATATATATATATATATGTATGTATGTATGTATTTATGAATATGTATACACACATGCATACACACAAACATTAACATAATATATTATAATGTTTCTATGTCTATAATTTTATATACATACCACTTTTATTAATTTTCTCACTAACTGTATCTTCTTTCGAAACACTTTCACTAGTGTTTAATGCTCTTTTATTCTTGCCTTAAATTAAATGGAACATTTTAAAATATTAAGGTTATTTGATTTATTTTTTATAAAAATTTTGTATATATATATATAAAAATTTTTGTATAGATTATTGGCAAATTAACAAAATACTTGAATTCTAACATTAATATAAACCGTTGCATAAAATCATTATAGAAATCATATATTTATCCTCATGATTTAAAACATTAGAAAAATGATAAAATATTGAATTTAATTTTAAACAAAAAAATATAATGTAATTTATACTAATCATAAATTTATTTGTATTATTAATTTATATATATATATATATATATATATATATGTATGTATGTATGTATTTATGAATATGTATACACACATGCATACACACAAACATTAACATAATATATTATAATGTTTCTATGTCTATAATTTTATATACATACCACTTTTATTAATTTTCTCACTAACTGTATCTTCTTTCGAAACACTTTCACTAGTGTTTAATGCTCTTTTATTCTTGCCTTAAATTAAATGGAACATTTTAAAATATTAAGGTTATTTGATTTATTTTTTATAAAAATTTTGTATATATATATATAAAAATTTTTGTATAGATTATTGGCAAATTAACAAAATACTTGAATTCTAACATTAATATAAACCGTTGCATAAAATCATTATAGAAATCATATATTTATCCTCATGATTTAAAACATTAGAAAAATGATAAAATATTGAATTTAATTTTAAACAAAAAAATATAATGTAATTTATACTAATCATAAATTTATTTGTATTATTAATTTATATATATATATATATATATATATATATATATATATATATATATATATGTATGTATGTATGTATTTATGAATATGTATACACACATGCATACACACAAACATTAACATAATATATTATAATGTTTCTATGTCTATAATTTTATATACATACCACTTTTATTAATTTTCTCACTAACTGTATCTTCTTTCGAAACACTTTCACTAGTGTTTAATGCTCTTTTATTCTTGCCTTAAATTAAATGGAACATTTTAAAATATTAAGGTTATTTGATTTATTTTTTATAAAAATTTTGTATATATATATATAAAAATTTTTGTATAGATTATTGGCAAATTAACAAAATACTTGAATTCTAACATTAATATAAACCGTTGCATAAAATCATTATAGAAATCATATATTTATCCTCATGATTTAAAACATTAGAAAAATGATAAAATATTGAATTTAATTTTAAACAAAAAAATATAATGTAATTTATACTAATCATAAATTTATTTGTATTATTAATTTATATATATATATATATATATATATATATATATATATATATATATATATATATATATATATATATGTATGTATGTATGTATTTATGAATATGTATACACACATGCATACACACAAACATTAACACATAATAAAAACTTATTTAACTATCTAACATAGATTAAATAAATTTAATGTTTTTTTTAACATACGGCTTCGTTTATTTTTGTATCTAATTAGTTTCTTTTCGGTTGTAGATTCTGCTGAATGATGAGAACTAAGCTCTTTTCTTTCCATATATGTTCTGCTACTCAAAGAATATGAATGGTCCTTCTGTAGCGCTATTAAATTCACAGGTACTAAAAAAAGCAATTGAATTAACATCCATTTCATCTTGTTGAGCAACAAAATTTTCTGGTGGTAAGTATACGAAATATTATGACTAAATACAATTATAACAATACTATTATATATTAATTACATTTATTTTTACATTTATTTATAAACATATAATGGTAATTTAAAAATTAATTCTATTAAAATCATATATTTAAAAAAAAATAAATACATTCAAATAAAGTAATGATCTTTAATATAAATAAAAAAAAATGATAATAATATTCAACCCACTTTTTGAAATGAATAATATAATATAAAAACAAATAGGGAATAAGTATATTACTTATGAAAATATTAAGTGTGATTAGCTACCAGACATCAAAAAATCTAGTTTACATTAAATATAAACTAAAATTAAATATAATACAAAACTACAATGTTTCTATATATTATTACAGTATTGTGTTAAAATATAAGATATAAATTGAAATTTCTTATTATTTACGTACTTGGTTCATCCAAATTTTCTTCATTACTTTGTATATTCAGACTAGTTTCAACACAGGCAGAGTCAATATCTTTGAGATTGGAAATATTAAAATTATAAAATTAATTAAACAAGTACTTAAAATATTAATATCATACAATTTATTGTATATAAAAAAAGTAAAATCTAAAAATGTGTTTCCTTAGTATACTAATATGTAAAGAAAATACTTTAAAAAATATATAATTATGATTTTAATCAGTGTATTAACAATAAATTAAAATCAAACTAATAAAAAACTAAGTTTTCTCTTATTAAAAGCAATCATTGAAAAATATGAAAAACATACATACCATTTAAATTAAATTCAATGTCCTCATCAGCTAACGAGTTAAACCAACTCGTAGGAATACTATCACTGATTTGTTCAATTTCATCTTATTTTAAAATGAAAATATAGATATTAAGTTAATATACTAATATAATGCATGTAATTTAAAACATTTTTGTAATTATAAGGTACACTTAAAGACTATTATTTAAAAGAAATATTTTTTAATTCAACCAGTTAATGGTATTAAAATATATAATTAAATAATCTTTTTTATATGATATACATACCTATACTCAAATCATTTATGCCTGTTATATCAGAAGCATTGGACTCTTTATCATTGGCATTGGCTTCGAAGCATTGGTCTATTGTACTAATGTTGTCTATCCCCGCAAATAACTCTAAATTAGAAATTCAAATAAGATATTTACTAACTACCTTTTAATCTTAATTATTTACTAAATACAAAAAACCTGCACACATCCATGCACACACACACATACACACACACACACACACACACACACACACACATATATATATATATATATATATATATATATATATATATATATATATATATATATATATATATATATATATGTAATATTACTTTAAGTATTATTAAAAAATTAATATTTTTATTTTAAATGATAGACAAAATAATTTATATTTATTAATAATGAACATATAATTTACAAATGGTTTATAAAATTATATACATACCTGAGTACAAAGTACTTAAATCAGGAAGTTCAAATGAACTAAGATTATTTTCTATACCACCTAAAAAATGCAAATATTTTTAAAACATGTTCCTTTTAATAAATTTAAAATAATCTATGTAAATAATTCACACATTAAACCTTATAATTTATATAAAATACATATTTTTCTGCACTCTTAAAAAATATATGGACAAAGGTTCAACATTAAAAAAATAATAGTTTCATTATTATAAAAAATATTTTTTATTTATGTACTATTATAATCTAAAGCGACAACTGATATCAATTTTAGCCACTGTTAATTGAATATCCATTTTTATTAAATAAAAAATTTTTGATGATTATGGTACAATGGCTAAATTAATTAATTGTGATATTGAAAATAACGTTGATAACGGAATTTCAAATTCTAATTTAAATTAAAAAACGTTTATTAGACATGTAATAATTATTAATTTAAATAAATATCAATATTGAAATATTTGAATTATTCATATTCAAATATTTAATTATAATTATTCATATTACTAAGTAAGTAATAAATAATTATAATTCATATAACTACTTCAAATCCATATATACAATACATTTTATATAATTATTAATATAATTTAAAAAATAAATATACATTCATCACGGTCTACATCTGTTGATGTTAAAATATTTTTATCAGATATTGGTGAATTGATTTCTTCTACCCTTTCATAGACATCGTTTATCTGAAAAAATAAATAATATTTTTTATTCATGAAATAATAATTTTACTGAATTGTATGGAATTACTGACGTATAAATTAATATGAATAACTATTATTTTCGAACTAACTATAAATAAATAAAAATTGTTTCAGAACATAAGCATTGATTATTGTTGTTTTATTTTGGGTACCAGAGTTTTGCATGTATGTATTAATAATTGTTTTTGATATTTAATTATCATAATTTGATTTTAGTTTACACTGTAAGAGATGGAAAAGTAATTTATTTTATGGACTGAAACATAAATCATATATGATAAATTAAAAAGTTATATAATATTTATTTTATAGATCTATTACTGTACAAAAATTAAAAGTTTTTAATCCTAAAAATAAAGTTCAAAAATGAAGCATGTAAATATATAATATGTATATCTATTTATATATATATATATATATATATATATATATATATATATATATATATATATATATATATGTATGTAAATGTGTCCATGTACATATGTACATACATAAGATGCGTGTAAAATGTTTGTTTGTCACTGATCTAATAGAAATTTGCAATGGCAATACGAAAGTAAAGCTAACCTATATGTTCTGCAAATCAGAATTTTTACTAATTTGTAAATTACATTGTCATATAATTAAGTGCATTTTTACCAAATTATTTTATTTTAAGCTGTAACTAAAATGACATTTTTTTGTTAATTAGTGTAGAGGAATAATTGTGTAAATATGGGTAAGTTATAAGTTTATTAGACATGGAAGTAAATAATCGTTTTATTATTTCAATTGTATTTACAAAAATAAGTTTTTTCTCTTTAAATTGATATGCATTTATATATATATATATATATGTATATGTATGTATATATATATATATATATATATGTATATATATATATATATATATATATATATATATATATATATATATATATATATATATATATATATATATATATATATATATATATATGACAAATATCTTTTTAAATTGAGTAGAAAATGTAGACATTTTATTTTAGATGCTGTAGAAGAATCAAATTTATCGAAAAAACATAAAAAGCATAAACATAAAAAACATAAAAAGAAAAAAAGTCATGAAAATCATGATATCAATTCAGTCAATGTGATTGATGATGAGTGTGAATTGAAAATGAAATCAAAATCCCCTGTAACAGTCCAAGAAAAAGCTCGAACTTCAAATAAAGATACAATGAAGACATCAAATTCATCAGGTTTAACATCGAAGCAAAATAATTTAAAAAAGAAAAAAAAAAGTAGGGATAGCGGTACATCTAGTGAAGAAGAAAGGTGGCTTGATGCTATAGAGTCTGGAAAATTAGAAGATGTAGACGATGAATTAAAAAAAATCAAACCAAAAGATCCAAAGCTGATGACTGCTCGTCAAAGAGCTATGTATGAACGTGGTAATGACAAAGAATCCTCACCAGGAGGAGAAACGTTACTTGCACTGCCTTCTGGTTATAAAGAGAAAGTGATGACTGCTGAAGCAATACAGAAAGCAGCATTGAAGTCACAAAAAAGAAAACAAATGGCTGATGAAAAACGTGAACAAGATAAAAAAAGAACAATGGAGAGATTACTCAAAAAACAAGAAACTAAAATGAATAAAGGGGCACGTATGAAACCCACCAAAAGGTCAATTCCTGTAATTACTTATAAAAGCACCACAAATGCGATAACTATGTCATATCCTGTAGGTTTTGATTATCCATTAAAACAACAAAATGCCCCACCTGTTAG
This sequence comes from Acanthacorydalis orientalis, assembly GCA_034766995.1. Taxonomy (NCBI): domain Eukaryota; kingdom Metazoa; phylum Arthropoda; class Insecta; order Megaloptera; family Corydalidae; genus Acanthacorydalis; species Acanthacorydalis orientalis. The sequence continues at coordinate 11,479,291 of CM068324.1, read as the reverse complement.
AATTCCTGTTAAGTGTGGTGTTGCAGGTTGTAATAATGTAAGTGTTTATGCGTGTTCCAAAACAAATGTACGTCTTTGTAGTTTGAAATGTTATAAAAGAAATATAACTGCTCATATATTGTCATAAATTTTCTTCTGAAAAATCTAGAAAAGGATAAAAATGTTAGAAAATCTAATTGTCCAGAATAATATATTTTTAGTTATTTAATAAATATCCAGTGAGATATTAATATTAAAAGTATGTATTAAATAAAAGTATTATAATTACAATTAATTGTATATATTAAATAGAATATACAAAAATTAAAATAATTTTTACTAATGATAATTTATTTTGATTACCTGCTTATTTATTTATATACGAGTACCTTATTTAATTTAATATATTTCATATTCAGCTGACGAATTCATAAAACTACATTGAATAACCATATATTATTGATAAATAAATAGAAAACTGCACAGATTTTCAAAAATAATAAATAACATAATGATAACGTTCAGTATTTATGATTGTGTATTACAAATGTTAACACACTTGCATGGATGTGTGTCTGTGTAAATTTGTGTATACATACATATATATATATATATATATATATAAGTGTGTGTGTGTATTTTCACACTTGTAACTAATAAGACAACTTGAATGTAGAATTTTAAACATGAAATTTGTAACAATTATGTACCTAAAAGTCTTTCACAATTTGTGTGCAAAATATAATATTCCTAATGGGAAAATTAAGATTTTAAAGAAATAATTATACAATATTTATTTTTTGCTGCAAGAATATCAAAAAATCAAATTATGTAAAATTATGACATCACATCGAGGCCAGTCTTTGAAAAACGCAGTGTTTATTTGAATTTTAAATACTTTTACAAAAGCACTGAAAAACTGTCTAAAACTTTTGTACATGTCCAATCAGTACATATATATATATGTATATGTACATACCTACATATGTATGTATGTATGCACATAAAGTGTATGAAAGCCACATGCATCATACCTTTTTTCATAGAAATCTGCTTTGAATTACAATCTTTTTCTCAGAATGTAACTTGTGTATACAAACCATAATTTAGAATAAATTGACGTTTAAAATTAGGTATCAAATTATTTTAACTAAACAAATCAAAGAATTATAAGTCGAGTAGCTAATTTCTGTTATATTAATTTTGAATAAAAATGTTAATAATGCAATGCATGTATATATATATATATATATATATATATATATATATATGTATTAATTTCATACAATGTATTGATTTGATATTTTATCAGTTCATAATAATTATGTAGATATCTGAAATATTTTGATTGTTTCATATAATTTTAACTAATATTTCCCTGTTTATCAAAAAACAACCTGAGAATTATGTTGATATCAAATCATAAAGTACAAATATTTTGTTTCATTAAGTTAACAAATCATGTATTTGTAATAATCATATAATAATTTGTAAGTGTAATCATATATATATATATAATCAAAATTGTATACAAAAAATTCGATGACGTCGCTTATTTATTAATGACGTCGGGTTTCTATGGTACCCAAATATGTTTATCTCATATATAAAATACACGTTGCAATCTGTCAACGATAATGATTATTTAAACATACTAATCTAATGAATATATATATATATATATATATATATATATATATATATATATATATATATAAATAACAGTACGTTACAATATATCTCCGAGAATGACTATATATAGACATAAATGAGTTTAAAAAAATATGTTTATTGTTTCATTTGGTTACTGACATGATTATAATTGACAAGTGGGCGAGCGCATCGGTCTTGGGGGTTGGTGAGTGTAGAGAGCATTAGGTGAAGCCCGCTAGTTTAATGAAATATATATATATATGTATATGTATATATATATATATATATATATATATATATATATATATATATATATATATATATATATATATATATATATATATATGTTTATATGTATATGAGATTATAATTTCATCTGTCAAATATTAATATTTATAATGTTTTCAAAATTTAATTTCTGTTACTAAAAGTATTTGTACGATTGGATAGAACTATTTTATTTTAATGATACATTTAGCTAATGATGTTTGGTAGTATAGCTGAAGATCATCCCTAAAATGTTTAATAATAGTATTATAATTTTTGGTCTTTAATAAATTTATATTTAATTTAATCAAATGTTTTAAGATTTATTTATTTTTAATTTCAAAATAGTACTTAATACGAACTGTTTGCATATGTCAAATTTATTCATTTATTTCAATGGCTCTGCCCTTACTACTTTAATAGACTTTTTAAATTTGGCAATGTCGCTTCTACTGTATAAACAAGTTGACAACATCTAGACCTATGATCGGACGAAGTATCCGTCGGCATAATGTACAGTGCTACAAACATTTATGTTAGAAGTGTAGGTAAATATGTGTTTGAACGAACGCAATTTACACAGGTACATTAAACGAACCCGGTTAAACGTTGCATATTGTAAAATAATAAATAATAGTAATTAATTCTGCGATATAATAACTGATATATAATGCATATAGTAGTTTTATACATTAATTAATAATTTTAGTGATTTAGTGAAAAATCTTATCATATAACGTTATTGATGTTTGCGTGTAGTAAGTGGATGGAGTGGTGTATTAAGTAATACATTATTTATATTAATATATATATACATATATACATATATATATATATATATATATATATATATATATATATATATATATATATATACATATTATACACACAACACACACACACGCATACATACATACATTCATATACACACATACTCATGCATATACGTTTTCATACACATACTCATGCATATACGTTTTCAATTTTTTTTATTTTGTGAATACTTAATTATTTGAAGTGTTAAATCAATTAATTTGTGTTTAAAAATATAATTAATGGATGATTGCGCCTTTTTGTCTGATATTTATCGAATATAATTGTAATAAGAATGTTTAATCTTTGTTACTATGTGTAAGCATTTGTAAAACATTATAAATAATTATTCCATATATTTAAAACACATTATCTTAGAGTTGTACTAAAAAAATGTGACTAGATTGGACTGAAAGTTTTTTTTATTTTTATTTTATCTTATTGTACCTTTATGTATAAAAATCAATTGTGTTAGAATTTATTGTGACATTTATTTCGACATTTAACTACTATTATAAATGTTATTTATTTAACAACTTTATGTTCTCTGATTAGCAGATAGAATTTTTACTAGTAGATATTTTACGTGTTTATAAAACTGATGTTTTTTTGATGTTGTTTAATACTATACTGTTGTATTGTTAAATATGCATTTTAATTGTTTTGCTAAAGGTTTCGTGATTTGGTATTTTTAAAATATCAGTGTGTCGCCATGATAGAACCAATGAATTAAATAATTGGAACGTTGTGTAGCTGTCTTGTCTCTATTATTGATCGGTGTTTTACTTTAAAGTTACACATTTAATTTGTCGGTGAATTGGTGTGTATTATTACAATAATGTGATATTTTTAATAATGTCAAATAAAAGAATATATACTCCAAAAAGGTGCCATGCGCAATACAACAATGTAATATTTCCCCCACTCTTTTCATAACATAATTTCGCCATAGTTCATTATGCATCAGAGAATGTTCCACTTTGTGAGAATCCTTCATTTTTCCAATGTTTTTTAGATGAGCGCGTGTTAACTTATTCGTAATAGAAAAATGTGAAACAAAACTATAATTCTACTTTAAATGTATTAAAAATCAAGTGACTAGTGTTTTTTTTTAATATTTTCGGAAACTATTGTAAAAAATGGTGTCGAAGATTGAAAAAGTTCCTGGTATTGTGGGAAGTGGTCAAAAAGTACAGATTTCATCACCAGTGACTGATAAGGGTCGCGTAAAGGAAGAATTCTTTTTTGAAGTACCTCCTGAAGCACCTGTATTTGAACCCACTGTTAGTGAATTTTTGGATCCTCTGAAATATATCAGTAAAATCAGACCTATAGCTGAAAAGTCTGGTATTTGTAAAATTCGTCCACCTCCTGTAAGTATATGAAGTGTTTTATTTTTTTTTTTGGGTTTTGTTTGTATCATATGTTTGTTTATGATCGGCAGTTTTTTAATTTGAGAGGTTTAAGTTCTTAAAACAAATAAAAAAGTTTTAAGTGTAAATACAAAGCATTAAAAATGGCGTCATCTAGATATAGACAATATGTTTTTTCAACGCAAATCAATCATAAGTTGAATTATTGAACTTCTTGTAAAGTTCATTTTCTATATATTTAATAAATTTATATATTTCAGTTTACGATACTTTCTGTTTCTTTCATGCTGTTAATTCATTTGTAAAAATTACGTGTTATATATATATATATATATATATATATATATATATATATATATATATATATATATATATATGTATGTATGTATCTATTTATACACTGGCCATAAATTAAATATAATGATTAATACAAGCAAATATATTAAAATCTATTCCAAAATTTAATATTTATCTAAGAAAGTCATAGAAAATAAACTATAAAGAAAGCCATTCCGTATTATTATTTTGATACGTGTTATTAGTTACAAATTATTACTATTGGATTTTCTTGTAGTTTTCTACGTGAATAATTATATGAATTTATGTAAAATGATATTTTTTTTCATTAAAAGAAAATCTATTGAAATGCCCTTTAAACATTGTATATATATATGTTTTCACAAAATTGTCATTTAATGCATGAAAGTACGCTTTTTTTTATTATAACGTAATATTTTAATTTACTTTGTCGGTATTAAAACATAACTGTGTAATAAAATAAAATATAAAAAAATATGGATGTATAAAAATTTATGTATATAATGTCTTCACATAATATGTAAGTAATTATTCGGCGTCATATTTAGTCGTAGATGACTTCAGTATTTGACAGTGATATTGCTGTACTAATTGTAATTATTTATTATATGTTGCATATCATTTACGAAAATAATATCCCGTATTATGTCGACATTTTCTTCTATAATAATGCGAACTAAATGTAAAATTTATTTGTAAAACTTGTACGTGTTCAATTTCAAGGTTTGTCCATTAAAACTTTATATTTTATATGACGTAATCGTTTAGGTGACCTTGATAATATTCTAAAGCCCAGTATCTTCATTTAATAAATTTTCAAATAAATGATTTAAATTTTTCCAAGTATCGAAAATCGTTTGTAAAATTAACTTATCCGATGTATTTTAAAAATATTTCCAGTTATTGTGGCATGTACCTTCACAGGTACGATATATTATAATGGTTTGTATTTTTATACCTGCATGGACTTGTAAGATCTCATAGTTGAAAATTTTCGAAAAATGTAAACATACACTATAAATGTTTAAATTTACCAATAATAAAAATCCACAAATTTACTCCTATTTAACAAAATAATCATTCTGTTGTAATTGTCTTAAATAAATGTTTAAAACTGCATGAATGGTTTAATATTTATGATTATTAATAAAGTTGTTTGTTCTTTGAAGTTTATTTTCTTTTTTATCTCTTACGATTTACAGGTCTTTATATAACTTGACAAATTGAATCATGAATCGATGGTTAACATATACATATATTTAAAATCTCTAAAATTTTGATAATATAAGTTTAAGATTAGCTGTATTGTGTTCCGGTTATAAAACAATGTGACAAATTATCATTATTGTGTTGTAACCGGAATAATCGATATTACGTACTTAGAAAAAAAAATATTAATTGCACGTAAGTAAACAAGAACTTTTGCAAATGTAGATAAAAATATTTAAATGTAAAAAATAAGTTTCATTCTATCTAAACAATGCCTATTTCATAAAATGTTTAATAAACTATATATTTGTTGAAAATAAGTTTTTTTAACACGTACAACAAATATGTAGCAATGAGGAGTGATCAAAAAGTGGGGTGAATGCTCGAATAAAAAAAATATTCAGTTAAAATACAAATTACAATTACTCCCTCTCAAAGTACTCCCCTCTTCTCAGTTTCCACGCACTTATTTCAACGTTTTTCCCACTTCTCAAAACAGTATTGGATGTCCTTCGTGAGTGCCTTTAATTGCGCTATTGTGGCTGCTTCGACCTCCGGAATTGTCCGAAAACGTTTCTCCTTCATATTTCATTATCATATTCACTTTGTGGAAAAGTCAAAAGTAGCACTGTGCCAAATTTGGTGAATGCGGTTGATGGTTGACACATAATTTTTTATCCGACAACAATTGATTTCTTAGAAACGATGTGTGGCAGGGAGCCTTGTCATGGTGGAGGATCAAACTGTTTTCCTATTTCTTTGATCTTTTGCGCACTTTGTTTCGTAAACGTTATAATAAACCCTCTTAGTGTCCAGATTTCATTATTGTACCTTTAGGTACAAAACCCGCTCACAATTTCTTTCAGGTCAAAAAAATATCAATTTAATGTCGAATCTCCCGATTGGTGACCTTTTTTTCACACGGGGCGAACCGAATGATTTTCAATGAGAAATCTGAACCTTGGTTTCAGGATCATAACCGTACATGCAAGATTCATCTCCGATGATGTAACCGTTCTCAAAAAGTTCGAACTAAAGCGACACATTCATGCAACTCCAACGAAATGGACAAACGTTGCTTTTTTTGTTCTGGCGTTGAAAAGTGCGGAACAAATACGTTCATAACAATGCGTGATAAAGTGTTCACTTACTTCATGTTCAAATTTGTTAGAATGCTTGGAACCGAACTAATCGCTTATTTTATGGAACCATTTCACTGACTTTCATAATTTCCGTTGGTTTTTGATGTTCAAAGGCATCCTGATCTTTTCCATCCTCAACCGACTCACAACCATTACGAAATCACTCGAACCATTTGTAAATCTTCTTATAAATTCACTGCAGAATCTCAAACTAACACTCAACGTTTCGTGAATTTTTTTTATCACTTTTCCGAGTTTTTAAACAAAATTTAATGTTTACGCGTTGTTCGTGATTCATTTTCACATGTTTAAAAAAAACTATCTTCACAAAATCACACTTCAATACGAACTGACCGAACCGAACAAATTGAAACTTTTTACATATTGTTAGGAGAGTTCAGCAATTAAATTACAGTTTGGAAGTTCCGACTTTGCACTAAGTGTCATTTTGTGGCAGAATTCACTGTACTTTTTGATCACTCCTTTTGTATCACTATTTGAACAACTCTTTCTCCACCAGTTGAATTTTGTTTTTTCATTTTTTTTAATCTTTAACCCACCTTCCACTTTATATATGCAACTCAGTCTCAACGTACATCTTTCGTTTTATGTAAGTATATATATATCATTGTGTATATATGTGTATGTATGTGTGTGTATACATGTATGTATATCTATGTATATCCTATGTATATATATATATATATATATATATATATATATATATATATATATATATATATATATATATATAGTAACTAGAACTTTAGTTTTAATAATTTAATGAGATGATTTTTGATTTCTTTAAAAAAATAACCTAAAAAAACCTGTCAATCTAAGTAATTGTACGTTATGTATGTGTGTCGTACCCGCAAACTTCGGTAGTGCAACAATATTTTTCCCCCTCCTGCGATTTTACTCTACATAGCCGACTGTAATTAAGGAGCATCGAATAACGAACGCCGAAGCGCTTCAAATGGGCGTTTATATTCTATAAATCCTTCCCTTTCCTACTGATGCAGAGCTTCCGAGGTGTTGCGGTACGATGGGGACCACTGCCCGTGCATGTTGGCAAAAGTAGATATGTTTGTTACATTGTTTGATTAATTCAACTACACGAAGCTATATAATATTAACCATCTATAGCACCCTAACTTGATTACAATAGACAATTATATTTAAAATCATTAGTGTATAAATGTTTTAAATAATATTTATTATATTTACATGTTTACTGTTTTATTTCTATTTTTATGTGCAGAAATCGATAATTTGTTAAATGAAATGAAAAGTGTTAGAACAGTATAGTAGTCAATTTAGTAGTTCTGAGGTTTATCAATTTATTTTATCATGTAGCATTAAATATACATTATTAGAGGATTAATGTTTAATTATATAATGTTGTTTAAATACATACAATACTATGAAACAAAATAATAATATCAAATGAAAAATTTTCGAAAAGATCAAAGAGCACCCATAGTTTGTGAATGATTATCAAATAACACTATTTATATTGAGCAAATCCGCCTTTATTCTCAATAACTAAATTTCAGGGAATATCTTTGGGGGTGCCAAAAAAAAATAATATATTTATAATAATGGACATTTACCACTGGACTATTCTGACACAAAAATTCACTTTCATGAATGATTTTTTTTACACGGTACAAACCACACTTTTTTTCTGATCAACAATATTAAACAATTTATTGATTATTTTTGATTGTTGCTTATGTACATCTTAATGGCAACATCACCATTCTTAGAGCGACAAGGTACGGAAAATCTGATATAAAAGATTTTTCGGTGTCTTGGCGATTGATGATACAATTGCTATTGAAATACTCAAGTATCAATCAAAAATAAATAATAGTAATTTATTGAATAATACAAAAAAGTTTGTGTGGTTTCAGTGGTGAAAAAAGAATTATTTTGTGAAAGGATTTTTACATTTTTAAATGGTAGTAAATGAAAATAAATCATAAATTTGTATTATGTCTATCTATATATGCGTGTATGTATGTGCATATATATATATATATATATATATATATATATATATATATATATATATATATATATATATATATATATGTGTGTGTGTGTGTGTATTTATACAAATTATAGAATTTGCATAATTATAAAATTATGTTTGTTATGAACATGAACCAAGATTGTTGTCCGAACGTCATAATTCTGTACTATAATACTGTATATAATACACATTTTTATCAGTTCGTTTGTATTTTTTAAATCCAATCTTAATTACATACATTAGACATAAAAAAAATAAATTTGTCATTCCAGATTTTTAAATTTTTGTATATGTTTTTGATAGGCATGTGCTTACAGTGTTTTCCAATAAGGGTGCACTTTTTTAATTTGAAATAAAGTACAGAATTTGCATTAAAATTTCAAGTTTCTTTATTGTAAGTAATAGTTGGGGGTATAATATTTATGAATGAAAAATAATATCGTGTAAGTGACCGCCGCTTGCTTTCTTACAAGTAATCATTCTTTTTTTAAAATTTTCAGTCACATCCAAACACAACTGGGGCTCTATCTTAACAATTACTGTTCGAATTTCATCCATTGGGTCGGAAATTGTTTTAAGATTGTTGGATTATACCTGTCCTTTAACGCGATCCCAAAGAAAGTAGTCCAACGGTGTTAAATTGCAGGATCTTGTTGGACGCTTAATGTCTCCATTTCTGGAAATAACGCGAGAAGGAAATTTTGTCCACAATAAATCGTTTCACCAGTATGTGACTTGTTGCATCATCTTGCTGGAACGACAAGTCTTCCAGATCAATATCATCTGATTCTGTCCACAAAAAAAATTGTTTTCATGTATCGGTATCCTTCTCTATTTAGAATATTTGTTTTGTCAGTCTAATTCTCAAAAAAGTAAGAACAAATGAGTTCACTGGACCAAAGTGCGCGCCAAACAGTCACACTGTGTGTTCTATCTCACCATTCTATTACCCCTCAGATTTCATCTTTTAGGGCGGAATTTTTTTTAGGATTATTAGCGTACATCAGTCCTTTAACACGACCCCAAAAAAATAATCCAGTGGTATTAAATCGCAGGATCTCGGTCGCCAATGAATGTCTGTTTTTGGAAATAAAGCGACCGAGGAATTTAGGCCTCAATAAACCAATTCTTCTTTCACTAGTTGTATGGCTTGTTGCACCGTCCTGCTTGAACCATATGTCTTCCAGATCAATATTATCCATTGTGCCCACAAAAAAATGGTTATCATGTTTCGGTATCTTTCTCTATTTACGGTAATCCCTTTACTAGTCTGATTTACAAAAAAAGTAATGATCGATGACTCCACCGGATCAAATTGCGCAGCAAACATTCACTCTTTCTGTATGTACCAGTGGCTTCTCAACGATCACCCTCGGATTTTCTTTTCCTCAGATTCGGTAGTTTTCTTTGTTAACGAAGCCAGAGTTCAAAATAAGCCTCGTCGTTGAAGATGACTTTCAGAAAAACAGTGTTATTGTATCAGTATCCAATTAACAAATTTCCGACGCAGCGAATGGTCTGCTGACTTCAATTCTTGTATGAATTGAACCTAAGTATGTCTAGAATCTGCGAGTCTTCAGAAATAAATCCTTATGCAAAAAACGGCGTGTGGTCGTCTGTGAAATGTCCAAATTACTGTGAACGTCGTAGAATTGTCATTTCTGACTCTTCCAATACACTTTCACGAACCAAGTCAATATTTTCTTTAGAACAAGCACTACGAATACGTGATGGCGTTTCTTTATCTTTTATCAATCCAGTCTCTTCAAATTTAATTCTACTTAATCGAAAAATTGTTGATTCTGATGGACGAGTATGTCAAGAATGAATATCGTGTAATTTAGGAAATTATTTTTTATAGAACGACCATTTTCATAATACATCTGTATTATTTCAGTCCGTTTTATTGTATAGGAAGCCATAACTAAAAATTGCAGTGCCAAAAAAAATGCAGCACTCAGTTTGACATTGTAAAATATAATCTCTTAAAAAAATTGCGCCCTTGTTGGAAAACCTTTATATATATATATTTATTTATATATATATATATGTATATATATATATATATATTTATATATATATATATATATATATATATTTATATATATATATATATATATTTATATATATATATATATATATATATATATATATATAAATATATATATATATATATATATATATATATATATATATATATATATATATATATATGCTGTAATAATACACATATATAACATATATACATGTATAATGTTTGACGCCATTGTTTTGTACTATGGTAATTTTCATCAATACATTTGTATATTTTTAATCTAATTTTATCACAATCTAAATTACATAAGTTTTTGAAAATAGTAACGTTTTGAATTTACCTGTTCCGGTTTATTCAAATTTGGCTTCATATTTTTGATATGATGAATTCACATAAATGAATGTGTGTGGTGTGCGTACGTTTATACAACTTGTAAATTTTGCTAGCTTATTAAACACATTCGTGTAGTGCAACGAGATTAATACCTACTACAAATATGAATAGAAATTGTTGTCATTGCGTCATATTTTTTTTTCAAGCGTTAATTCCTTTTTTCGTCAGTACGTTGTGTATTTTTCACTCGATATTTGATTATTTCTTAATAATTACATTTTCGATAGACATATATTGCAGTTTTTTTTTTATTAGAAAGGTCGAATATGTACCTCGATTATCCATAATAAATTTTGATTTTAATATAACTGCAGAATTAAAATGTTGCTTATTTAAAACTTATTGAATTATTGTATTGACATTTTTTCATGAAGTAAATTATAATACAATTTAAAACTTTATATATATATATATATATATATATATATATATATATGTGTGTGTGTGTGTATAAATGGTGTATATATATATGTATTCATATATATATATATATATATATATATATATAAAATCTAAGTACTATTTAAATGAGAGTAAATATGTAATGATTGTTAAAAATAGGATATAATTTATTTATCATATCTAGTAGAGGTACAAGTATAAAGAAAAAATAAAAATATTAATTTTTGAAACTAAGTATCTCATTTTAATATACTGGTCATATATATATATATATATATATATATATATATATATATATATATATATGTGTGTGTGTGTGTGTGTGTATTTATACAAATTTTAGAATTTGCATAATTATAAAATTATGTTTGTTATAAACACGAACCAAGATTTTTGTCCGAAAGTCATAATTCTATACTATATACACATTTTTATCAGTACGTTTGTATTTTTTTTATCCAATCTTAATTTCATACATTATATAAAAAAATAAATTTGTCATTTCAGACTTTAAAATTTTTGTAAATGATTTTGATAGACATGTATTTACAAGGTTTTCCAATCAGAGTTAATTTTTTTAATTTGAAGTAAAGCACAGAATTTGCACTGAAATTTCAAGTTTCTTTATTGTAGGTTAATAGTTAGTATGCCGTTTATAAATAAAAAATAATATTTTGTACGTGACCGCCTCATGCTTCCCTTACAAGTAATCATTTTTCTGTTAAAATTTTCAATCACATCCAAACAACTAGTGTTCTATCTCATGAATTATTCTTCAGATTTTATCTTTGAGGACAGAAATTGTTTTAAGATTATTGTCGTACATCTGTCATTTAATGTGACCCCAAAAAAATAGTCCAACGGTGTTATATTCCAGGATCTCAGTGGTCAATTAATGTCTATTTTTTGAAATAACGTGACCAAGAAATTTCGTTCTCAATAAATCAATTCTTTCACCAGTTGTGTTGCTTGTTGCACTGTTCTGATGGAATCATGTCTTCCAGATCAATATTATTCAATTCTGCCCACAAAAAATGGTTATCATGTTTCGGTATCGTTCTCCATTCACAGTAATCGCTTTACCAGGCCGATTCTCAAAAAAGTAAGGACCAAAATGCGCACCAAACAGCCATTCTGTCTGTATGCAATGGCTTCTGTCGATTGCTCTCTGATTTTCTTCTCAGATTCGCAAATTTTGTTTGTTAACGTTGTTAGATTTCGAAATGGGCCTCCTCGCTAATGCAAAATATAAATCCTAATGAAAAATATGTCATGCGATCATCTGAAATGCCCAAATTACTGTGAATGTCGTAGATTTGTCATTTCAGGCTCTTCTGATACACTTTCACGAACCAAGTCAATGTTTCCTTCAGAAGGAGCACTATACATACGTGTTAGTGTTTCTTTATCTTGAACCGATCCAGTCTCTTCAAATTTAGTTACTGATCGAAGAATTGTTGATTCTGATGGGCACGAGTATGTCGAGAGTAAATATCGTGTAATTTAGGAAATATATTTTTTATAGAACAACCATTTTCATAGTGCAATTATATTACTTCAATGTATTGTTTCGTTATATATGAATCCATAATTAAAAATGGCATTGCCAAAAAAATGCAGCACTCAGTTTGACATTGTGAAATATAATCTCTTAAAAAATTGCGCCCTTGTTGGAAAATGTACATATATAACATATATAAATATACATGTATCATGACGCCATTGTTTTGTACTATGGTGATATTTATCAATACATTTCTATATTTTCAATCTAATTTTATCACAATCTAAATAACATAAGTTTTTAAAAATAATAACGTTTTAAATTTACCTGTTCCCGTTTATTCAAATTTGTCGTCATTTTTGATATAATGCATTCACACATAAATTAATTGGTGTGGTGTTGCGGTACGTTTATACAGATTGTAAATTTTGCTTGCTTATAAACCGCGTTCATTTAGTACAGCGAGATTAATGTATTACAAATGTGAATAGAAATTGTTGTCATTACGTCATATTTTTTTTCTAGCGTTAATTCCTTTTTCGTCAGCACGTTGTGTATTTTTCACTCGATATTTGATTATTTCTTAATAATTACATTTTCGATAGACATATATTGCAGTTTTTTTATTAGAAAGGTTAAATATGTACCTCGATTGTTCATAATACATTTTGATTTGAACATAATCGCAGAATTAAAATATTACTTATTTAAAATTTATTGAACTATTGTATTAACATTTTTTCATGAAAATTTATAATGCATTTTAAAACTTTATAGTATGTATGTATGTGTATGTGTATATATATATATATATATATATATATATATATATATATATATGCGTGTGTGTGTGTGCGTTTGTACAAATTATAAATACTGCGTAGTTATAAACATATATCTACAATAAAGGCAGTTTGTATTTATTATAAAAATGAGCTAAAGTTTTTGTTACAGTGTTATAAATTTGTCTTACGCTAATATACATATTCATCACTAAATTTTTCTTTTTTTTTTCTGATATTTGATTATTTCATAAAAATTACATTTTATATACGTTCGTATTTTATGATTTTTTATTAGTAGTATAGAATGTATCTCTTGATTGTCCAAAATAAGTTTTGAATTGAATATAACTTGTGAATTAAAACATGGCGTATTTAAAATTTTTGATGATAAAATTATTGTTGAAATTTTTTCATGAAATAATTTATAATGGCCTATTTTTAACACCTACAGCATATTTACTCTGGCATCGTACTTGAGTAATTATATATATATATATATATATATATATATATATATATATATATATATATATATAATCACCAAAGTACGATTTTAAAGAAGTATAAATAATATAATAGGTATAAAAGTAGAATATTATAGTTTATGTATCATATCTAGTAGATACAATTGTACAAAAAAAATATAAAATTGTCAATTTATTAACAGTATTATTTATAGTAAACTGTTTTAAAATTAATATATAAGATGGATATATATATATATATATATATATATATATATATTCTAATAAAAAAATGACTATGAAAATATATTTGCTTACTTTTTTGTCAGCCATTGTTAAGTTTATTTTTGTTGTTACACACGAGTCCAACACTGAAGTCTCCCTCCAGAATTATATATGATTGGCGTCCCTCCACACAAAAATAATTATATGAAAATTTTAATTTTTATTACTTATAAATGTTTATGTTGTATTGTTTCTTATTTTATAAGGCTAGATTTATTTAAATCAATAGAAACAAATGGAAAAATAAAATTCACTTTAATGCACAATTAGAACGTTTTCATGAAACTCTAACTAGTAATTATAGTTTTAAACAATATTGATATAATATAATGTTTAGTTGGTATCACTTTAAATATGCTTATAAATTTAATGGTTTCCCGATTCACGAGCAAAAATAATGATCTAAATATTATAAATTGAATTAAATAGAAGTTTGTCTACTTTTAAGTCTTTTTTTTGCCTGAAAATTAATAAATAAAATTGTTAATCACTGTTATTGTGTAAATAAATATTAAATTAAATTTGGAAGCAAGTCGGTGTTGTATTCAATAGTATCCATTTAAAAAAAATTGAGTAACTCTTACAGATCATTTAATTTAATTGTTTTAGTTATTATTATTTAATTTGATGAAATTGTAAATATGAAGCAGAACCAATGAATTTATTAATCTTTTTTTAATCAGACATTTTTACATATTTATTTCCATATATTACTTGAATAGTATTAAAATGTTGTTTTTTTTTTGGTAAGGAATATGATATATGATGATTTAAATATAATATGAAATGTAAAATAATTATAATATCAAATATAAATTTTAATCCCTTAAGGCACTTTATTATTCCTTTATTTTTTTTAAGAAGGAAGATATTATTTCCTTAAAATTTGTATTATATACAATATATGATGTAGGCTATTGAAACTGTTATATGAAAAAATATGAATTATTTATTCAACTGAACAACTACAAATTTAGCCAGATACGGAAGTAAAAAAGATGGTAAAATTATAACAAATTCAGGCAACTTAATATAATAAATTATAAAATTATTTCCGTTGATAAGTTGTATCATGATGGTTTTCGTCCTTTAAGGTAACATGATTTTTTGTTTCCGCTATTAGTCATCATCATCATCTTTTTTGTTTCCGCATGTATCATCATCATCTTCTTTAGGCAGCTTTTAGATAATTGATTTTAATTGTTTTAAGTTTGTTTATATACTTTTTATTGTATAAACGAACTAATACTAAAACTTATAAAGACAAACTTAAAACAATTAAAATCAGATATCTGAAATCTTCTATTTCTTATTCTTACATCATTATTTTAAGCTCGTTTTTTATGATCATTTATGGTTGAACACCTACGAAGCATATTTTCCTATCTTTATTGTTTCCTATTTTTTTATTTTGATCATAGAAGTACTGTAAAGTGAATGATGCGAATCATTGATTATTTATTTTATATCAGTTTTTATTTATCAAACTTGAAAGCCCCCTCAGTGCATAAAGAGTTAAGTTTGTAAAATGACCTTTTATAAAAAATTTCGAAATTACTTAATTGTCTTCCATATCAATACAACGAAATTCAATAACAAATACATATACTACGTACGAAGTATTACAATGTAAGTAGTATAGATTAATGCATATAAGTGAATGTATATACTTTAAGTAAATTTAAAAATTGAGAAATATCTAACAGTTTAAGTAGTTAATGATACGGACACAATATTTAGAATACAATTATTATTTTATTAATAATTAGAAACATTGAATTTGCGAATTATTTATGATAATGCAATTATCGAAAAGAGTGAACTATTAATGGGCAAAGGGTGGCATAAATTATAATTAATAATTACGTGATATCAGAATAACGTAACACGATAGTTTGTATATTAAAGTATGTTTTTTTAAGTTTACAATATTCTAATTTCCATATGTCGTATGTATAAACCAGATTTACGTTTGTTGTCGTATGCAGTTGAACTTGTATTTATTTTAAAATTGATTGCATCAAACATAATAACTTTTAAATTAACAAAAATACATAAAGCAAATCATTTTTAATAGGATTTACTCTATCGCTAATTAATTATTCCGTTTTGAATCCGTTTGTTTTTTTTTTACTTTAAATATACTACGTCATTGTATTAAATTTCTAGACAAAAAATATTGTTAGCCCCAAAATTGATTTTATTAAAATATATATATATATATATATATATCCATGACCTCGAATTATTTACTTGATATGTTTATTGTTTCATTTGGTTACATGTGCATACTTATAGTTGACAAATGGGCAAGCTCAGAGAGCAGAGGGCGGAGCCCCCTTATATATATGTGTATATATATATATATATATATATATATATATATATATATATATATATATATATATATACATACATACATATATATATATATATATATATATATATATATATATATATATATTTGTATTATATTATAGAAGTATAAAAATTGTTTTATTCTTAAATTCTAGAGCTGGCAACCCCCTTTTGCCGTCGATGTTGATAAATTAAGATTTACTCCAAGAATTCAGCGTCTAAATGAGTTAGAAGTAAGTATATATATAAATAGAGAGAGGCTTGAATGAAAAAATAATAATTTGAATAAATATGAGTGAGTACATTGGCAGACTTACATTTATTTTAAGTGACTTGATTGTATATAGAGCTTTTTCTTCTGACATTAAAAGGGAAAAATAGTATTATATATTTCATAAAGTTTAGAAATAATATAAAATTTATATGTAAAGGTATTTTTAGAAGTATGAAAGATTTGAATTTTTTAATGAAAATTCATATATATATATATATATATGTATATATATATATATATGTATATGTATATATATATATATATATGTATATATATATATATATACACATATAATACATATATACATACATACATTTTTTTATTAAGGCAAAAACTAGAGTGAAACTAAATTTCTTGGACCAAATAGCCAAGTTTTGGGAACTCCAGGGGTCATCTCTTAAGATTCCTATGGTAGAACGACGTGCCCTTGATTTATATACTCTTTATCGCATTGTTCGTGATGAAGGTGGCCATGAAAATGTGACAAAAGAACGTAAATGGTCTCGTATAGCAGCACGTCTTGGTTACCCCCAAGGGAAGGGAGTTGGAACTATTCTAAAAGGACATTATGAACGAATTTTGTATCCTTTCGATGTATTTCGTTCAGGGAAAACTTTAGCTGATATAGTAAGTTAATTTGATATAAAACACGTTTTTTTATTCTTTATCAACTGTTTTCTTATTTTTGTAGAAAATCGAACCTGAACCCGAAGAATTAGGAAAATCAGACAGAGATTATAAACCACATCGAATTATAAATCGACAAGCTATAAAACCCCCGCCAGAAAAACATGCCCGCCGTTCAAAACGATACGATTCAATGGGCTCTCCTATAAAGCAGACTGGCGTAACTGCTGGGAATATAAAGGTAAAGAAGATTTTGTATCATTGATGTTGTAGTTTTTAGACAATTTTCATCACTCATACCAAGTGTGTAACAATTCACAATTTTCAGACTGAATGTGATAGCAAAGCTGCTGAGATGGATGACTGTGATGAAGATAACAACAAAGAATTGAAACGATTGCAGTTTTATGGTGCTGGTCCAAAAATGGCCGGCTATAATACAATGAAGGATGGGAAGGGTCGTGGCAAGAAGCCGGATTATGAATTTGATCCAGTTAGTATTTTTAGAAAAAACTTGATTTTAAGTTGTTTACAGTTTTTTTTAATGTAACAAAATATTCAGTATTCATATTTAATTATAAAATTTTGGCACTAATTCTTATTTAGAGTATAAATTATAAAAGTAAATATGTATATTGTTATGAATGTGAGCATATATTTATGGCTGAATTTGTCTGGATGTATGTGCATGTTTAAGTGTACCATTCTAATTATAAGTTTACATATACACACACACACACATACATCCACACTTAAAATAATAGCATTTTAATGAAATGATACTTACATAATTACAGTTAGCGAAGTATGTTTGTCATAATTGTGGTCGTGGAGATGTTGAAGAATCTATGTTATTATGTGATGGATGCGATGATAGTTATCACACATTCTGTCTTATGCCTCCATTATCTGAAGTACCGAAAGGAGATTGGCGTTGTCCTAAATGTGTGGCTGAAGAGGTATCAAAACCGATGGAAGCTTTTGGTTTTGAACAAGCACAAAGAGAATATACATTACAGCAATTTGGTGAAATGGCAGATCAGTTTAAATCTGATTACTTTAATATGCCTGTTCATGTTAGTATTAATTTATATGAAATTTATATATTTGGTGTTTTGTTTATGTTCTAAGATGGTGTTTTTTACGTTATAGATGGTGCCAACATCTACAGTGGAACGAGAATTTTGGCGTATAGTATCATCCATAGATGAAGATGTCACTGTTGAGTATGGTGCTGATTTACATACCATGGACCATGGGTCTGGATTTCCAACAAAAACATCTCTTAATTTATGTCCTAGTGATCAAGAATATGCTGAAAGCAGCTGGAATTTAAATAATTTACCTGTTCTTGAAGGCTCTGTACTTGGTCATATAAATGCAGATATATCAGGAATGAAGGTTTCAATCATATCATAAAATCTGCAACTAATTGTATTAAACTATTTAGTTTTTTTTTTATTTGGTTTCTTTTTTAATCTAGGTTCCATGGATGTATGTAGGAATGTGTTTTGCTACATTTTGTTGGCATAATGAAGATCATTGGAGTTATTCAATTAATTATCTTCATTGGGGTGAGCCAAAAACATGGTATGGTGTTCCAGGCAATAAAGCTGAATCTTTTGAAGAGTCTATGAAATCTGCTGCTCCTGAATTGTTTTTATCTCAACCTGATTTATTACATCAACTTGTTACAATAATGAATCCTAACATATTGATGAATGCTGGTGTGCCAGTGTATCGAACTGATCAGCATGCCGGAGAATTTGTTGTCACTTTTCCTAGAGCATATCATGCAGGGTTTAATCAGGGCTACAATTTCGCTGAAGCTGTAAATTTTGCACCCGCTGATTGGTTGAAAATGGGTCGAGAATGTATTAGTCATTATTCTCATTTACGTCGATTTTGTGTTTTTTCACATGATGAACTAGTTTGTAAAATGGCTCTCGAACCTGACAAATTAGATTTGACTGTAGCTGCAGCTACTTACCAAGATATGCTTATTATGGTCGATAGTGAAAAGAAAATGCGAAAAAGTCTACTTGAATGGGTAGGTTTATAGCTTATTGTGTGTTATTTTTAAAAATGTATATGTATTTACAGAGGTACATGTATTGTTTGGATACATCTCGATTTTTTTTCCTCATAGGGCGTTACTGAAGCTGAAAGAGAAGCATTTGAACTTTTACCAGATGATGAACGTCAGTGTGAAGTTTGCAAAACAACATGCTTTTTATCTGCTATGATTTGTTCATGTCGTAATGATACGTTAGTATGTTTACGTCACTACACTGCCTTGTGTGAATGTCCACCTGAAAAACATACTCTTCGATATCGGTACACATTAGATGAGTTACCATTAATGCTACAAAAACTGAAATTGAAAGCAGAATCCTTTGATAACTGGGTCAATCAAGTAAAAGATGCTCTAGATCCTTCCAAACCTAAAACATTAGATTTAGCAGGTTTAAAAGATCTTCTGACAGAAGCAGAGTTAAAGAAATTTCCAAAGTCTGATTTGCTAACAACGTTGATGGCTGCTGTCCAGGATGCAGAAAAATGTGCCAGTGTTATTCATCAACTGGATTTAAATAAGATGCGAACAAGAACTCGAAATTCGGCAGATGCAAAATATAAATTGACTGTAGAAGAATTAACTTTGTTTTGTGAAGAGATCGATAGTCTTGTGTGCACGCTCAAAGAAGGAGATAGTGTCAAAGAGCTGTTAACACGTACAAATGCATTTGTTGAAGAAGCCAAGCGTTTATTAGAGCAACATTTAAATGATAGTTCATCTTCTGAAATTGAAAAATGCATAGAATCTAGCCTTTCGTTATGTATAGAACTTCCACATCTTAAAGATTTAAGATTAAGACTTAAACAAACGAAATGGTTGGAAGAAGTAAAAGCATTGAGATCTGATCCACAGTCCGTTACTATTGAAGCTTTACGTCATTGGCTTACTGCTGGTGTTAGTTTTCCTGGCCATCCAGTACTTGAGAGGCAAATGTCTGATTTACAAACTTTGTTAACTCAAATTGAAAAATGGGAAGAAGGTGCCAAAAAGTGCCTCGAATCGAAGTCATTAGGAACTATAAAGGAAATGGAAGAAATGTTGGTTATTGCAGATAAAGTAGATGCTTATTTACCATCGGAACAAATTTTGCGTGATACTCTTAAACGAGCTAAAGATTGGTTGCAAGCTGTTTCAGAAATGCAATCTTTAGAAAATTATCCTTATTATGACATGCTCGAAGAAGTTGTAAGTAAAGGAAGATGTATTCCTTTACTTTTAGAGGAACTTGAGCCGTTAGAAGTGCAACTGAATTCTGCTCGTATGTGGAAAGAACGTACATCTAAAACATTTTTGAGAAAAGATTCTACATATGGTTTGATGGAGGCATTATGCCCACGTGCTTGTTCTGTAATTTCAACTGGTAAAAGCATAAAGAGTCCAGATCGAGATAATCCTACACTTTCGGATAAATCGTTAGAACCTGCACAAGTAGTCGCTGCTTTTAAAGC
This sequence comes from Acanthacorydalis orientalis, assembly GCA_034766995.1. Lineage (NCBI taxonomy): Eukaryota > Metazoa > Arthropoda > Insecta > Megaloptera > Corydalidae > Acanthacorydalis > Acanthacorydalis orientalis. Next base: position 11,457,847 of record CM068324.1, on the reverse strand, counting down.
TGCCGAACAGAAAGAATTAGCTGTTATGACTGATTTAAGACAAAAAAATACACGTAAATATCTTGAAGACACGGGTGATCAAGTTTATTGCTTGTGCCGCAGTAAACAGTATGGTTTAATGATTCAGTGTGAATTGTGTAAAGACTGGTACCATAATTCATGTGTTCCTGTGCCAAAAAACTTACATGCGCAGAAATACAAAGTAGCTCATATAGAAAGTGCAAATGGCGTTAAAGATTATAAATTTTTATGTCCCGGTTGTATGAGAACACGAAGACCGCGACTCGAAACAATTCTTTCGTTACTTGTATCGTTACAAAAACTTTGTGTTCGCTTGCATGAGGGTGAAGCGTTGCAGTGTTTAACTGAACGTGCAATGAATTGGCAAGATCGTGCAAGGCAAGCATTGGGTACAAAAGAAGTGTCTTCAGCTCTTGCGCAGCTGTCGATGATGTCTCAACGATTGACAGAGGCAGCAGCTAGAGAAAAGACAGAAAAAATAATTAGTTCAGAATTGAAAAAAGCTGCTAATAAACCAGAATTACATCAACGTGTTCAAGTCATTGCACCTTTCAGTGGACTTGAAGGAAGTTCTTCATGGAATTCTGGAGATGAGGTGAATTATTATTTTTGATTATATTTTTACATATAAACAGTCATTATTGTACAAGTTTATGTGTTTTTATATGTTTATTAATATAGTAATTTCAAATTATTTCATAGATAAAAATCAAAGAAGAGACAGAATGGTCTGATGTAAGTGATGAGTACCTGAATAATGAACATGCCTACTCTGCAAGTGCACCATCTAGCTTAAGAATCAGTGATGCGATGTGTCAGAATTTAGTTGACCTTATGATTGAAGGAGATCTACTCGAAGTATCTCTTGATGAAACTTTACATATTTGGAAAATTCTTCAGGCCACAAAACCGCCAATTGAACAAGATAGGATATTTGTTGATTTTAATGTACGTTTTACAATAAAATTTATAAATTTGAATTCTGTCGACTTGGGAATGTGTACTTACCAATTCCCATTATATATATATATGTATATATATATATATATATATATATACATATATGTATATATGTGTGTGTGTGTGTGTATATATATATTTATTATATATATATATATATATATTATTTTTAAAAATTACTGAATCGAATATTTAATTTCTTTCTCTGTTTTTTGTTTTTTGTTTTATTGATAATAATAGTTGGTGATTAATATGCATTGATTTTTTTTGCTTACTGTTTATATAAAGACTTGAAAAAATGTATTTTCATAATTGTTTCTTTTTCTTATCAAAAGTGAATAAAAATAATAAATTCCTATTAAATTCAGAAATATTAAAACTTGGTAATATTCTCAGTCTATTTACGTATTGTAATTATGAATTTCAGTAGAGGATATAATTATGAAGGGTAATTATAAAATGTGTTTTTTTAGTTTATAGTGTTCATTTAAATATTAATAATTCATTTCTAAGAACATCTTTGTTTGTTTTGTTTCTATTATAGGGAATATCAGATACTGAAGTGAGTACATCATATAAAAGTCATCCAAAATTTAAGGGCAGAAAAAGAAAATCTGATGAAGTAGATAAGAGAGCAATTCGAAATATTCGAGGGTCATCAACAAAGCAAGATATTGAATTAAATAAAAAATCTAAGTTAAGACGTTCTGTCAAAGATACAATTCGTAAACGAAGAGCTGAAAATGTACGTAAAAGGCCAAAACAAAATGAAAAAGTGTCTGAGTTTTCTGATGAAGAAGATGATTGCGCTTCACCATTATGTTTGCGGCCATCAGGTAAATGCAGAGATGTAAAAATAAAGTTTAAAAAATTAGTTTTAAGGAATGATTTATGAAATTCTATTTATTTTATTACTAGTGAGTTAGAATTGCAAGTTTATGATAATAAATCATCATTTTATATGTGTATGTTTGTATGTATATTTATATACAGGCATACATAAATACGTAAGTACACGTATTTAATATGATCTGTATTTTAACTAGGAATTGAAGTAGACTGGGTTCAATGTGATGGAGGTTGCGATAAATGGTTTCATATGTATTGTGTGGGTCTTGGAAAAAATGATTTGGCTGAGGATGAAGACTATCTGTGTTCTAAATGTTTGAACGCAGGTAAGGATATTACTAAACAAGGTTCGTCCTCTGCTAATAATGGCCCATTTTCTGGATCATCCATCAATACAGGACCATCAAATGTTAGTGGGGCCGGTTCCCCGATGACGTCTGATGATGTTTCGTCAACCAGCTGTCTGTAGTGATTTGGATACCAAGAAATAACCAATGTATCATTAAAAATCTCCAATGTATCATTAAAGTTGTAAAAATTTTCCATTCATTAGTGAAATTAAGATAAACTAGTCTCGAAGACAAATTTAATTAAAATCTACATAAGTGACTGATTTATTATATATATTTACATTCACACCAAAAATGTACAGTATGTGAATTTAAAAACAAATATAAATCAGAACTCGTTTAAAAAGAGAGATTTGGTAACAGTTAATACATCCCAGACACTATATTTATGTGTGTATGTATGTGTATATATATATATATATATAAATATGCATGTATGTGTGTGTATATATATATGTATGTATATATATGTGTATATATATATATATATGTATGTATGTTTGTAAGTATATACATTCATATACATATGTGTATATATATATATACATACACACAAACACAAATATACATACATATTATTTATATATATATATGTGTATGTGTAAGTATTTTATGAAGAGGTGTGTAGTAATATTGTCATGAAAAGAGTGAATGTAGAACAATTTGTTTTTCCATATTTACGTAAATTATAATTAATTATTTAATATAAGAAATATGAGCACAATTACATATTTATTTCTTTGATTTTTTTCTGTTCTTATAATAATGACTTTTTTTATATTTTGGGACTAAATTTTCTGATTATTACTATCTATGAAAGTTTTAGATGAAAGATGTGATAATTTTTTATTATAAATTTAAAATATGCAAAATATAATTAAATTTTGTTTTTATAGTTGAGATTTTACTGAAAAATTATTTAGCATACCAATTAAACCTAAATTAATGTATTCTGGTTTAAAGTTGGTGTAAATGGAACAATTATACCTACATGTGTATGTCTATTGAAAACTATATAAATGATCCAAAGTTTTTATTCGAATAGTATTAATACATTGCTTTGTTATACTTTCATATCATAGTAAAAATAATGTGTATTTGACATATATATATATATATACATATATATATACATATATATATACATATATATATACATATATATATACATATATATATATATACATATATATATATATATATATATATATATATATATATATATATATAAATTACAGTATAAAGTTGCTCTAAAAAATTGTATGTGTATTTTCATTTGTTATATGGTCATGTTTTTTCCTATAACATATATTTTATCTTAATTTTGTCATTTGAAAAAATATCTATTTTTCTAAACTGTAAACATAAGTATAATGGAAATATAATATTATTTTTTGTTTGTCTTCATATTATCTAAAGTGTATCATTAAGTTTTTATTTTACATCATCTTAAATACAATCACATAGTGTTATTTTATTTTTTCAAACAATATTGAAAGTAAGTAAAATTTGATTCAAAGTTAAAAATAATATTGTTTATAGATTTTGTTTTTCAACTATACTAAGTCAAAAATAGGTTTATACTTAATATTGTTTACTAAATTGTCCATTAAATATAAAATACAATATTTCAGTAAAAATACTTTGCAATTTTTGAAGTTAAAGAAAACAAAGAAATAAAATTAGCTTAAAATTACTAAGTAGTATTATAATTGCATTTCTAAAGGAATGACAAGTAATCATTATCTCTTTTAAGTAAAGTGACGAATTAATTTTTAATTTAAAAGCTTTTTTATACATTTTGTATTAGCAAAGCGAAAATTAAAATGACCAGTTATTATTATTTATTTTTAACCTAAATTCTTATATAAAGAGTGTATATTGAAGGAAGTGGATAGTAAAATAATTAATTTCAGAATTGTGAATACTTTCTCCACTTGATTTATTGGTATTCTAATTTATTGCATATTTGTTTATATGTAATAGGTATAAAATGAATAAAAACTAGATTATTTACACCTCATCAATAAAATATTTATATATATACATATATATGTATATATATATATATATATATATATGTATGTATGTTTAGTGTATTACACATGTCTATTAACTTACAACTAGCTAGTGGATGTGATACTCATTTTGAATTTAAATTGCAACTTGTAACTGTGCTGAAGTGTTTGCTGCAATTGTGTATTAAGTATATAAACTGAAGTGTTAATAATAAGTACGACGTGCTTTCATTATTGATAATTATGAACTGGAGTGCGGTCAGAGTGATCTATAAATTGTCGAATAACATGGTTTATAAAATCTTAGAGTTAAAATTACGAAATATTTAAGGCTCGATTGTGTTTAACCATATTATATTCGAAAACAAATAAAATATTTTGTGTTATGTAATTTATGTTGTTTTATTGTTACCTACGTTATACCTGTCATGGATTTATTTAAATTGGAAGTGGGCCTAATTAAAAACTATATGATGTTTAATTCTGAAGAATATTTTTATTTATTTTTTTCTTGTACAATTGCGTTTAATTTTTTGTAATAAATTGGAGTTGTTTTTTTCTCTTCCTCCAACAAAAGTAGCATCGGATTTTAAAAGTATTGAATCATACAATGTAAAAAAGCTTGTATATAAAATCAGCAAAATATTGTGAGTTGCATATATATATACCCACACATACATAATGCTATGCTCTGTAGTTACTCAATGCTTCTGAATGTATGTACTATTATTATTAATTTTGGTTTAACAGATTTTTAGTGGGTTTATTATTTGAGTTTTAAAGTTATTTAGTGTTTTCTTTCGATTTAGTTTATTTTTTTATATTTATTGTTTCTTTTATAGAGGAATTAGTGTACATGTTTATAATGTTGAAGGATATAAATTTTGTGTTAATTTTCAAATCTTTTGTCTGTTAATTTCGACTATTTTTAAATGTGTTTTTATTCTTAAGTTTTACGTTTTCTTCTAATAATTTTATGATGAATTTGGATATTTTGTAGGATAGGGCGTCTGTGTAGGTGATTAGTGATCTTATCGTAATACTATCATATATTTTGAGTAGACTGGTTATTATTGAAGTTTTTTGATTTATGTTAATTTGTATTTGAAGTCAGAAGAATATATTTTGGTGAATTTTTTATTGTTTTTAATTTCTATTTAAAATTTATTAGTGGGATTTATTTTTATTTTTTGCAGTTATTGCTATTTATATTTATAAGACTGGTGTTCATTTTATCTGCTTTGGTTATTATTATTTAATTGGTTTTTAATTTGTATTTTAATTTTTTAAACATTTTTATTTCTATATTATTTTTATAACATTTTATTGGATATATTACTTATTATTTATATGATTAAATTTCTCATTAGTTATTGTTCCTCTATTGGTACTTTTGGAATCGCGATTTATGAGTAAATTATTAGCTTTTCTTTTATTTTTCGTTTAAAATTATGTGTTAAATTGTGTTTTAATCCTTTATTTAATAATTCTCCTTAAAAAATAAACATCGAAGAAGTCCTTGTTCAGAGTCTTTTATCTATGTTCTTGTTCTTCTATTGGTACTTTTTCGTTTGTACCAGTTTCAGAAATGCTATATTAAACTTTGTAACAGTTGTCATACATGTTAGATTGTTATATTTATGTTGTTTTAAAATAATGAAATTGACGTGATTGTTTATTGTTATTGTTAATGTTTCTCAAAGAATTAACTGTTAATTAATATATTTTATAAAGTACGTTCTGTTTTTAAATATAATTACTTTTTTAATATTTAGTTCTATATAATTGGTAAGAATAATTTTTATTTGAAAATTTTATACTTTTGTAAAAAAAAGTAATTGTTAATTAACAAATACCGAAAATAATTATTGATTATAGTTAAATGTATAGTTGTTTTTGTTTACATTGTACTTTATATATATATATATATATATATATATATATATATATTTATATATATAAACATACACTCACACATATATAATATACCTACTTTATAATGTATTAATACTTTCATTATGCTTTATAAATATATTGTAAATTATATGAACAATAAGTACTTATAAGCATATGTTTTTAGATAAAAATGTCACAACAACGTCCTAAATTGTCAGATGAGGAGACAGAGGCAGAATTAAAAAAAATTAATTATCTCAATTCACTTTTAAGACAATTGATTATACGAATAACAGGTATTTCGGTGAGTTGATTATAATTTGAAATTTTAAAAATATATAAGTATGTATATGTAATGCATTATACATTTCTTATTTTGAATAAATTTTTAGATAGACGATGATCAATGTAAACATTTAGAAAGAGAAGCGATAGGTTATATAAAAAGATTCCAGGATTTTCCCCAAATAAGAAAAAATGCAATTGAAACATTGAAAGATAGGCTATGTGAAGAATATAAACAAGTGAAGTTAAAAAATGCTGCAGCTTATTTGCAACATTATGTAGAAAAAGTATTGAATGCAGGATGTAGTTCTCCTTATTTAGATGCAAATGAACGAATAAATATGTTATACATTTTATTTAGAAATTCAAAAAAACCAGTAGAATCATTTTTATGTGAAGGAGATTATGTACCAATAGTACCTCCAGCTGAATCAACTTCATCTTTCTCCTCTTATTCATTAGTTACCTTATTTGAAGTAAGTTTTTAAGAATGATATACTTTTTAAATTTTATTTTATTTTATTGAAAGAATATAAAATAATAATGTCTTAAATATTATTATAATTAAAGAAGTATATTTATACATTGTAATTCTAAAGTATAGTGTTGTATACTTTACTAAATTTATGAATACAAATGTATCATGTATGTGTTTGCATAGTTTCTAATAAAATAGTTAAAAGGATAATTTCTAACTGAAGATAATTTTAAATATAATTTATAGGAACCATCATCATCATCTACATCTTTAGATTCTCTATTGTCACAGTGTTCACACTTATCTTTCATGGAACTATTGGGAACTAAACTAGTAGATTCAGCAGAAACTTTGTTTTCTGAACGTGAACTTGAGACAAAGTTATATCAAGGAATACAACATAGTTGGTGGATTTCAAGCCGTACTTCTGCTGATTTTGAGATAGATGATCCTATAAATACAGGAGTTATAGTGTTAGTATTTATTAAGTAAAGTAGCGTACTGCATATTGTTTGATTAGTCAATATATGTATGTATATATATATATATATATATACACACACACACACACACATATATATATATATATATATATATATATATGTATATATGGATGTTTGTATGTATGTGGGTATATGTAAGAGAGAATGAGAATGTGTTTAACTAGTTTTAAACAAATTTCAGTGAAAATTTCAAAATGAAAACAAGTTTAGATTTTCCAGTTCAAACATATTTAGCAGAATACCAAATAATAAGGGAGTTAATTTTTGCATTTTTTGTCAAATTTGATGGGGGTTTGATTACATTTCATTCAGATGGGAAGGCTAAAATACATAAACATGTTACATTACCAACAGTAACTAATGTAAGTAGTTATCTATGAAAACTATATATAAAAATGTATTATATGTGTATGTATGTATTGTGTTTATTTATGTATAATTCTGTTCTAGCAAACACTAAATTTAGTATTAGAACCGTTACTTGAATCAATAACACACTTTCATGAAATGTGGTCATGCTTTGATGTACCAGAAGAAAAATCGTTAACTACACATGTGTACTGTCAAGCTATTCAAGATATTTTAACTCCAATAAAAAATGCATTGATAGAATTTGAACAATCAGTTTTTAAGAATAGAAATGGTATAGTTATGTATATTATGTACCTTTACTTTTTAAATTATTTAAATTATTTGTTTAAATTGTACTTTTGTCTGTTTTTAGAGGAACCATATTCGATCTTACGTACCTTGCATTTTTTACGACCTATTGTTAAACTAATCAATCAAGTATATTCGTATCATGCTGATATAGTGAAACATTTTGATCCAAATTGTAATTACAAAGAGGCTTCATATATATTAATTAAAACATATTATTGTATGAGGTATACATGTAATAGAGAAATTTCTTGCTTGTTGACATCAGTATATTTACAAGTAATACGTCCTTACTTGAATATTATTGAGGGTTGGTTAAGTATCGGTGATTTCAGAGACCCAATGGATGAATTTGTAATTGCAGCGTATGTATTTTTTATTTCAATTTATTTTCAAGCAATTGAAATTTTTTAAATGTTAATTTTTAAATATTTTAAGTTAATTTTAATTATTTAATATTGTTAAATAGGACTGGAAATATAATAGAAATTGATTTAAAAAATAAAATAAATTTTGATGTTCGTGAGACCTTATCATTTGGAATAAATTGTCCTGTAATAGATTTAATACAACATCAAGTATTAGATATTGGAATTGCTGTGCAGATGTTAATTGCACTTAATAAAATTTCTGATTATAAAATAAAGAGACCAAAAATTACAGGTTAATTATTTAGTATAGTTCTAACATTTTCACAGTATATTAGAATGAAGCTTCCTTTTTTTGAAAGTTGTATAGTTACTTATGTACGTATATTTTTGTAGAACATTTATATGATGAATTTATGCGTACTATACTTAATGAAATATCTATAACGAATGGGAATAAGTTCCCATTAATATTACCTCCATGTGAAGTAAAATATTGTCCAAAGACAGGCATTGCTTTAACACCAAAAGAGTTATTGAGGGTTAAAACAGAAGAGGATGATATAGAAACGGTTGTGAATTTTTTTAATTATTCTGCTGCACACCTTATAAGTTCTGGGAAAATGTTTGATGAAAAGCAGAAAATGCCTAAATATGAGCACCCAACTTTATTTTCACGGTAAGATATTTTTTATGTACAAATGAAAAAGTAATATAAAAGTTATTGTTATTTATAGGCTATTTTCAATGACAAAAGGAATTCTTCATGCACATGAAATTATTTGTACCATTCTGGAGAGAATTATAAATAAAAGATATTTAATGGCTGGTACCTTGGTAAAAGAGGTAATGATTGGTGAATATGGGTTGATTAAACATTATCATTTAGTAGAAGATTTATATTTATTTCGAATTACAAAAATGATAGGGTTGTTAAATGATTTATTTATTCCGGTAAGTATGGTATTAATAATATATATATATATATATATATATATATATATATATATATATATATATTTATATATGTATATAAATTTCAGATATTTAAAAATGATTACTGGCCAGATCCCATAGTTATTACAACAAAATTACATCAAACCATAGCTGATGATTATCCTGTAATATATGATAGTTTAACTGTAGTTATGAAACATGATTGGCAGTTTTATGGCAATGGTGTTGAAGGTTTTGAAGCACTTGAGATTGAATATCTTCGTAAATGGCCATTATCAGTGGCAATAAATGATATACTCTTAAGTAATTATAAATATTTATTTAAATGTATGATTAGAGTCCAGTATTGTTTATGGATGCTAAAACAATTAGACATGAAAGGTAAAACAATAGTTTTTCTGATAAAAAAAATCTAATTAAAATGAATGTTTTTTTCATCTATGTAGATATTGAAAAACGTATTCAGTATGATGTTTTCTTGCTTCGAGTGAAACGACTTCATGGATTATATTTTGCTTTTATCAATATGATAACAAAAATTCATAGTTTCTTTGGCAATCATATTTTTCCTTTATGGAATAAACATTGTGAGATGGTAATTCATGAAAGTGATAGTTTTGCATTATTGTATAAACTGAAAACAGATTATTCCAATGAAGTAGTAGATAAAGTGAAAAGAGTATTTGAATGTAAATCAGGAATTAAAGAGGTATATTTAATTTTTAATTATTAGTTTCTTTAAAAGTATTCAGGTCTGCTTGCATTGATAGTTTTATTATAAATTTAACTTTTAGTAAAATAAAAATTTATTTATAATAAAACAAATTTTGTATTCATTTCTAAATATAATAAAATATTATCTAGTAATACTCTATTTGTATAAAAATCAGTTGCAGGAATTATATAATTTATAAGATTTACAAATGTATTTGTTTTAGTTTTTACTCTTGACATTAGATTTGAAAACTATTTGGAAAGATGGTATGTTTGCAGAAGAAAAAGTGATTGCAAAGTTACGAGAAGATTTTGTGGAATGTGCAAAAATTATAGAAGATGGGATTGAAGCAATTGTTGAAGAGGATTCTCTTACTTCTATGCATATGTAAATTACAATACTTTGATTTTGGTATATATATATATATATATATATATATATATATATATATATATAATGTATGTGTGCCTGTATTTACAGATCACATTTTTTTTATTACGTTTACTTTTTAGTTTGCTTGTTACAGTTTCAGATATGCTCTATTAAACTTTGTCTGTAACTGTTATCATGTGTTACAATTGTCATATTATGTGATCTTGTGTATTGTTATAATATTTCTCCAACAATTAAATATTAATATATTTTATAATGTACGTTGTATTTTTAAATATAATTATTTTTGTGTATTCAGTAGTATATAATTATTAAGAATAATTTTTATTTGAAAAATTTATACTTAGTAGATAAAGTAATTGATAATTAAAAAATACCAAGAATAATTATTGATTATAGTTAAATGTTTAGTTCTTTTTATTTATATTATAATCTATTAATCTTTATATATATATATATATATATATATATATATATATATAATGTGCTTATTCTGTAATGTATTTATACTTTCATTGTGCCTTATAAATATATTCTAAATTATATGAACAATAAGTACTTACAACCATATGTTTTTATACAAAAAATTCACAAAAACATTATAAATTGTCAGATGATGACATAGAGGCAAAATTTTAAAAAATAAATCATGTAAATTTACTTTTGAGACAGTTGAATATGCAAATAACAAGTATTCTGCTTAGTTGATTAAAATCATATATTGTGTGATATACAAAAGACTGTTATTTTGATAATTTGTAGTTTTAATAGATAATTAAATTAATTTTAATGATAGATTATGTAAATGAGTAGCTGTATGCTAAGCTTATAGATTGTGAATATGATTATTTTCAGTGATAATACTCTGTACACATAATATTTTAATAAGAACTCATTAATGGGTACTACAATTAACCATAGATTGCCTATAATATTGGATATATGTGATCAATGACATGTACAAAAAGTGTTGCAGTTAAGAATTTGTGTTTTTGTGTAATTTGATCAAAAACTTAATGGATGCAGCTTTTTTCAAAAAATTAAAATGTTATAGTAGTTCACTCTTAAAAAAGTATAATATTTAAGAAGCTGTACAATTACATAAATGACCTTTAATGAAGTATGTGTAATTTTAAATATTTAGCAACTGTTTATTCTAATGAAATTATTTTGAATCTGCCAATTAATGTAAATATATACTTTAAATTTTAAGTTGATACTATCTTTAGTTAATTAAATACAAGTATACCAAAGGTTGTTTTTGTTAATTTGAGAAAATACATATAAGAGTTGAGACACTTTATTATTACAATAAAATAATTAAAATATGAACATACAGTATAAATTATTCTAATTATCACTAATTTCTTCCCTTTTACCTTTTTGTAGATGGTGAAACATTAGTTCAGATGACCAACTTCCAAAAACTAATAATAACATCATGTTTGAAATGTGAATACTAAGTTGAAAATTTTTTGTATAATCACGTAACCAACCTGTTACATACAGAACATATGTTAATTGAAAATTCAAGAAAACTAATTTTCATGTTTACAACCACATTTTGAAAAAAAAATGAAAAAATTGCATTGTATGTTGGTAACAATATTATTTTACCTAAAAATTGTCCAAGACTTAGAACAAATAGGCCTTTGTTAACCATATTAAGCCCTAGAGCAGTGGGTAACTTATTTGTATCACAGTATTCTGCTATCGTTAAATTTTGGTTAATAACTGTAGCAGCTCGTATATAACCAGTAATACCTGATATAATAAGTAACATTGTATAAGAGTACTGGCATGCTAGTACTAAAAAAAAATGTTTTTTAATACGTATTTTTATATTATTTTTATTTTATTTTCACCTGATCTAAACACTCCAAGTAAAATTGTTCCAAATAAAAATGTTGTTCTGCAATTTAATTGAAATAATGATGAAACCGTTGGTAATGTTACTCTTGCTAGAATATCTGCTCCAGCAAGTATTGACATACACATTGCTATTTGACTTCTATCAAGCCCAACACTGCTTCTTAAAAAGAGTGGAAATACCATA
>CM068324.1:11407838-11440338 GCA_034766995.1 Acanthacorydalis orientalis | reverse complement strand
AATACTAGTTAAAAATTACACATGTCGTATATATATAAAGTATACAATTATCTTAAAGGTGCGTTAAGGGTCAATTAATTTCATTTATTTTATTGTTAGCTGTTTGAATAATTAAAAAGTGTTATAAAATATTCTATTGTTACATTTTGTCATTAAAATTGATTTCCATACAGAATATTGAAACATTAATATAGAAAATCGTTATTATTCAATATATTAGTTAATAGACTTAAAATATTCTATTAAATTTTTTCAATTTCATATCTATGTTAATTATACGTTTAAATTATTTTCACTTTTTTATATCTTAGGTTTTATTTTGCAGTTTTAAAAATCTGTTATAAATTTTATAAGTATATATATATATATATATATATATATATATATATATATATATATATATATATATATATATATATATATATATTACTGCGTGATGTCTAAATCTCTACAATATATCTATATATGCAGTGCGTGTGGTAAGTTTTCCATTGATGGATTTGAATTGACTACAATAAAGAGCACACTTGGTTGATTCAGCATGTGCTATATGATCAGCGATTGTGATGACTTTACAAAGTAGTAACCATCGATGAGAATAGAGTAAGTCAATGTACTCGTATATATAGAACGTAACAAACCAAGCCCCTTGGGCACTAATTATATATTCATAGCCGATGGCACTGACTACGTAATAAGAACTTAGTGCCGTTGGCAAATAAATTCGTACATTTAGTAGTTTATACTGTCATCCTCTAATTTAAGTTTTAATGCCTCATTTAGTTTACACCTGCCGTAACTTGTTTATTCTTTATACATACATACATATATATATATATATATATATATATATATATATATATATATATATATATATATATATATATAATATTCGATGGCGCTTTGTCTGGGTTCTTTTTTACCTCCTCCATGACATTTTTTTATGAACGAATGGCTCCATATTTCGTTTGAAAGTTAATGTGTTCTTATTTATATCTAAATATTATTTGTTTCAAATGTATTAATTTAAGAATTAATTATTGTTAAAAGGGGTATATATTAAATATTTTTATAATGGAAGTATAAGTAGTATATTAAAATGTTTTTATACTTTTTTTTAAAATAAACTATAGTGTTTTGCTTGTACACTATAATATATTATAGTACATAAAGAAAACATTCGAGTTTATTAAATTCTTTTATAAGAACATTTTAATGTATGCTACTTATACTTGCATAGGAACATTGTATAAAAAACTATTGTGTTAATCTAAAATTGTTTGATTTTTATTAACGAAATATTTGATAATTCACTTAGGAGTAATTTGTTCGAATTTGTAAATTTTATAACTACAGTTATATTATGTCTGTAACTGCAAATTATTCCTATTATTTACTTTGTCTATAAATAGTTTATTTATACTATTCATTTGTACCGATACATTATTTATAAATGTAAATTCCATCAGTCTCAGATTTCGTCTGGCATGTAGATATTTTTTCAGAAAAAGTGTTAATATAAAGCCATATCGACATAAATACACATTTTGAGTATTAAAGTACTAAATAATTGATCGATGTACATAAAAATTGATGTATAAATCATAGCAAGATTATCTATTTGTATATATCTGCACATTATATTTACTTACAACCCCTGTGGAAGGGGGTTTGAATATTTCTATGGTAATCATACATGTTGTAAGAGGCGACTAAAATGAAACGAAATAATCGTTAGTATAAAGTGACCCCTCTGTAATAACAACCTTCGAAGGATAAAATAATTTCAGAGAAAGGACATGATTATACCGTTGGAGTGAGAAATTACTCCTAAACGCAGAGAGGGCTTAGAATCTTTTTTCCAATAATAATTTTTAAGATATATTTCTTTCTGACTGTTTATATATGTATATATATATATATATATATATATATATATATATATATATATATATATATATATATATATAATATATAATATATGTAATATATATATATATATATATATATATTTAACACATGGATTAATAAATGTTAACCAAATGTGGATTTCATTTAAGAAGTAAATAATTTCATTGATTTTTTCATAAAATTTAAATAATCATTACTAATAATAATGGAATAGTAATTAAAATAGATGTATCATTAAAGAATCACGTTTTGTTTTAAATAATATCATTAGAGCGGTTATTGGATGTTTTATTGTTCTGTTTTTAATCTTATGATTTTCCATATAACATCTTCATAATTTGAACCAGAGATAAATATTGTTAAGCAAAACAGAATGTATTCCGAAATTAATATTATTATATTGTTATGTTTTTTTTATATATTAAACTCATACTAAATCATTATATATATATATATATATATATATATATATATATATATATTATATATATATATATATATATATATATATATATGTATATACTATATATGTAAATGAAAAGGTATACGAACTATGTAAAATTAAAACAAGTTGAAGATAATTCTCGAAACGTGATAATACTAAACTTTGAAATATATGGTTCGAATTATTATTTTATAAATAAATTCCATATATGAGTAATGATATCTTGAGTTTATTATGTTGGAAAAAAGACGTGAACAATATTTTATGATGTTATTGTTGAATGACGTATCTGTGGCTCATTAAATGATAGCAAAGCTGATAACTAATTTAAAAAAATCCATTTATTTTTTATGCTATTAATAACATTTGTTTCGGTATTCTAAAATGCAATCATTCTTTAACATGCTTCCAAAATTAAAAATAACTTTGTCTAGACATATTTGTGTAATTATTAAGATACTATATTTATCAGTATTTTAAAGTATCGTTAGAATGTTTTATTTTTTGAATTTGTTTAAAAAAAAATAATTAAAAAAACTATTATGTGAATATATCATTTTTATTAATATTAAAAAGAATTTAATTTCGGTTTTCAATTTTTATATCATATTAATATCACTTGAATTATGTTTAATATTTTTACATTAATAATTAATGAAATATTCTTTGTGATTTCGTCTTTAAACTAAAAATCGCAAGTGTTGAAAAAGTTACATGCGATCCAGTATGGATCCACAGTAAATCTATGTATTATAGTTTATAATTTTGTTTTTTTCCGTGGAATCAAATACATTTTATACTCATTGAATTGATTTTTTGAGCAAGTTGATTTTTGTACGTACATTTAATTTAATAAATATCATTTAGTCACATGTTTATGAATAATAAACTCATTTATAATCGATATTAAATGAGTTATTTTGAGAAATCAGCATTGTACTACTGTATTTTTAAACATGATGTTCTACATGTAATTCATATATTATAGTAGGACAGTTCCTGACACAGGACAATCGAAAATCATTTTAAAATAAAACAAATGTTCCGTGGTTATTTTTCAAAAATAAACAGAATGATAAAAGTAATATTAGCAGAGATATTAAATATCTCTGGTATTAAGTATAATTATTCTTATTAATCGTCTTCTTGGACATCAATGTAAATGATTTATATATTAGATTGTACAATAAACTGTATAATCAAATAAATATACCTATTTACTAAGATCGTGTGAAATGAAATACATCTGACTGAGCAACAACTTAGTGAAGAGCTGTCTTTATCTATGAGGGGATTCTTTTATCTATGTGCTCGAACTATGCTGTAATTTGAATAGCATTTTGTACAGAGGTTATTAAACTATGGTGTACTAAGCTGAAAACAAAGATTCTTTGAAAATATATTTATTATTAATAAATATATAGGGCTTCGCCCCCTGCTCGCTGAGCTCGCCCACTCGTCAATTATTAGCCTGTACATCTAACATAATGAAACAATAAACATATTTTGTAAAACTCATTTATATCTATATAATTATTGTCACAGATATATAGTAACGTATTTGTTTCATATATATATATATATATATATATATATATATATATATATATATATATGTATATATATATATATATATATAATAAATATTAACTTTTCAGCTCATATAATATTAAAATTTGTTACAGATACTGTGTGAGTGTATGTGTTTACATTTTTTAATCATTTATAATTGTTTCGAATTTTAAAAATGTCTATTTCCTTTCAGCGATTTAAATACAGGCCGTAATTAAATTATTTGAAAATTGTTATTTGAAGAGAAATATCTTATGAAGATAACATATTAAAATAAAAATTGAATTTACAAATCTAATATCACTTATGGAATAAATATATTAAGAAAAGGATTTTTCAATTATTTATTATGACATTAATTCAAAGTGGATACACAGAGAAATATATTTATACACAATAATTATTATCACAGATATATCGCAACGTGTTGTTTATATATATATATATATATATATGTTAGTATGTCTATATAAACATTCTTGAAGATAGATTTTTTTGCAACGTAATTGTTTTATAATTTTTTTTGTGGATAATTTTGATTTTATATGAACATATATATATATATATATATATATATATATATATATATATATGTATACATTTTATAAAAAAGTACATTAATAAATGAAATTATCTAGGTTTTTATTATCATTTGATTTAAAAAGTATTTTATTTAGCTTATTGTCTTTTTCATTTAGATTCATCCAATTTACAAGAATTAAATAGAACAAGAACATTAAACTGATTTAGAAAAAAACACAAACCCAGGTATTTTATAAATTAAGAAGATTTCACGAAGAAAAATATGATAAATATTATTTCACTGTTGAAACGTTTTATTTTTTGTCAATAATGAAATATAAATAATAATTAATTAACTTGTCGAGACAAAAAATACAAGAAAGAGGAACACAGAACAGGTTAGTTAATAAACAAAAAAAATAAATTTATATCTACGTATATTTTTTATTAATGCTTCAATTGTACATTCACACATAAATAACAATCTGTAAACTTATTTATCATAAATGTCTTGTAATATCATATAACTAGTTGCATTTATGTCAAATTTAATATTAAAAATCCGAATTTTTTATGCATATAAAAACAAAATAAGTAAATAAAAACACTGTACATTATTTTAAGTATATAAATAGTTTAAATCTATTCAATTTGGTTTATTATTTAAATATTTATGAGAAAATTAATAAAAAATATTTTTATTGACAAACATAATTTAATATAAATGGATTAGTTCATTTATTACAGATGTTAATAACCTTAACTGTTGAAGCACCCTAAAACCCGAATAACGAACTTCATTGCATTCTTTTTGTAAATAATTGTGAAGTTTGCTTTAGTCCCAAAAGAACTTAATTTGATAAGTCATTGAAACAATGTTGGTACTACATTTAATCTTTGTCAGTTGTTTCTTATCAGCGTTGAAATCACTTCAATTTGGTTTCTTGTCTGGAGCGGATCAAAACACGAAAAGTTTTTGGTGTCATTTTTCTTCGTGATTTTTAATGATTGTTATATAGTTGAATATTATTTGTAAGTATTTTTATTTCATTTTTATACGATTGATTCTTTTAATAAATATTTTGTTTAATTTAATAGATGTTTATAATATATATATATAAAAGCACACACTGAATTACGTAAAGTGAGACTATGTAAATTCGTAGTTACGAAATAAATTTATAAAATTACAATTTGTTCAATTAACAATGAGTTCAATGGATATTTTATGGTTTAAAATGTTGTTTTTAAGAAAGATGTTTTGTTTTTTAAAAAAAACACAAACCTCTTTTATAAATATTTTCTTCCTAGTAGTGAACTTTTTCGTTCGCCTGTAACTTTTCAAATCAGTCACAATCAATAATTGCGGTGGCAGTGAATGATTTTAGTGAATTATTATTACTTTTGAAAATGTAGCATTTTGTTTTTGTTTCATCAATATATAAGAATGCATTATTAATATCATTGTAAATTAATTGGCAGAAAAGATAAATACACTTAAATGTTTAACTTAAATGTTTGCTTCTGTTTTACATAATACTGTGTATATACAATACATACATATAATATCGATAAATGTTGCAGTTAGTTACGATGTTACACTTAAGTAATTTGAAAATTTGACTTTACGGTTTACGGAACGTATTACTTACGAAACTCAGTGTGCCTGTATATATGTATATGTATATTAATAGTATTATGAGAATTCTCATATATTGAATTTTTGTACATTATTTAAAATAATGGGGTTTCTGTCGGCCATCTTGAATGACTTGTCAGTGTTAATTCTGGAATCATTCGTTGTATATTCTACTATTTATTAAAAATTAATCTTATTGTTTTATTAATCAATGGTTGTTCATTAAATTGAGCTAATTTACAGTTGATAATCATTTTTTTGGAATCTACATAAAATTTATTGTATATTACGTTTAAAATGTCTGAGTGAAAAAAATATATAACAAAACATTTTTAATTCACTAGTCGGCCCCCAGATTAAAATATATTTAATTCCCTGTTCTTTCTAAATATTCCATTTGGAGTTTGCTTTCATAGCGGACATGTTGTTTTTGTTTTTAAGGATATTTATCCTGGTTTTAAGTAAGTGGAAGTAATCTTTTTTGCTGGTTTAATTAAAATCTTTAGGTATTTGTCATGTTGTGGTGTTATCAAGTTGGAATATCTATTTACTGTTTTGAATTCAAAATATTAAATAAAATATTTTTAACCTTACACATCCAACCATATACTGCCATATTTGCGTCAAAAAGTTTGTTATAAAATGACAATTTACGTTAATATTTTTATAATTATTCAATAGCCCATGCTCCTATCCATTTAAAATTCTATTTATAACATATTTTTTTTACGTAATTTAAATTTGTGGGTTTTTGTACATTGATCTTAATTATGCACATTATTAAATTACTCATTAATTAAAAATGTTGGTTTTTAAGTAAGTTCTCAGACATGTAAGCTTAAATTTTCTATAAAATATTCCGTAATTGAAACTAAGGTAGTAAGTAATAAAAATTTTTAATCTCATTGTTTTAACACCATATTGGAATCTTTTCGAGTTAAATATATGTTATCTTTGTTTAATGTTTAGAAACACATCTCAGTATAATTTTTTTAGATACACAAATTAAAGCTTTCAATACGATCACATTTCTAAACAGTTTTTAATATTTTCAAAAACCTTATATAGTATTTGCTGAATCGAAGTTCATTGTTCATCATTTATTTATTGAATTATTTCGAATTTAAATTAATTTCTTCAAAAATCAATCAATTAGATTTAAAAACTTATTTTTGATTTTTTTTTATTTTACACATTTGATTTTTCAAAATTAAAAGCTCAATGTTGATCATTAATGATTAAAAAGGATTCATTTAATGAGATTTATAAAATTATTATTTTAAAATTATTATTATTTTGACATATTCATAATAAGATGTTTATTTTTACAGTGTGTAGAATCATCAGTGTGTTAAGTACGAAAAAGTGTCGGTGTAAATGAGTGTTAGTGTGTTTAGTGTCAAGAGTCGCCAATGTGAAGAAAAAGATCTACAAAGGTTTGCTAGAGGATGAAAGCGTCAAAGTGTATCCAGGTTTTTATATACCAGTTATTTTTTACTGTAAACCAACGCAATTTCCGTCGTGTTTTCCTTTACTATCTCAGTGAGTTTTCAGTGATGTCGTTTTTAAAAAAAATGTTTAAAACAATTCAAGATTCATTTTAATATTTAGTTATTGAAACGATATCAGCTGTATGTATGCATGTGGATGGTTACTTATTATTTATTTTCGCACATTAGGTTGGTTTCAGGACTGGTGGTCTTCAATATATGCGGTGTTATATTGAACGATTATCAGTTTTGTAATCGACGCACGGAGCTTTCGGGGTGGATGAATTGCTATAAAGCGAAGTTGAAGCCTTCGACTCCACGATTTTTCTACACATGTTTTTCAGATGTTAGGCAATGGCTGCCCATCGTGCAGCTTAGATTAGGAACGCATATATTAATCCGCTTCACGGGTTGTATATGTCGTCTCACCTTGTAGCAGGTGTAGAATAGGAGTGGCTCGGATCAAATGGATTTCGAGTCCTAGATCAATGTTTTTTTTTCTCTTTGTTTTCTCTTTCAGGTCCCAGAACTTCAATCTCTTTTTTGTTTGTTGTAATTTAAAGTAGATTTTTTTACATTGTCGATTCAGTAACTTTAGAGTTTTTTGACGATTTCAATTAGTTTGATTTTTTTAATATTAGTATTGATTGGTTTTGATTGAATTAGTAGTAGTTTTATTTTGTTTCAGTTTTATTTATTCTTAATTGTAGCTTTTGTTTGATTTTTAAGTTTTGTTTTTAGTTGATTTAAGGTAGTTAATTTTACATTGATAATTAAGTTCAATTTAATTTTGTTTAATTTTGTTTTGTTTTGATAATTAACTTCATTCCCTCGCCATGGATTGTGGGGCAATGGTACAAATCGTACCATTGCCATGTGTGTTTGGTAATCAGATCAATTATGCTTCATAACAGAATGTACATATTAAGATTCTAATAAAAGTGATAACGCGTTTTGGAATCTTGAATGTATTGTTCTACTTTGATACATAATTTATTTGGTTAATGTGTGATTCCCGAAATTGCGTTTGTATTACAGTATATATATATATATATAATGTATATATATATATAAATTAGTTAAGTTCAGTTAGTGCATACAGTTAACTCGATTTGTTTTATCAGACTGGTAAACATTTTAAATTTGAAAAATGTATATATATATATCAAAATAGATCAAATATCATTCAACATAAAGTAGATCAAAAAAATAGATCACATTTCATTGACATCTGATAAAATTTAATTTAATCAAAATGGCAAACTAATTAAACAGAAGACAAAATGTGTATGCTTTTTATGAATACTAGATGTATTCAGCTTTCTATCGATTCGATTAACGATCGAAAGAGTTATGAAAATCGTAATTGCTGCTTACAAATATGTTCATACAAATTGTATATACTTCTGGATTCTGGTTAAATGGTTAATTTAGTTTTGATTAAATTCGCGGAGTGTATTCAGTGTAAAGTGTCTACCATCGATGGATTCGTTAGGTAAAAATGGTAAATTCATATTTTTTTAAATGATATATTTTCTAATAACATTTTATTTCAGCTGTCAAGGAAACCATGTCGAGTTCAGTCACTTAATTTTTTTAATAATATTTAATCCGCTTCAATTACCTGTCAGTTCTTTTTAAAAACGATAATGTTTTTAATTTTTATCATTTAATAAACTACCAGAAATTTCAATTACCATTCTTCAGATAATTCATCGATTTTCTTTTCTTGATATTTCTTTCATTGAACATATAAAGATTCAAAAACTTTCGCAAAATATCTAACAATACTACAAATAGTCAAATCAAATATAATAATGATATTTCAATGAATAACTCGTTTCCAAATGTATTAATCTATTCTCATATAAATTTCTTACTTTCCAATAACATTAAGTTCTGTCAACATCACCACCAAGCTAAATAGTATACAAACAGCATAACTACCCTTGTATGAACTGACAGGTTTTTTTCCATAGTAAATTCATTTATCTAAGATTTACATCTGACTGAAAATATATAGATTTTCAAATATCTATTGGATCCATAATCAGATTGTTGATTTTCTGATTTTTAGTTTCAATATTTTGTTTTTATAAATATTTATAGTTGACAGAACACCCAAAATATTTTTTTTCAATAAATTTCTCTTCTTTTTCACGAAATTGATCTATGAACAATTTCTTAGATAACAGTATTTTTTCAATAATACTTTCAACATTCTACTACATCGACAACCTGTTAAACGATTTTCTGATTTGCTGATTCAATAATTTATTTTTTTGTACATAAATAGATCAGATATCGTTCAACATACAACTATTTTTCATCAAACTTCTTTTCTCACAAAAATTGAATTTTAAACATCTCTGATGACAGTTATTTGTCAATAAATTTTCAAGTCTTATATCAACAATCACTTCTATTTTTTCTCATTTTCTGATTCAATAATTTATTTTTATGTACATAAATATATCAGAGATCACTCAACATGAATCCTTTTTCAATTAATTTCTCTACTACCTTTATATAATAATTTTTCGAATGACATATTTGTTAATAAATTTTCAAGTCTCTGTTATATCAACAATCACTTCTAGTTTTTCTCATTTTCTGATTCAAGAATTAATTTTTAAGTACATAAATATATCAGAGATTACTCAACATGAATCCTTTTTCAATTTCTCCTCTTTCTTTATATAATAATTTTTCGAATGACATATTTGTTAGTAAATTTTCTAATTTTTTCTACATCGACAATCACTTTCTCGATTATCTAATTTGTCACTTCAATAATTCCTTCTTTCATACATAAATGGTTCAGAGGTCATTCAACACAAGTCATTTTTCAATAAATTCTTTTCTTCTCTTTCTTCTTTTCAACCATTTGAACTTTAAACTGGGAACTTTAAACTGAACTTGAACTGAAGCTGGGACAAAATGCAATGGTATCAGGTGGAAATATCAATGGGGCTTTCGGAAAAGGGTCGACTAACCAGATAAGAATTTAATTATGGTTCAAAAAATTTCTTTCCGGTAATATGAATCTCGATAATGAGACTCAATTTTGTTTTCATAATTAACTTCAATCCCTCCCTCGATGGATTCCGATTCCTAGATCAATGTTTTTTTGTCTTTGTTTTCTCTTTCAGGTCCCAGAACTTCAATCTCTTTTTTGTTTGTTGTAATTTAAAGTAAATTTTTTGCTTTGTCGATTCAGTAAATTTAGAGTTTTTTGTAGTTTTTAATTAGTTTGATTGTTAATTTTTTGCTTTTAATCTTTTTAATATTAGTATTGATTTGTTTTTAATGAATTAGTAGTAGTTTTATTTTGTTTCAACTTTGTTTAATTGTAGCTTTAATTTGATTTTTAAGTTTTGTTTTTAGTCGATTTAAAGTAGCTTACTTTTGTTTTCATAATTAACTTCAATCCCTCCCTCGATGGATTTCAAGTTCTAGATCAAAGGTTTGTATTTCTTTTCATGTTTTCTCTTTCAGGTTCCAGAACTTCAATCTCTTTTTTAGTTTGTTGTAATTTAAAGTAGTTTTTGCTTTGTCGATTCAGTACATTTAGTTTTCTGTAGATTCGAATTAGTTTTGTTGTTAATTTTTTGCTTTTATTCTTTTTAATATTAGTATTGATTTGTTTTTAATGAATTAGTAGTATTTTTATTTTGTTTGTTTTATTTTTTTTAATTGTAGCTTTTATTTGATTTTTAAGATTTGTTTCTAGTCGATTTAAGGTAGCTTAATTTTGTTTTGATTATTAACTTCACTCCCTCGCCATGGATTGTTGGGTAATGGTACAAATCGTATCATTACCGTGTGTGTTTGGTAATCAGATCAATTATGCTTCATAACAGAATGTACATATTAAGATTCTAATAAAAGTGATATCGCGTTTTGGAATCTTGTATGTATTACTCGCCTTTGATACATAATTTATTTGATTAATGTGTGATTCCCGAAATTGCGTTTGTTTTATACAGTACATATATATATATATATATATATATATATATATATATATATATATATATATATATATGTATATATATATATATATATATATGTATATATATATATATATATATTAGTTATTCAAGTTCAGTTAGTGCATACAATTAACTCGATTTGTTTGTTTTTTTCAAAAAAAAAATCAATTTAATTTCTTAATTGAAATAGTAATATTTGAAATTTATTTAGGATTTAAAACGTTTTTCAAAATATACTAAGATGTATTTTTTTAAAATTCAAATTGATAATAATTTTTGAAAACAAAGAATTAAAAATCAGTCGAAAAGATTCCCTAGAAAATGTTCAGAATTTTTAATTTTTTAAATGTTCAGAATTATTAAACCAAATAAATTTGTTTAAAAATTGTATACAAATGTTGTTAGACTTTTGGAAAATATTACTAAAATATACATTACAGTATTTCTAAAAATCTCTTGTTTAATATCAGTATTTTAATTACATTTTTATTTATTTAAATAATTTAATAATATTTTTATTAATTGACTCAATGAAATCAAAATATCTGTGTCGCCTCCAAGATAAATCCAATAAGAAAATAAATGAAGATCATGATGAAAAAAAGAAGCCTTTGAAGAAATTGCTGTGAAATTCACGCATTGAAAATAATAATAAATTTTTTTAAATTTTTTTTCACAATATACTTAGAAGTAAATTTATTTCTTTTTTTAGATTCAAATTGATAATAATTTTTGAAAACAAAGAGTTAAAAATCAGTCAAAAAGATTCACTAGAAAATGTTCAGAATTTTTTTAAAATTATTTATTATTAAACCAAATAATTATGTTTCAGAAATTGTATAAAAATATTAGAATTTCGGAAAATATTACTAAAATATAAATTACAGTATTTCTAGAAATCTCTTGTTTAAATATTAGTATTTTAATTGTATTTTTACTTATTTAAATAATTTATTTATATATTTTTTAATTGATTCAACCAAATACCAAGATATCTGTGTCGCCTTCAATATAAATCCGATAAGAACATAAATGAAGATCATGATGAAAAAAAAGAAGTCTTTGAAGAAATTGCTGTGAAAATCTTACATCGAAGATAATAATATTTTTTTTAAATGTTTTTCAAAATATCCTAAGAAGTATTTTTTTTAAATTCAAATTTATAATAATTTTTGAAAACAGCGAAAATCATTTTTTCTATTTTATCACTTCAATACTTCCTTTTATACACATAAATGGTTCAGAGGCCATTTAACAAATGCCATTTTTCAATAAATTCCTCTTTCTTCCTTTAAACAATTTGAACATTAAACAATTTGTCTGGCTCAGATGTTTTTTAATTAATTCTCCAATGAATGACAAAAATACTTCTGTAGATAAAATATGTATTTATGATTTTTACTAAACCCTTCAATATTTCTCTTAAAAATTAAATGATTTACACTTATTTAACTCTGAGCCTCCTATGTATAATCGAAAAGTTTTATTTCAGGTAACAAGTTTACTAATATTTCAAATTTAACTAGTATTTATAACTTTTAAGACAAACAAGTTTATTGATCGATTTAATTATTTAATGTCTTAAATGAAAAACAAAAACTTGAATATGATGTTTAGAACGGTATTTTGTTTATAATGGAATTGTATTAAAATGGACCATCCCAAAAAATGGAACAATAAATTAACAATGGACGGTGAAATTTTATTTAATCTTTTCTTTTTTCTCTTAGGAAAGAAGCAAGTATCAAAAATAAGGAAATGAATCAAAAATACAAAAATACAATAAACATTTTAGATGTGTCCAAAGGAAAAAATCTATAATTCAATACATTTTAGTAAAAAAAGTATAATTATAATAAAATATTATTGGAGAAATGGAACTATTATAATTAATATTAAAATAGAAATAGGATTATAAAAAGGAAAAAACAATAAGTGTACAAATGTTAGAGGTTTGTTTTAAAGTGGGAGGTAATTTTATGTTTTGTTTAGTTCGTCTAATATTTTTTTCATTTCAGATTCTTTTAGTTTTAACATGTTTAATTATATATATATATATATATATATATATATATATATATATATATATATATATATATATATGTAAGTTATTATAGTTATAGTTCTAAATATAAGTTAATAATCTTTTTTTCAGGTTATATTGTAAAGGGTTTTTCCCTTTTTTAATTTCTAATCCCTTTTCTTTCAGCTGTATATGTTGTTTATGCTTTTATTTATATATATATATATATATATATATATATATATAATTTTTAGTTAAGTTATTATAGTTAAGTTCTAAATATAAGCTAATTATCTTCTTTTTCAGCTGTGTATGAATGGTATTGCGTGTATGTGTTTATATATAGAAAGATTAATTATTAATTTTTATTTTCAGGAATAATAGTGTTTAATCCTAATGCTTTTCCTTTCAGATTCTATTTTTTTTAAATATTTATTTTTAACTTTTTTATGTTTAATGATATATTTTATTTCAGCAATAATACTTTTTTATTTTTAGGTTTAATAATGTATGAATGTTGTAATATATTAATAACATTTTTACTTTCGCAAAAAAATATGAAATATAAATATGGTCCATTACAAATGGAATTTTCATTCATCTAACAGATTACTAAAGAAATGGACATAATTGAATCATGTATGGATATATAATGAATTTTATCTAGTATTTTTTTTCAGCTTAAATATTACTTTATTTCAGATTAGTTTATATTTAAATTTTATCAAAACAAGATGTTAATTTTAAAGAATTTAGAAGAGTACTAAAGGATTTTTATATAATAAGGAATCGCTGAATTTCGAATGGAATGGAATAGTAAATTTTAATTATTCATCAGTATTAAGAAATTAAATATGGTAATTTGGTAAACTGGTTTAGAAATATAATATGTCGTTTCAAGTTTAGCTGGAATAGGTTTAGCTTTTTGTTCATTTTTATTTTTTCATGTAAATTTATTTTTATAATAAATTCATTTCTATTTCATTTTCAATACAAAAACAATTATTTTAAATTGTTTTTAAATTTATTTTTTTCTAAATTTTAAATAATTTCTTAATTAAAGTTAGGATTAGATTAGGGTTGGTAGGTCTTCTACATATCTGCAACCTCAACGTGGTGTAGAAGTGCCAACATACGCAAAATATACAGTGAAATTTTATCACAAAGTAAGAAAGAAATTTTGCCTTTATTTTTTTATAGAAATATATAAATGATATAATTAAATACAC
Source organism: Acanthacorydalis orientalis (assembly GCA_034766995.1). Classification (NCBI taxonomy): domain Eukaryota; kingdom Metazoa; phylum Arthropoda; class Insecta; order Megaloptera; family Corydalidae; genus Acanthacorydalis; species Acanthacorydalis orientalis. The sequence goes on along the minus strand of CM068324.1, from coordinate 11,425,512 downwards.
TTAAATATTAGAAATAAAATTTCACTGAAATATATTACATATGGCTAATGCAGATGTAACTTTAGGTTTGTCTAGGATGTTTGAGACTTCTGTACCTTGCTGCTCTGGAGATTGTGGCATCCAATAATAAACAATCAATGTTTAAAATTTTTCATTGTTTTTTTTTGTAGTGAGGAAAAATTAATTTGTGAAAATGAATTTAGTCATATTCACAACTGCAATGTGATGTATACAGGAATCCAAATATTCTGTGAATATAAATCTTATTTTAATTTCGTTCTTTCAGAATATATTTATATTTTATAATGTACTAAAAATTGAATACGTTTTGATTTAATTAAATCAGTATTAAGCAGTGTATAAAATTTAATTTTATAATTAAAGAATCAATAAAAAATGTTATTTGCTTCTTTTTATTGAGAATCCTAAGAGAAGAATCTTTTTCAGAAGTAAAGATATTTGTTTACTTCAATAATTTTGCTAACAGCAAAAAAAAATTAATCTACAGAATTATTCGATATTTAAGAAGCGTTTTTAATAATAATTTTGTTAGTATATCTGTAAATTAGAATAATAAATCAAAATGATGATGGTATGAGTTTTAGACAAATAAATTATGAAAATCCAAATGGTGTATAAAAAAGACGATGTAATGTCATAATTCAACATGTTTTTCTTATACAGATATTTTTAGATATACAAAAAAACATAGAATGATTGTTTGAGGGTTTATAAAAAATAAATTAATGCGGTCATTGGATTAGTAAAGTTTGTGCACCACTAGCATACACATCGGCAAATGAATGTTATAAGTGTAGTTGTTTATGAAAGGTGAAGAGGAGAAACGATTTATGCAGCGGTGTGTGTTAAAAAGAGTACGTTGCCAGTAGCGTTAGAACGATTTGTTAGTACCTGTATGACCGTTTCATGTTTGTTTTCTGAGAGTTTTTAATTTATGGTGTAGAGTGGTGGTGTAGTGTCAATGTGTAGAAGTGGAGGAACAGCGGATTTTAGATTGTAGTCAGACAGAAGCAGTGAAAGACATCATTTATTGTAACTCTGCTCGTGTTTTCTGTCGATTTTTGTGGTTGACATAACATCACACACTTCCTTACACACGCACACACACATACATACATATATATTTATTGTTTTTCATAAATGTTAAGATAGCATTGTGGTCAAACTATATAAAATAACGTGAAAAGTGAATCAGTTCACGAGTCAGTTGAAAATATACATATATAAAATTCTTGCAGATTTATTCATTGTCTGCAATGTTTTTGTGATTAAGCAGAAAAACATTTGTCATTCATTGGCGAAAAATTTGATTTGATTCGTTCTTGTGTAAATCTCAATATCTGAAAGGTCAGTACTAAATAATTATTTGAGTATAAATTCTTCTTAAGAAATTATATATTGCTCTTCTATATGCAATTATATATAGTAATAATATAAGGTGTTTACTAACATTATTTTATTTATTTTTTATTTTTTTGGTTATGTTTTGAATGATATTTTTGATTAGTTGTATGTTTTTTCTTATTTTATCCAATAAGTACACTTGTGAGATCTGTTGTTTATTTACGGCAAACACGTGGTATATAGTATGTATGTAGTATACAAATGCATATATATGAATGTCGTGTATTATGTGTATGGAATGTATAACTTTTAATATTTATTTTCAGTCTGATACATTTTCATACATATTTATAAATTATAAAAAAATAGAACAAAAAGCATTGAATCGAATGATATATTTGTTATAAAATGATACTTATTGCACATCCAAAATATAGTGATTCATTTATGATCTTATACTGCGGTTGAATTATGTATATCTTTTGTAAAATTACTGTATTATCAACGAATTTATAATATATTTTCCTAATGACTAAATAATATTACTAAGTATATAACATAAGAAAAATATAAAATTTGCTACTTTATTTTTTTACAGTTTTATATATATATATATATATATATATATATATTCCTGTTTGTCAATCTTTTTTTGGTTTTCTAAATATAATAAAATATCTAATTAAGTAGTTCAAACTTAAAAATATGTAATATTACTCTTGTATAAATTTAAATTATTTTTGATTCGTTTTTAATACGTTTTCAGTTTAATTTTCATGTATGATTTTTTTCTAAAACAAAGTAAATTGAATCAAATTAAATGTTATTAATATGGTAATTTGTCTGATACAATAAATTCAAAGGGCGCCTAAATGTATACTTCTACTTTTAAAATTAACAGGTGTATGTGTTTGTATATATGTGCACTGTTTTTGAACTCTGGATCAAAAAAAAAAATACACACACACTGACTTCAAATACTCTAATTGTAAGTTAGTTTTTAAACATTTCATTCATTCAAATTCATGATTTATGTCTGTTTCATATAAAAAAATCTGTATTTTTTAAAATGGCTGTTTATTTTTAAAATATATTTTTTTATTAAAATACTTTTTGAGAACCTTAAATGCAATCGCAAATAGTAGTTTTTTGTTTATAAGAAACTACTACTTATGTTCAAAAATCGATTCGTGTATTTTTTTTTCTATGAATAATTCGTATTATCATTCGATATAATTATTTTAAACAGGAAATTATTCGAATAAGTTCAAGACAATTTACATATCAGTATTCGTTGTCATTTTCACCTCACTTTTTCCTTAACATTCTTTAAAAAACCACTATTTCGTTTTTACTATATTTACTTACTATAAATATTACTCAAAAAAAACTTAAAATATTAAATATATATATATATACATACATATATATATATATATATATATATATATATATATATATATATATATATATATATATATACATATATATATATATATATATATATATAAACGTAGAAATTTAATTTTGATTATAAGTTGAATATTTATAAATGTTTACTTTCATATTTATTTGACGTATTATATGTATTTTAATGTATTTTGAGTATCTAGAAATTGCACACTACTATTTAATTATAATAAATGTCAAAATTTGGAAAAGTATTTATATATAATTATTAATGTCCTTAAGTTTCGAATATAAGGAAATATTAAACACGTTTCAATTTATTGTTTACACATTTTTCGAACGAAAATATTTAATTAGTAGTTTACGAATGTATTCATTAATTTAATGTTTATTGTTTTGTGATATTTACATTACACATACACACCTGTTTAATATTATGGTAATAGTGACGTTTAAATAGTTAATAAACAGAAATATTATTATTCTTTTCAATGTAACATTTGGTATTAACAATAATTTACATATAAAGCTATTATATATCAACACACATACATATATATATATATATATATATATATATATATATATATATAATCTGTCTATATAGTGAATACTGCAGTCTAATTATATTTCCTCGTTATGACCTTAATTCATTATATCTGAGTATTTAACACCCCTCTAGATAATAACTTTTCTGTAGAAATACCAGCAGTTTGATCAAATGTAATGTTAAAAAAAAAACATTAAATAATAAGTAAATGTAAAATATATTTAAAAATATACATATCTTAAAACAATTAAATTTGGTTTTAAGCGAAACATTCTATTCATTATTCATAAATCTTATAACATCCAAAATCAACACATTCTCGTTAAGTTCTTATTCTCTTCGTTCATTATATACAGGACAGCTACTTTTATCTGTTGCCAGACATGAAGTTTGCCACCAATTATTCTAAGAATACATTTCATAGAAAGGACTAAATATGTGTCTGGTATATCCATAAAACAAGCTCATTATGAAATAAATGTTTGTATGGAGATATATGCTTGACCTAAAATTGGTTATATATTTACTTAGTTCTTTATATTGCTAGTCGTTTTGAACGTTATATATAATATATATATATATATATATAGTGTGTGTGTAATTACTATTCACATAATGTTTAATATTATTTTTTTTAATTCTTTTAATTTGTATAAAAAATTCACTCATAACAAAACGTAGTTTTCCTTTAAATTTGTTTTTTTTTTTTTTTTTTTTATAAATAAAAGTTGTGTTCTGTTCGCTATCACATTTTCAATAAAGGTATTAATTTATCTGTTTTTATTAATATATCGAAATTATATTGAATATAAATTGCATTATTCATTATATTCAAATAATCTAAGCGATGTGTAAGACTCATAGTTAATATTTATTTTTGAGTTATTCCAAAAATGTAATGAACAATAAACGTTAATTAATAAATGATTTAATGGGTCTTGTGTACTAACTTTTCATTAAGGCTTAAAGTAGTGTTTAAATTAAATTTGACCCCTTAGGAAGTAGTTTAAAAGTACAAATACTTTCATTTGGTTTCTCTTCTTTAACTTTTACATGATGATGGCACACAAAAATGAAAGAAAACAACAGTATTTTTTATCGAACGTGAACTTTGATATTCGTCCAAATAGGCTTGAATTATGTGTAATGAATATTTTATATATTTATAAATATTTAGTTTGTAAAAGTTTCTAGTTTGCACCAAAAATGGTGATTTATTTTTAAATTGATTTTTAGGTTACAGTACACATACTGTTATAGTTGTTACAGTTAAATAAATTACTGAATAACACAGATGAAAGAATTTGAAATTCATTTCTATTTTTTTGTGTTATTTAGAGTATAAAGTTATTTGTTGCAAATCTTGTACATAATGGAATTTAAATTATGACGCTCTAATTATATTTTATCAATTATACGTTATATATATATATATATATATATATATATATATATATATATATATATATATATATAATACTTTCATACACACAAGTATAGATTTCAACACTTTTTTATTAATACAGTTTTTTTATTAACACATTTATCATTTGAGAAATTTATTTTTTATAAAATATTTTTATGTAATATTGCGGAAAAAATATTTTAATTTTTAGTCTCTGCGAGTGGAAATTATATATACATTTCTAGTAATTTGATAAATTGAAATATTGCTTTTCAATTCATGTTTATTATGAATATTTGTTATATTAGTTATTATTTAAGATTTCGGCTATTTAAACTCAGATTTCAGAATGTTTAATTTGTTAATATTTTGATAAATTACTTTTTTATTTATAAAAAAATAAAATGAACATTATACTTATTTGCTAAATAGTCAAATTTTAATCATTTCGTTTTAAAAATGTATTATTTACATACAAAATAAATAAGACTAATTTTTATTGTCAATCGTATGATCTCTTAAAATAAGAGTTTTAAAATTATATACAAAAATAGTTTAAATTTTAGTTATTTTCAATAAATCTAAACCTAGCTTATTAACAATTAAACAGAAAATATTGATCATATATTATATTTGTAACTTCAATATGGTAATTTCCAATCCTTTGTTCCTTTATTTTTCCTTCATTACGAACTGATTAAATGTAATCAGTTCGTTTTAAATAAAAAATTAATTTATAAAGATTAAAATCATAAAAAAATAATTTATAAATATTTAAACAAATAAATTCAATTCAGTTCCTGTGTATTAAAGAGATTAAATATGCATTTTTATAGAAGATTTTGTTATATCTATAATATCGATAATAAATGAAATATTAATAAAACATTTTATATATTAAAAAATCTTGATAGAATCCATAGAAAGGATTTTAGTGGACTTCTCTATTGTAACACGATTACGTGAATATAAAATGAAGGTACGGATTTCGTGTTGAATCAAATACACTAGAATTTAGACCAAACAACACTGGAAGTATTTGCATAATTATAATGATCATAATTAATGTAATTATTTGATACGATAATAAAAAATCTTGTTTGTATATACATATTTTTTTAATAAACTAAAATTTTTCGAATCATTAAAATGAATTAAAATGACATTTTAAAGATAAACAATAAAATATTAATATTAAATCGTTTCAGTATTTTTTTATCGAATTTATTATTCATTTCTGATTATAATTAAACATTTGTTTTTCTAAAGAGACATTATGTGTGTGTGTGTATGTATATATATATATATAAACAGGATCTTTTAAAATGTTTTCCATCTATTAAATAATACAGTTTTTATATTCTGTTCGAAACAAAAAAAATAATGTTATTTAATCTAATAATAGACCATATTATTAAATATACATGTGAATAGCTGTTTTTCAAAATAATTGATCTCACTTTGTGTGTACATAAATGAATCATATTTCCGTGAAAATGAGTTTTTGATAAGGTTTAGAAAAGATTATAATTTTACTATATATATATATAATAAAAAATCATTTATAATGCAATAGAAAACTAATTGTGACATCTAAACAAGTACAATAGAGTAGTGAATGCTGGTATGACCTCTCAATTAAATCATTGAATGCCGCTGCAAATAAACATCCTGCGTATACGGAACGTTGACCCAACGTGCATCCTGGAACCCATTGACCATCTGACTTTGACCTCATTATATGTTATAAATAGTTGCAAAGTATGAAAATAATTACAAAAAGTATTAACTATGTGTATCTGCACTCATTATTGTTGTAACGGATATAATTGTTACTTAGAATTTTGCAAAATTAGAAAGCTTAAATTTTTAATAATTATTATTCATGATGACATTGTTTCATAATTCGAAAAATGCACATATTTTAACGAAATGATGGATATTTCTTAATTACATATATATATATATATATATATATATATATATATATATATATGTGCAATATTTGAAAAATTACACACATTTTTATAAAGTAATAAAGAGTAACTGTATGTACTGATAACCTTAATAAAATTGAAAATAACTTCTTGTAATATTTTTTTGAAAAAGAAAATGTAAACTGATTTCGGTTGAGATTTGAAAAAATAATGTTTGTAAAACAAAGATTGTAAACCAGATATAAATAAAATTTCACGTATAGTTTTGACACGTTATCTAAATTTATTTTTACAAATAAACTCTCCTTCATCCCACAAACGAGCACTCCTTTTTGTATTAAAAATGTTCATACCTTGACCCTTTGAAAATAATGAAATCGCCATCGAAATACGCATAAACAATGATTCAAAATGACCAGTAATCATTTATTGATAATTTTTGATCAGAAAAGTTTTTGTGCAGTAAAAAAAGGATTAATTTATAAAAATAAAACAAACTTCTCTATTTTACTCTATTGTAAGAAAATGCAGGAATGTATTTGACGTAAATAATTATTGAAAAATGTAGTTGAGGATTAGAATTAAATTAGATATAGTGAAAAAAAACATGATCAAATGTTATACGTTTGTTTACTATTCGTTCAGCATTTCAAACCCACATGAAGAACTTGTTAAATGTGCCCATACATATATACACGTACATATCTTGATATTTCATCTTTATCGTAACTATTATGTTCAAATAGTATGAAATTGATTTTGTAGTAGTAGTTTTGTTTTGTTAATTCCGTTTAGCTCAATTATAATTTCTATTAAAAACCTGTTGTAATATTATACAATAAATTAACTGACCCTACCCAGTTATTATTGGGCGTATATATTGGCACAGTATAAAACTTATGCTGAACTGATAATGATTATCTTAGCCATCACTAGATTATATTATATGCTCTGTTTAATTTACATTTTATTTTTGTATTTACAACGTATGGCGCTACGTTCATCATTTGCATATTTATTGACGTGTGTGTAACAATTTAGCGTGGGTTCGTATGTAATTTCAGTGTAAAGACATATTTTAGGACGCACTGTTCTTTTTCAGATTATATGACTATACGTTTTTGTGCTTAAACATTTTACAATTTAAAAAAAAAATTACTATGTACTATAAAAAAATCTATTTGCAGTATTAAAGTTTTAAAACTGAATATCTTGGATCTGTACTCTGTTTAATCATGTGTATAATTCAATTTAAAAAAAATATCTGTAATGTAATTCAAAACCCACATGAATTTATAGATCCGTATGTTCGTGACAAACTCAGTATCATTGTGCAAGTCTTCTGTTTATAGAGGATAGACGGAGATTGATGATTATTTGTTATTCACTGTTTCATCACATTTATTAGTAAAAAAATATATATTTATATATCCAGTCTTCTCGGACTATTAACATGTTCATAGTTTAAAAGTAATTAATAGCTGAAAAAATATTGAATTTATTTAAAAAATAAAACTTAAATTGTTTATAAAAGTTACATTAAATAATATATTTGATAAAATGATTTGACTCGATAGGATTTGATTGAAAATAATTAGTTATTTAAGATATTTTTTCGCGTTTAATGAATAATATTTATTAGGATAAATGGTTCGAAGCTTGAAATAAATGTTGGTTTTGTATGTTATTTGTTTTTACAGTTTTTACACTAATTTACACATTTTCTTTCGTTTCTTTTCTTTTTATTCCACTTATCGGATGCCAACTGAAGTGAATACTGATTTTAACTGTTAGGTTTAGTCTTAACTTAGTATTTACAGTAAAAAATTCAATTATTACGCTCTACTTATTCCATTACTGGTATTAATGATAAAAATTGTACAATTGACATAGATGCGTTCAGTATGTACTAGGTTTACAATTGCAGTTTTATAAACATTACGTTGACATGGAGCATATGATTTATAAAATAACTGTAAATTACATTAAATATTAATTTTGTATCAACTATTATGGTTAATTCTTAATAAAACATCTATTGTATAAAGATAAATCCATCTATAGAGTATCTGATCGGACCTCTCCTTCCGTTGGGAACATGTATTGAACACTGACTCTTACGACTCATTGATCAAACTACCTGAAGGTTTCGTGGATCAGGGAATATAGCTAATAAAGATAAATCAGAGGATTGTTTTATTTTATATGAGATAGACTAACTAAAATATTTATAAGATCTAAAACAGGTGAACAGTTATCTAGTTAGTTGGTTAGTTATTTCGGGTTTTAGGGCGAGTTATCTAGTAAATAAAAAAATGCCAATTGCCAATTTTGCGTTTTTATTTTGAAACATGCATTATTCACAATCGTTTTAGAGTTAAAAATATTTAATTAGATGAAAATGAACAATGAATTGATATGTAAAGTAGTCTTTATATTTGATATATCGTTCACAGGAAATATGGATGGTTGAATGATAACCCGAACAAAATAGTTGTACTCAAATGACCGAATGTTATCCAAAACTGTTCATTACGTGAGAATAAAATTATGTACTACATATATATATATGTATATATATATATATATATATATATAATAAAATACAGTGTTCAATCATCTTTTTTTAATACGTTTCCGTAGAGAAAACGTGAACATAACCAATGTTCGCCAAGGGCGTGTTACAAGTAACATTGTACTTATTCAGGTTTCACTTTCATTCCATGAATTAAATATCACGTTTAAGGCATTTAATTTAATGTGTTGGCGAATATCTCTTCCTATTCGATATGAAATATCATAAAAGCGAGATTGTAACTTGCTATGTATGCTACATTCATAATTTGCGTGCAAAATTACATAACTTATTAGACAATAATTATATATGTAGCAGATTGTGTTGGAGTCAGACAAATTCTCATCAATTCGATTTCAACCGACGTTAATTACGTTCACACACGTTTATTTGATAATACATCTATTATGTTTAGTGTAATTATAAATCATACTTTTGTATATATGCATATATATATATATATATATATATATATATATATATATATATATATATATATATATATATATATATATATAAATATGAGATTATGAAAAAGGTGTTACAAAATTTTTTCTCACAAGAAAATAAAATACATTTCGATTTAAATTGTAGCAATAATATTTCTGAAATGTTTTTTTTATGAAAACTAGACATACATATATATATATATACACTCACACAATATACATATTAGTTATTTTTAACCTTGAAATAACCATATGCAATTATTTACACGATGCTATGAATATTGCTAATATTCGTTCGTAGAATTTGTATTTATAATCGTATATTTTTTATGTGCTTAGTATTAAAAGTTGAAAAATCCAGGGTCAAACTGGAATATAACCTGCGTTTGATTTTTCTGATAAATTTACTAGCCAGCAGATATTGAATAGTAAAAAAGTGTTATCATATCCATTGGGTATTTCTAATTTCCTTATATAAATTATACGTCATAGTATTAATCTTGTGATGTTCTTAATATAATTGAACAGAAAGTAAGAAATAAATGAGTTTTTTCTTTATTTGTATGGTTATTTGGTATTAATAATAATGACAATTTAAATATGCCATATGTTTATCTCATCACATTGATATTTTAGTATATTTTGTAAAAAATGTTGAATTATGAACATTACAACATAATGAGTCTTAAATCGTTTTTCAATATAATTTATTTATCTATTAATAAAATTTGATATATTTTTGTACATTCAGATTTTAATTCACAGTAAAAAAATGAAAAGTACAACATAGTAGCTGCTAGAATACAACTTATACCTTTTTTAAGTTTATATTCGAATTGGAATTAAATACATACGTGTTTAGAATAAGACAAATTAAAAATTTAAAAGATTAACCCACAATGCAAAAATGTCGATTGAATAATAATAATATTCTCAATTTTAGTACTGATCCGACATTATGATATATACTATTTTATATTTTATCCACTAACTTTAGATTGAATAACCGAGTGAGCATTAATATTTCCACATCATTGAAATCTTTCATGCATCACTGATACATGGGAGTTGAACTGTAAATGAAATTTATCATTACGTATAATCAAATTTGATTGTTATTTATTTTCTTTTTTAATAATTATTTATGTACAAATATATATTAGTATTATTTATTTCCCATATTTTAACATTAGTTATTTTTTTTAAAATTTGCATATCAATTCTTGTGGTAAAGGCGAACAATCTTGTGGTGGTATAGACTCATCTGAACAGTATATTTATAAGTTTTTAATTCGAAATAAATAAATTAAAAGAACCGTTTTTTCGAGTCAATTTAAATAATTACAATTGCTATACGCTGAATTAATATTAATTAATGCGTTGCGAAAGATAGAGTTCTAATGTGTCCCCAAGTCCTTTTTTTTTAGATATTTGTGGGTAGATACTGACAAGTTTTTTTTAATATTACCATAAAAATCAATTATATTTACATAAAATGATACGCACATTTCATACATTTCTTGCCTGCATATGTGGGTATATATGAGAGAAAAAGACTAAGGTGTATATATATATAATGTGTGTGTATTGGAAAATATTGTTATTTTTAAGAAAATATTAAGAAACTGTATTTATTACATCGTTTATTAATATATTTTTTACTTAAATAGTTCTTTAGTTTCTGATAATACAATTGAATATAGATTAAACTCTTCTTATTGTCTGTTTATAAATAAACATTTTTACATTTTCAGTGCATATATTTATTTAGTGAATTTTAAGGATAAATAGAAAAAAATGTAAATTATCCGCAATTATAAAAATATTGATCTCTAAATTAGATTGAAATCAAATTTATTGTTTACTTGAATCAGTATCACATTATTTGACTATTTTAACGTCACAACGTGAAAAATAGAATATTGCTCTTTGTATACTCATCGTGGTATGTACGATTTGTGATATAGGTTTATATTTTTGAATAACAATCGTATTCTATTTTGCAGTGTTCGCTTAATCGAATGACGTAATTTTTCCAATATAAAATTGATCAATTCATATAACAGCGACATTTTCGTAAACCGGAAACAACGAATGACTGCTTTCATTGAACAGTGATTTTTACATGCCCATTGTAGTCACTTGCCTACACTTATAGTTAGTTTTATTTCCCGATTTTATTAGTCATATTTTAAACTTGACTGCATTCAAATCCTTTATAAGTATATACTAATTCTTCTGAACAATTACTGTTATTCGAAAAAAGAATTGATTTGAGGAATAAATATTTATTTATAAATGATTTTTTTTTACAATTTTCCTGATTTAAAATATAATGGGTTTATTAAAAAAATACTGTACTAGTAAAAGTTTGTATAAAACAAACTAAAACATTGACTAGTTAGATATAAAATAAATGTAATTATAAATTGGTATTTGTTTTAATAAATAACTTAATCACATTAATTGAAAATGTGTAATAGATGAGTCACATATTGTTATATATTTTATAATAATTTTGTTATTTGATATACGTTCTTTGAAAAAAGGATAAATGGAAGTTTTATTTGAATTTATATATTTTACAAATTTATTCGTTTTAAATAGATGCGCATATATATATATATATATATATATATATATATATATATATATATATATATATATATATATATATATATATTAATGAAATATCAGTTAGTACTTTTTGCTCGCATGTAATTTGGGATAGTCATCAGTTTTGTTAATTGGCTTATAATGATCAAAAAAGAAATGAAGAATTCACTTTAAAATTATTCTACCTGAACATAAGTACCTACACACATTTGAACCCTCATACCTATAAAGGTGAAATATATTTTATTATAAATTGACTAGAATTTCAACTTGCTTCATTATCAGAATATCATTGAAGGTCATACGCAAGACTAGCTTTGAAATATATACAAAGAACGTGTTATAATATAAAATTTTCATAGTATTTCATATTCATGGAATGGCTAGTCATTTCCGATTTAACATGTAGAACACTACGTCAACCCCGCCGCATTTACTTCCCACTACTGGCGCCCACATATAACTGTGCAAAGTTAACAGTTTTCGGCTATAATCATTATTACAGGTTACAGTAATTTATTCAATCAGTAGTGTATTTGTTTGTTGACACAAGCTGTTCACAGGTGACAGTTGTTGATCAACAAATATTTTTGTTGTATTTTATCCAATTGTAGTGATTTTGCATCGTTGTGAATTTATATATTTTTTAAACACCAGTTGCTTTTCAAACATGTTAATCGCCAGCTATGAATAATATCGTAAGAGTATTTATTTTATTTACCATTCGGCTAGTTAATACATTTTTTTAAAGTCGAATTTTAAATGAAATTAATAATTAAAAATATGAAAATAATATTAAATAATAATTTTAAATCTGATATTATTAATATTAGAATTGCAATCGACACGTTTATAAAGACCTCATAGCCAGTGGTTCGACATTTTGTTAAACAATTAATCTGTTTACTATTATTTCGAATCTGTACCCAAAATAGATTCATCATTATAAAATTTATTATTTAGAATGTTTAAGTGACTAATAGTGTAATAGAAATAGTAATGAATTAGAATAAGCAGTAACACAGTGGTACACTGAATAAATTAAATATATTTTTTTAAGTCGATTTGCGCTAATTGGAATAAAATTAAACTAAATAATATTTAAAAATAGTACATAATTAATTGAAAATTGAATTGGCTTATTTAAAAGTAATATTTGGGTTTTTAAGTTATTAAAATGTATAAAAAAGAATATACTTCCATAATGTAATATGGTCTGTTGATATTTTCTGATTAATATTTTTTGGGATATATTATTAAAAAAATACATTTGTATAATAAGATTGTTTTATTTTTATGTATTCTTTTTTATATTAATAATTTTAATAAAAATGTAAAATCTCCGAATCTTTTAACTAATTACTATACATATTTTTGATTATATATAAATAACTTATTTAAATAACATATAAGAATGGCGAAAATTTAAGAATATAGTTTGAATATATATATATATATATATATATATATATATATATATATATATATATAATGTACATAAACATACATATACACTATTTTTCTATGACTATTTTTTATTATGAAAGTCTGAAATATTATTCTTTTATTCTATTTTCAGAACAAATTACATATGTTATTCTTTTAAGGTACTTAAACTATTTTACTTTTATACATTTTAATTTATAAAATGATTGTTTTTACTTTTATGTAGAAGTCCGTCTGTAAATATTTATATTTTTGAAAGTAATGTGTTCTCTTTATAACTTAATTAAGTTTTTATACAATTGTGTATACATTTAAAAGGAGGAAAATGTTTAAATATACGCAAATATCTTTGTTAAAAAATGATATTTGTTTATATTTGTTTATATCTTTGTTATAGATTGAATGTGCAATTTGACGTGATGCGTCTGTTCAAACGCCGTTATTCGGATTCAAGTCCACAACTTGTAAGTTTATCACCAATCTGTGATTCAACTGAAAATAATGTTGAGAAGAGACATCATTCGATTGGATCTACGGATATAAGTACAAGAAACAGTTTTACTGAACTACTTACAGCCTCACCTAAGAATTATAAGAAAGGTGCTTAGAATGTTTTCAAATTGTTCATTATTGAAAGTGTTTCTTTTATGCTTAATTATAATGGATGTACACATTTTGTGTTAATTTAATTATATATATATATATATATATATATATTTAAAAAAAAAAACAAATATTTATGTTTAAACATGTCTGGAAAATTTTTTCATTGTATGAATATAAACAACAGTATAATTGTGTGCAAATTGTTAATGTGTGTGCGTATGTGTACGAGTATTATTTTTTTATGCATTTTCAGGATTGTCGACATGGGGTAAAAAGGTTGGCCGTAAATGGGATCAAATGAAACGTAGTAATTCAACTGAATTATTAAATGTTACTCCAGGAAAATGTCGACAATGGACACCAAGTCATCTACCACAAAACAGTGAAGCTACAACATCTGAAACATTTACAGATACTAAAGAAAAAATCGGGAAACGTATATCACGTGTAGAATCATTACGAAATATATTTGGAAGGAATGATAAACATTCCTATCTTAAGAATTCAGTCATATCAGAAACTGTAGGCGATGCATCCGATGATGATTCTCATACATCTGCTAATAAAATACCAGAACTATGTAAACGGCAAAACGATTATTCACCGCAAAAGACGAAATCTTCGTGTAGTCCATTTTTCATTCGCAATAAAAGAAAAAACAAATGTAGTATAAATGAAAATTTACAGTTATCGGAAAAACAATTATTAGAGTATTTAATGTTATGCCAACCCGAAGATTCTAAAAAGAACGTTCAGGAATTAGTTAAAAATTTCATGGAATCTGTTGCAAGTCACATGAATGGACCACAGAAATGCGAAAAGCAGCTACCTGTATTAAACGAAGAAAAACATATCACTTCATCACCAAAACAATTCTTAAAAAAGAATCTCATTCAAAACGTTTTTCTTCTCAAGTCTTCAAAATCATATGATGGTAGTATTCATGATAACAAAAAAGGCAGTGTTGAATCTATTAATATACAAAAAATTGATTCAGGTCGTAGAAGTAATTCAACAAACAGTCTAAATGATTTATTACAAAATAAGTATTCAGCACCGTCATTAGAAGATATCTGTTCAGTTCTTAATAAAATTTTACTTAAATCCGACGAAAATGGATATAGCAGTAATTCTGATTATAACAAAAATAGTTATACTGAAGATTATGAAAGCAAAATGAATTATTCGATGCCAACAAGATGTGTTAGTAGTCCTGCTAGTGTTTACGGTGATTCAAACAGTTCATTTTGGAATATATCATCCACATTAAATTCATCCAGTAAAAATGATGATTATGATAGTTTAGAAACAGAAGTATTAGTGCATGAAAAAAGAAGCTGTAGTGATATGCTGAATACACAAGATGATACAGATACTGCTGACGAAGAAGTGTTCAGTGTACCGAAAAAGGCAAAAAAACTCAGTACACCGATACTAAAACGATCGTTTTCGAAATGTTTACGAAAACAGAAAAACGATAGTGATTCAGTGACTGCTGCTACGAGCGATAGGGTTACATTTGGAGAAATGAAAAATCATATGAGAATGTCTGATTCTGAAAACTACATTGATAAAGAACTAAAATGTATTAATTTACAATTACCTGAAGCAAGAGATTTAGGAATTCAAATTGAAAAGTCAGATATAAATAGTAGATGCTCTTCCTTTTTTGTTTCTGATGTCTTAAATGGATCAGAGGGAGATAGGTTTGTATTAATTGTTTTATTAGCTATGATATGAAATATTTAAAATTTCTTCAATGTTTCAAAATAAATTATTTTTAGGAGTGGTAAATTGCGTTGTGGGGATGAAATAATAAAAGTTAATGGAAAACGTCTTCGTGGAATGTCACTTTCTGAAGTTAGAGAACTTTTTAGAATTCATTCAGGTAGCAGTTTAGAGATAATTATTTCTCGCTATCCTAGTTCAAATTTGTCACAGTATGCTGAATTGCATTCTCCTCCTGCTAAGAAAATGATATCAGCTCCTAAAGATTCATATAGCTTAGAAAGTCATAATTCACTTTTAAACTGTAATAGCTATGATGATAATATTGCATTGAATTATTCTTCTACATCTCTATCTAAAAATAATTTAAAATTAGATAATACCAAGGAGTTCCAAACTGATAATATTAATTTAAAAGTTAAGTGTAGTGAAAAGTTATCGAATAGTATTAATGTCGATTTTCAAAAACCAATCCAAAAAATAAATGACAATATTACAATGCGGAAAAAAACTCAAAATAATATTCCAAAGCGTCAAAAAAAATGGGAATATGACTGTAATGGAAAGACAAATGATAGAAAAGCTGTAACAGGTATGCGTAAATTTTCATGCCAAATGGATCAAGGCACATCGAGAAAAAATCAAGGATTTACATCGTCTCATATAAATGATAATAATAATCGGTAAGATTATAAAATTGCGTATGAAATATGTCATTTTTACATCGTTAGTATAAAAAACCATATACTTTAGTCTTACAGAAACGATATCATCGAGACCAAAGTCCCTGTCTACAACTATGCTTCGAATCAAATTTTGGAAAGGTCCAGGTCGAAAGTCATTAGGATTTTCAGTGGTAGGGGGACGAGACTCTCCTCGTGGTATTATGGGTATATATGTAAAAACAATATTTGCTCAAGGACAGGCTGCTGATGAAGGAACTCTAAAAGAAGGAGATGAAATTATTTCAGTGAATAATATTTTATTACAGGGGTTAACACATGCAGAAGCAATTAATGTATTTAAAAACATTAAAAGTGGAGAAGTGGAACTTGAAATTATTCGAAAAGATTCAGTACATTATGTGAAGTAATTATTATTGATTATAAGATGAAAATTATGTAATGTCATTCCTAAAAGTAAGTTATATTAATAAAATTAACAGTATCAGATTGTGATTTAAATACTTTAGATTTTTTTTAGCACATGATTATTAAAAAAATATTAATGAATATATGTATTTAAAATGTGATAAAAGTGTTGGAATAATTCGTATTGATTCTGAGGATTTATTAATTTTTTGTGCAATATCACTAGTAGTTTTTGAACGTTTTATGGTTCAAAAACATTTTGCATTTTTTAATTACAATTGTTAATATGTATATGAATACTGTAAATAAATCTCCCACACAATCAAAAATATAGATAGAAAATAATATTCAATAATTATGTACCTGCATCATGTCTAAGTTATTGTTTTATTAAATTTATTTATATTTTATAAAAATATACCAAACACATTTTTACTGTAAACATGTTTTATTTTTAAAAATCGTAAAAATACAAATATGTTTTATTATTTTGTTC
>CM068324.1:11297838-11402838 GCA_034766995.1 Acanthacorydalis orientalis | reverse complement strand
TATATTTAAAATTAAAAATGTAATTTTACTAATTGCTCCTTCTGTAAAAAGATTAGATTTATTGGATTCAAGTGGTACTAGCGAGTTAGAGGAGGATAAGGATTTTCTGGACACGGTTGAAGTAACGCCCGACAAAGATACGATCAAAAGAATGGTATCAAAACGGAAAAGAAGTGGTCTAGGAAAGAGACCGCGTAACTTAATGAATGATTTTAGAAATTTAACAGATTAGAGATAAATATTGTGATGAGTTTAGACTGAAGAAAATGACATATTAGAAACCTAGTCTAAGTCCATTGTAAATGCATTTGAAATGCATTAGATATTTTCTATTTTTTGAAAAAAATTTTATTCGTGTTATCTAATTGTTGTTTTCCAGAGGTTCTAATAATTTTTTATACTATTAACTGTTGACTAAAAGAAATTATTTTCTAAAATCAGTTAATAATAGTTGTTGAGAACTTTTTAATAACCATTTGTGATCTCATTTAGAATATTTTTGTAATTTTAATACCAATTAGTATTAGTCTTACTGTTAAATACAAACCCAAATAGTCTATAAAATGTCTGGTGCTCAAGTGCCTTAATGTATTTAACTGAAAAAAAAAGTATTGATTTACTTACTAATTTTGTTCAAATTTGTAAGATTAGTTTCTTGTAAATATAATTTTATTTATTTTATTTTAATGATTTCTAGTAGATCTAGAATTAAAAATGTGATAATAAATCTTTCATTATCAGTATGTTTTCATATATAAATATGTACATATGAATATGTAAATAAGATTTCTTATTTAAAATACTACTAACATAATTTTAAAAGATTTTTCATAATATGCTAATATTTTTAAGGAATAGAAAATGATATTTATGAAGAAGTAAATCATAAAATGTGATATTAAATATTCTTTGCAAATTAATAAAATGATACCAATGTGGTGTTAAGAAGATATGAAAAAAAGTAGTTTAACAGAAAGAGTTTTACACAAGTTATGGTTGAATTATAGTGTATGATATATGGGTTTTTAATTTGTTTGTTCATTCAAATTTTATTAACGTTACACTTTTCTAAGTTATGTAAATATATTATCTATAATAAACAATTTTTGGTTGGTCATATATGTTTAAAATGTTTGTATAAGCATGTGTATTCAGGCATATGTACATACTATCATATGCATCGAATATGCATGTATGTATTAACATTATATTTTTGTTAAAAATAAATGTAAAATTCACCACTTGTATTTTCTTAAATGAATAATGTTGCAATAATTACTATATATAGATGAAATTTTATAAAACTTACTCCAATCCAACGTAGAATTATATTTAATATTGTTTTAATTTGTATTATTTCTGTCTTATAAATGTCATTATGAACAAATCACTTTACATGTGATTGCTAATTTATGTTTATCTGAAAATTTTAGCTTGTTTTTGGAAACAATGCCAAATAACAATAAAAGAAATTTTTAGTGCAGAAATAATAGGAAAAAGTTCCTGTAGATTTTTAAGAAATTGTATTTGTAGTGTAATAGTAATAGAACATGTTATTTTTATTTTTTCAGTTTTGTAGTTATTTTTTTTTGTGAAATTTAAATATATATATATATATATATACATACATACATACATACATACACATTCATTTACATTCACACACATGCATAAGAACAAACCATATTTTTTTGTAATAGTCTGGTAGTTGTGTTGGTTCAAGACTCATGATTCTTTCTGTTATATGAAGAAAAAGTGTACTATTTTTTTTAACAATTTAAAAAAGCAGAGAATTGTAAATATGTGGCAATTGTGTAGTACTGATTAAGTACAAAAATTAAAACAAAGTAATAAATTTAAGTGGTTATGCTTTTAATATGTATTGTTTCTATTATTTTGTTAACACATTTATAAAAAAATGTTTGAATATTTGATTACTAGTGTAAAAGTCTTAAATATTTGATTAATACTGCAATATTTTGGTTCTATTTCTAATTTAACAGGTGTATATGTGTTTATGTATTTAAATTATTATTATTCTTATTATTATTATTATATATATATATATATATATATATATATATATATATATATATATATATATGTTTAGTCATCATTGTGTATTAATTAAAATATTTAAACATTTTTTAGATAATATTATTTTAAGTATCTGTTGTTTTTTTCATATTCTTAGCTGATTTTTTATTTTACAGTTTATATTTTTAACGAAAGTAAATTAATTATTAAATCAAAAGTTTAATAATTAAATTAATATTCATTCTTTAATATCTTTTTTTGTAAAAAACATTTTTTTCAGTTGTTATTTTGTTTGGATATTTGTCTTTCTGTTGTATTATTTTGTGTTTGTACCACAGGTACATACTTTATCTTTGTTAATTTGTACACACCTTAAGAGTGTGATAGCTACAAAGACATTCTTAGTCAGGTAACTTTAAAATATAAAGTTATAATTATTGTCGTTTGTGCAATGTTAATAAAATTTTTGGATACTTTTATTCCGGTGTTTTTTTTTTTTTTATAATACTAATGATTACTTTTTGTTTTAGAGCTGCATTTTGAATAAATATAAAATAAATATGTGTTTTGTATAATCTTTCCAGTTCACATTTTCTAAAAGTTTGAATGATTTTTGTAGCAATATAAATTAGTTAATTTTTTCGTTTGTGTATTTCATTAGCCTTTGTTGACATATAAAATGTGCATACAATCCATTATTTTAATTTTAACATAAATCATTGTTCATTTTAGCATGTTAAAATATTAATATGTTTAAATTGACCTATTGACCTAAATAGAAACTTCCAACTGTTCGTCAATGAATTTTTTTTACAATTATTTAAACATATGTAGGTTTTAAAAAAGTGAATTGTGAAAATAATTTACATAATTTTGTTATTCCAATTTCATAGTCTGTTAAGTTATATTGCTGTATTTTTCTATTATTTTTTAAAAAAAAATTATTTTAAAATACTGTCTTACTGTTTAATTAAAATCATTCAAATAAATCAGAGAAAAGTGTACTATATTAAACTATACTATGTAAAATAGCATGGTCTAAGAGTAAAACTATTTATCATTTGATTTCCATACTGTTTATGTTAAAAAATTGTATTCTGTTCATTGATTACAATTTAAAACTTATCTGGAAAAATTAATAAGGAATGATTGTATTGGGTAATATATATATGATGTGTGTGAGTAACATGTGAATATAAAAAAATGTTAACAAATTTCAGAATGTGAAAATGAATTAAATTTCAAATCAGGTAGAGGCGCCACAGTCGATCAATCAAGAGCGCTCACTCCAATCTTATGAGCGTTAGAAATGGACGCTTATTCTGTTGAGTCAGTTACAGTGTAAAATGTGAATACTTTTTCGTTTTGAAAAATTATCAAATTCTTAGAAATGTATGTATATGAATTTAATATAGGGAAGAATAATTCAAATAAATCAACAAAGGGTATTATCGTTTTTGATATTTTTATAAAATATAGGTAGTGATGAAATTTCTAGCCGCCATATGTAACGTCTTTTTATAACATATTTCATGTGATTTATGATTTTTAACTAGTCAAATATGTTTATATATGCAATTTAATACATTTCGAGGTGAGCGAAAATATTATATATATTTTAGTTAGTGTATAATGTTATTTTACCATTAATAAATTGTTTTTACACATTCATTGTTATATTGTATAATTTGACATGACAATATTAAAATAAATGATTGTCATAAATTACAACAATATTAAGCAATAAAAAAAATAATTTTTAATAATTGTTTAATATATATTTCTATGAGTGGTAAGTCGATAAAATGATATATTAAAAATAAAATAAATTTGTAATAATATAAACTATAAATATATTATAGAATTGCTATATCTGCGAGAAACCGTATTTAGGTTAATAGTATTACATTTTCTTCCTTTAAAAAAACTAAAAAATACAATTAAATACGAAGATGGATTAGATCTTGATTGTCTTGTATTTTCCTTATTTAAGTTCGTGTACTATTTTAACCGAAAAATGCGCGTGTATACATTATTATTGTATAAAAAAATTCATGTTTATGGTTTTCTAGGTATGTTTGTAATTATGTTAAATAAAAAAACGTGTTATTTAGAGAATATGTATGGAAAGTACATAACATATATAAAATTATCAAACGTTTCATGAAGATTTGTATAATTATTGAGAATGTTGTTTTTAAATATTTGTTAAAAAATAAAGCACTTTATTGAATTTATTGTCTTTATTTCACATTTGTCTACATTTTCTTAACAGATATTTCTTGTCCGTTTTATGTTTATGTATGTACAGGATTATATATCGAATAAAATAAATGTAAAGTTTATATTTAACTATTTTATTTTTATTATTTATAGTTCATGTACATTTTTTATATTATATTTATTTTGATGGTATATTAAAAATGTCTTCTGAAATGTCTGTTTCATTGATGAATAATTTTCTACACAATAGAAAGAAGTAGGAAGCGAAAAGCAGTATCAAAAATTATAACAAAAAACATGTTTAGAGAATTGACATCCAGTATAACTATTATAAAAATAATTTGCTACAATCAGGGAAAAATAGATTGAATAATCATTTAGTAAATCGTGTTTAAGGACAATTTTCTTTTTCATTTTTTCTTTGTTATTATTTTTTTATTAGGCAATGATGCAGTACTATCGTTCTGAAAACAATAATGCAATATTTATTATACTAGTATTGTACAGTACTGAATTATATTAAACTCCTAATTACAACTGAATAGAATTGAGTATTACTTACGGAAGAAATTGTACGTGTTAATGGCCTTTGAGATGAACTTGTATCAATACTTTCGACTTTCGGTTTTCGCTCCACGCTAAAAAAGTGTAACATTACATTATTTTAAATGAATTCTTATCTATATCCAATTATGTTTGTGTTACCCTTCACCTATTACTACGAGATGATGATCCAGATCTTTTAAACATTCCAGTTAATCTTCCTTTCAGATTTTGTTTACTAGATTTAATATCTTCATTGACACTTAAATCTGAATCTGAACCTTGATGTATCTAAAAAGAAATATTTTAAGTTTTGTTTAATTATATTGTGTATATTTATTATGTTTTATAAATAAATCTTTTTTCTATTATGATTATCTTATACTAACTTGTGAAGAATTGCTTCCCATTACATTAGAACTATCGTCAATGCTATGAGACTTCGTTAACTTTTTCAGTTTACCAATAAAACTTTTCTTTTTCTTTTTATCATCGCCAATTGCAATAATTTCACTCTGTGTCGAGCCACCAGAGAGACGACTATCAAGGCTAGAATCACGTTTCATATGATAAAATCTTGAATCAGATTCGAGTGATTGTAAACTTGATAAACTATCGTTTTCCATTTTCCAAATATTTTGGTCTTGCTGTGCGGAAGTTTGTTCAAGGGACAAACTCCTTCTGTGCAGATTACCCTTTTCATTGATTCCATTTCTTTTCGTGTTACGATTCATTAAACGAAGTTCAACTGTTGTATTTTCATTTTCTGTAGAAGCTGCACGCCTCATTCCGAATCGTTTAGCTCTTTCTTTCTCACGTTCAGCGTCACCTAATCGTTGATATCTTCTTAATTCTTCTGTTGCATTTGTTAATCGTTGTAATGTTGACTGTAGTTGAACTTGTCGATCATCACGACGTGGAGATGGTTCTTTACTCATTGACCTTCGTTCTAATAATGGTGATGATTCTCGTGATTTTGAATTCTGAAAACCGATTATATTAATATAACTCTCCAAATTATAAAAAAATATATCGCAATTTTAAAAGTATACATAAATAAACATATTCTAATTATATTAAAGTGACAAAATTATATATATACATATACTAAATTAAATATGTATGTTTGTACCTTGCTTCTTCTTGGTGGCGTGGGTGTCATTGCTAGAAGATTAGAAGTATCGCCGTCTTTTTCAACATTTACTAATTCTGGAACGAGCCCGATCAACTGATCTACTTGTGATAATAATGTTGATAGCCTTTTTTCTTCTTCTTGTTCAGTTCGTCGTTTTGTTGACATCATTGACTTCATATCTTCCCTTTCTCGTTCATATCGTTCTTTCTCCCTACGTAATTTTTCATTCGTGGTCCTCAGTTTAGCATGAGCGTCTCTTAATTCGAGTAAATCACATTGAATTTCAGTTAACTTCTTGCGATTTTCTTCTTGTTCCTCTTCGACAGTTTTCTTTAATTGATCTTGTTTTCTTTTCGCTTCTAAACGTTCTTTATCACGTTCGCGTTCGACTTCAAATAATGTTTGACGAAGATCTCGTGCAAGTGTTGAAGTTTCTTGTAGTAATCGTTGTTGTTCTTCGCGTTCTTTATGCCAGGCAAGTTCCATACGAGTTCGAAGACCAGGTATTTTTGTTCGTCCACTACTTACTATTCTATCTTCTTCTAACTATAAAATAACATTCCATTAATTATTTTAAAAATAAACACACATGTGTATGCATATATATATATATATATATATATATATATATATATATATATATATATATATATATATATATAACCGTACCTCATTAACTCTGGATTGCATTTCTGATAATTTCACTTCCCAAGATGATCTTTCTGATACAAGTTCTGTTTTTAATTTTGAACATTCTAACCTGGCTTCAGATAGTTCATCTTCCATACAACTTACTTGTTGTTCTAATGATTGTATTTTATTTTTAGTTTCTTCTTTCTAAAAAGATGATTATTTAGTATTAGATTTAATTAGGATGATTTATGTAATCTGCAGTTATTATAAATTATATTTAGTTATATGAAAAAATATTAATATAATTCTTGTTTCATTTATATTTTTGTTGATGTTTTTATAGTTTTATAAAAAAAATATTTTCAATTCATGTGTGGGTTTTCAAATGTTAGTCAAAAATATTATTACCTCATCGTAGCTTACAATCGAATTTCTATTATCGTTTCCTGATCTTTTCAGTGAATTTGATTTCAGATCACCGATTGTTTTTTGTGCACTTTCAAGCATATGTTTGAAATTATCACGTTCTCTTTTAAATCTTGTTACTTGCATTTGTAATGATTGCAATTCTTCATTCAGGACAGTTAATTGGTTATCATATCTCATTTTACATTGAGCTAATTCTGTTTTGTGTACTTTTTCAGAATTTGTCATTCTGTTCTTCAACTGACGTACTTCTTTTTCTAATGCATTACTATCAGCAGTAATATTTCTTTGAATTTTCGATACTTTATCGAAATCATCTAACTTCTTTTTCAGTTCATCGTTTTCTTTTCGTACTGTGTCTAATTGGTCTTTAAGTACTTCAGTTTCTTTACGTAATTGTTCTAATTCATTCGTTTTTTCTTCAACAGCTGCTTTGAAACGATTTCTCTCTACAACTACACTTTCATTAACACTATGACTTATTTTTTCTTCTAGTTCACTTAATTTTTCCTACAATAAAGCGATTTATACATATTTAAAATATTCAGAAGATTCAGTTAAGATTTTATAAAACTAGAGATGCGATATTTTATACATTAAATTATAAACCACGTCCTCTGTAACATATATATATATATATATATATATATATATAATGTTGCCAACAAAGACGACCAGTTAAAGCCCGACTTTGCTGACAACATGTAGGAAAAGTCCAACGACCAGGCAAAGTCGGACTTTGCCTGGTCGTCGAACGTTACCGGCAACATATATACATATATTACAAGTTTAGCTTTCGACAAGCTTTTGAAAATAGGCTTAACAGACGAAATCAGTTCTAGCGATAACTATTCATGTGTCTCATTAGAACTTAACACCAGGGTTATTTTAATTATTTAGTTTTATAAAAGAGCCTTATAGTCTTATATGTATTAATAGAATTTCAATATATTTATTGATATAAGGTAAAATTAAATTGTCTTAGAAAACTAAAACTTCTTCAACTGACTGATTTTTATATTTACCTGCATATCTAACTTTTCTTTAATCCAAGTATCTTGTTTTTTGTTGTATGTATCACGTAATGTTTGTAATTCGGATTCAATGCTTTCCAATTCGTGGTGAGTACTTTGTAGTTGACTAAAATTTATAAAAAAATAGTGTAATTAGTTTAATGAGAACTCAAATATATTTGATAGATTTTTGTTATTACTAACAAATTAAATTTCTATAATAAAAATTATTTACTTTGTGATTAATTCTTTTTCAGTAACAAGTTGTGCTTTCATTACGACGTGCTCTTCTTCTAGCATTTCATATTTCGCAGTGAGGTCTTCATAGTCTTGTGTTCCTTTAGCTAAATCTCTTTGAAGTTCTGAATTAAAGAAAATATTTTTTATTTGGTTTCTCCCTCTCTCTCTACATACACACACACACACACACATATATATATATATATATATATATATATATATATATATGTTTGAGAAAAGCATTTTAGCAGTTATAATTTTTCAAAACTTACTGTCAATTTTTAATTGATTTTCTTTCTTCGTTTCAGCTAATTTCTTCATTTCTGAATTATCTTCTAATGTTCTTATTTTAGAACGTAAAATACCTAGTTCCATTTCTCTATTCTTTTGCTCTTTTTCGTGGTTTACTTTTATACGTTCACATTTTTTACGTTCAGCCTACAAAGTTAAATATTTTGTACATTCACACATATGTCCTTTATTGAATGTAATAAATGTAAGATTAGTATAAAATAAATTGAAAATGCAAAAATATGAGTAATGTTTAAGAATCTATAAAAAAGTAGATGAATAAAAAAGAACATTATAGGATTTGATATTTGATTTTTGTAAATATATAAGTTGTAACAGTTTAAAGAATTATTTGTTTTCATATTTTTTGGTAAATTGTAGTTGTGTAACATTTAAAAAATAATATTTTTAGTTTATTTCAATAATTTTGACTTTGTCTTCATAATATAATTACATTGAGGTCAACTTCCAGTTCTTTCATTTTTGTTTCTAATGCGGTTTTTTCTGTTTTCATTTTTGTATCTAATTTATTCAATTTTTCATCGAGTGTTTGTTTTTCCTTTTCAGCATTCTCTAATTGTGTTCCTAAAGATTTTAATTTTGTTTGCGTTGTTGATAACTCTTCTTGTAGTTCTGATATTTTTACGGTACTATTATTGATACCTTCAGACTTAAGAAGAGCTTCCTGAAAAAGGTGTTAAGTTACTAACATACATACAATCTCAGATTTATCTTTCTTAAATTAATTATTGAAATATTTAAAATTACAAACTATCGAATAAAACAAATATTAAGAAAAATATTAAATTAACAATTAGATATTTATGAAAAATTGTAAAATCGAATCGTTAACAAAAAAATAACAAGTACTACTTGTATATATTTTTGATCATTGTGTTTGTGATTTCCAATTGAATTTTAAAATTGATTATATCTGTTGAATTTGAAATAAGTAACTTTTCACTGCGGTTTTTAATAGTAAACAAAAATATTGTTAGTTATTATGATTCTTCAAATATTGCACTATATATTAATGAAATTTTATTAAAAAATGTTAATTATCTATTGTAAAATGTTTTAATATCTGCTCATTTTATATTCAATTTTTTATATATTTTGAAACTTTAATCTGATTTTAATATGATATTTTTATATGATTTTTATGAACTATACTTTCAACATGATAATGTAAAATGTTTGAAATTTTTGCTGAAGGAAAAGATTCTAATATTCTGCTTATAGGAAATGAATATATATATATATATTGAATACAAAATTCTTACCATATTTTCTATTTGCAAATTTTTAGATTGCACTGTTTGTTCTAATGTTAGATTTTTATCGTTAGCTTCTTTAATGTGAGTGATAAAGCTATTTGCTTCGTTAGACCATTGGCTAATTAATATTTCTTGATTATGACTTTTCGATGTTAATTCTTCAAGCTGATAATTATACTAATATTAGTAAATTTATGCGGGCATGTACGTATATACATATATATATATATATATATATATATATATATATATATATTTGATTTTAAGATAGCATTAATAATATTAATATATATATATATATATATATATATATATATATATATATATATATATGTCAATGAGCATGCTTTTAACATATCATTTTATTATGATTGTTAAATTTTGAATCATGCTATTTTTATGCTGATTATGAAATGTATAATTATGCAGTGTATACTGAAATTAATTTAAACTATTCTTTAATAAGGTTGTATTTTAATTTTTTTTTTAATATAGTTTCGGTAGGTATTGGACTTAAACAATATCAAAAGGGCAAACAAAATATTTTTTTTATAAAGAGAATAAATATTTCAAATCGGTTTTATAGAACGAAATTAAATTAAATAAATAAAAAGAATATGTAAAATATATGAATGTTACAACCATTTTAATACTTATGATTTTTGTATAAATTGTATGTATAAAGTTGAGGCAAATAAGTTTCATTTCATTTATATGACTTATTTAATAAATTATTTTGATGATTGAGTTTTAATTTATTGTTAGTTTGTTTCTTGAAAATGCATGAAAAAATTTTAATAAATTATTTAAATTTAATAAAACTTACTAATATTTAAATGAAATTTTAAATGTTACTTAAAAAAATATGTATTTGTTATGGGTAAATTATAAAAGATTTTTGTTTTCCAACACATTCTTTTGCAATAGTTTCTTTCACTTTATTTTACATCTTTTCTAGAAATATATTTTTTTTAGATATTCATTTATTATATTAAATAAAAAATTCCTGATTGTATTATATTGAACAATAAAAATAATTATATTTGTGCTACAAATATCTGATTATGTATATATATATATATATATACACCCATAGATAGATAGATATGATACTTGAATTTCATAAAATTAAAATCGATCAATACTTACATCCTTTTCTAGTTTTGTGATTTCATCTTTTTTCGCAGCCAATAATTTTTCATTTCGTTTTAGTTTCTCGTCAGCCTCCTTTAATTTCTTCTCCAATTCAGTCATTTTCTTTGACTTATCCCCGACCTAGAAAATATATTTAATCGTATATACTCTAAATTGTTAACATTTATTTACATACATCTTTAATTAATTTGTTCTTCTCTTGTTCTGCTTTTTCAGCAACTTCCAGATCTTTCTTTAGTTTTTCTATATTTTTATTTTTGTCCTCTATCTCGTTTTTAAATGTCTTTATTTTAGTATTTAACTGTTCTACTTCTTTAGTTTTTTGGTCGATGTTGTCTAAAAGAAGTAAAATGTTGTACATATTTATAAAATTGTGTAATTTTTTAATGTTATCAGTCTAAATAACAATAGTGTATTAAACATATATTCAAATTTGCGAACCTTTTTGTTCTTTCAGCTCGTTAGTCAGTTTTTGTTTTTCTTCACGAAGTGTTTTAGCTTCGTTTTCGAATTTCCCTTTTTCCGTTTGTGATTTTTGTAAATCATCTTTTAGATTTTTTACTGAATCTTCTGACTTACTTATATTCGATTTTAATTCTTTCTGTTCTTTGACGAATTTCTTTTTCTCTTCAACTAGTTCTTTTTCTACTGCAGCAAATTTAATTTTGATTTCATTTAATTCTTTTGTAACTTTTTCAAGTTCTGAAGAAGCTTTTGTACTTTCTTTTGCTGTTTTTAATTCTGTCTCTAATTGTGAACGATTTGTTTCAGAATTTTTCAATAATACCATAAATTCACCTATAAAATTATATGAAAATCTATTCAAGATTATTGATATTTTATACAAAAGAATATATGATTTATTAATTACCTATTTCACTTTCTAATTCATCAACCATTTTTCTTAACTGTAATTTAGTCGTTAAATCTGTTGGTTTCTTTGGTGTTCGAGGTTTGACTTTAACTGCTTCTCCTTTTAAACGTTTTATTGTTTCCGTTAGTTTGTCGCGTTCAGTTTCTATCTGTTTGTAAATAAAAAATAAATATTAAGTATTTGTTGTTATTTATTCATCTTTATTATACATTTATAACTTACTTTAGTTAATTTTTCTTTTAATTTAGTTAACTCTTGGGTTCGATCTTTATCTGCAGTAGTTTTAGAAATCATTCCAGGTTTACTAGTCTCATTGCCTTTATTTTTAATTTCAGCTAATTCTATTTCAAGTGTTGCTATTTTATCTACATAAATGTCGATTGATTTTTCACTCTGAAGTTTTTTAGTGCCTTGTAATAATTGCAAACGTTTATTTTCTGCTAATAATTTTTCATTGTCAACCTCAAGTGTTTGTGTTTTACCACGTAAGACTGTTGCTTCTTGCTCAATAACTTGAAGTTGCCGTTTTAAATCTACTGTTTGTTGATCCCCGTCCAATGATCTGAAATAGTTATCTTCTAATGTGGAAAACCATTGAAAAGTATATATTTTTTTTATTGAAAAAATACTTACTTGCTTTTCACTAACATTCCTTTGGTTTTTGGTTTTTGTGCTAGACTAAGTTCAGCATGTAATCTTTCACAGTCTCGTTCTTTTTCAATAAGTTTCTTGCGTAGGTCAGACATTTCACTTTCCAGTACCTGGAATTAAATATTAATTTTATGTGTAAATAATTAAAATCATTTGTACATATTATAAGTACGTGTGTTCTTGATAAAATTATTCAGTTCTCTATAATTAAATGAAATTTATTTACCTTCATCTTTTGTTCATTTATGGATCCTCCTGAAGCATTTTGTAAACTTGATAATGTTGGCCTCTCTGCTCGTTTAGCCAATTTATCTTGCAAATCCTTCACTTTTCGTTTAACAGTTTCATTTTCCTTTTCCATTTCTTCGACTTTTCGGCGCAAAACAGCTGCTTCCTAAATTATTTAATTCTATGTAATACTTTCATAAAATAACTAAAAACCATGTTAATTGACGTATAAATAATTATTTTTATTCGTTTCTACTAACAAAATCAAGTCATTTATAATTACTTTAACTTCAGACTTATTAAAAATGAATAAAAATTATACCTGTTCATTTAATTCTAATAAAATACGAAGTTCAGCAGGATCTTCTTCATCAGAAATACCTTCATCTTTGTCAATTGAATTTTCTGGAATTAACCTCGGCGCAGTGGGACTAAGTTTTCGACCTGAAGTTAAATAAATGCGTGTTAAAAATAATATAAATATATAGCTAAAAAATTCGTTGACAAATATTAACACAATTTTGTATTGTTAGTACCTACAAATAAAAGCTTTCACATATTTTTTTAACAATAAGAAATATTTAGTTTTCACTCGGGCAACTATAGAAAATGGCTTAAGAACAGAGCAATATGTGTTTTTTCTTTGAATTTTTTGAATATGATGTCGTGCGAATAAATTAAAAAAACAACTTAAATAAAAGTATTAATATTGAAACCACGAAATTAGATTGTTTAACAAGTATACGATGTATACTTTATAGATTTAGAAAATGATTTTTTTCGATATATTTTTTTAGTTTTAGATAGAAGATCCATGTTTTGATTAAAATTTTAGTACATCACGTTTATTTAGTTTTTATTAAATAATATTAATTAAAATACAATTTTACACAAGCAAAAAAAAACATTATTTTGCTCATTATATTGAGCAGTTTTTTAAATTATAAACGAAAGTTGTTTCATTACAGAATGTACGAAATATTTATACGATTATGTATATATATATATATATATATATATATATATATATATATATATATATATATATGTTAATATACAAAATTTTATATCACAATTACGAATCTTTTTAATGGTTGATATAATTAATTTTTATCCTACAAATAGTTAACGATAATTTATGAAAAAATTGTCACAAATATGAATAAAAACGTTTGTTCATTTATACACTGATATAATTGTAAATGTCTTTTAGTACATATCTTCCTATGCATATTAGTATTTTGATGATAAATTTTTATTAGATTCTTTTTGCCCAGTGAATTGTCTGGAAATAAAATTATTCAAATTTACACAAAAACCATTTTTAATTCGGAATATGTAAATTAAAATCAGTTCGTTTATGAGTTTTCTGATGAAATTAATTTCACAAAATAAACATTAATTTTGGTTTCATATTACTAGTCTAAATAATATAAATTACTTATATCTAAAGTATTTGTATATGAAATAATAAATGCATGATGTAACTTTGTTTTTAATTCTATTTTAGAAGTTTTATAAACTAAGCACTAAAATCTCTGTATGTTGAGAACAGAGTCATTAATAGTTCGAATTGAATTTGTCTATAATGAATACAAACTTTCGTAAATTTTGTTATTAATATTAAACAAAACACATCAAACAATTATATGGATCTTCTGAAATCGTTAAGTGAAACTTTGATTTATATCGATAATTGTACCGTCAAAGATAAACTTTTGGATGAACAATGTGTATTAATCGAAAATGTTAGTGGCGATCATAAGAAACGAAAAGAATCATTCAAAATGAACCAATGGATGGTATTTTGCAATGAAAAAGCGTATCATTATATTGTTCTCAAACGAATCAATAAAACAATCAAGCCGCACATACTTCTGGCCTTTGTAGCCATTTTCTTAAGCTGCAACACCAACGACTCATTATCATCTTCAACTCGTGATATTTTCTTTCGTAAATTTTGGGCCTGCAAAAGTTATAAACATTACATGAACGAACGAATACGTGCAAATACCTAGAATTGACAGAAGGCTGGACTTCGACGTAAGCAGATGGCCTGGTGGATACATGCTCGATATTGAGAACTGTATTTGACGTGAGGATGACATGAAAGGTAACAAAGACAATGAATTGGTTATTGAGGTAGACGGGGTATTTTCTAAACATCCAGTAATCTTGTTGTTATTGTTATTACTTTCTTCAGAACATTGATTTTGTGTCATTTGAGATTTGTTGTTTGTTTTCAAATTTTCAGACATTTGATTGATACTTTCAGGACATAAATCTGTTTGAGTAGATACTTCGAACATTTCTAAATCAGTTTGAATATCTTTTGAATATTTATTTGCATCAATTGTCTGCGTTGTTTTATAATTATAAACAGTTTTATTTGTCTGTGTATGATTATCTCTTTTACTGATTTTCACTTGAGAAGCAAAATTCTTTACAATAAGTTTATCTGTATTAATCAGAACATTTTGGGTATTAAGCCCACACCAGTTTGTTTGTACGTAAATATTACATGATTTTGAACTTTTCCATAATGTTTGACTTTCACGATTTTGATAGGTGGGTGCTATATGGGATATATCTGAATTGTTTTCAGTTTGAGTAGAATTGTTTATGTAGAAATTAGAATCTATTGTTTGTTTTTGTTTTGATTTCTTATTTGATATAATGAAATTATGGTTCAAATGTGGTGAGGTTATATTAGGGATATGGTGTGAAACGTAGCTAGATTCCATTTTCGATCGATCTCTTGATAGCTGTTATTAAAAAAGTGACAGGCTATGAAATAATTTAGTTTTACGATAATTCGTATAAGTAAATTAAATAAAGCTCAACATTTCAGAAATAATTTATAACTTTAAGTTAGTAAACTTGTGTATTACTTATTTGTATTTTAAAGGTATAATTATTATGTTAAGAACTGGTTATAGATTTTTTTCTGTCTTAAAATTTCAAAAACATTCGATGTTCTTAGTCTCTTATTATATATTTAACATATTTATACAAAGCTTTGATTATTTTCCTACGTACAACTTTGTTTTTTTACGTGTATTACTTTTTAATTTGAATGTGTAATTATCAGTTTTGATATTTTCATATTTTTATTCTAATAATTTTCTTGAAATACATTAGAATATGGAAAAAATGCGAATTATAAAGTTTTGTCTTTTAAACAGTTATAAATGATATAATACTTAAATAAAATAAACAAAAATAGTGTACATAAAACATAATACCTCTTCTTCAGCGAATTTAAGTTGTTCTCTGAGATCTGCTTCTCTTTCTAATGAGTCTTGTAAATCTCTTAGTAACTGAACTGGATCGTCTTGAGATCCACCTCTTGTAAGAGATTCTCGAGATACTTTCTGTTTAATATAATATTTAATTATTTTATTGTTTAATATTAAAGTGTATTTGAAAGTATTTAAACTAAACTTACTCCTTCTGCAGTTGACAATTTTCCTAACATCGGAGCTTTTTTCTTAACAATTGGTTCTGATTTTTCAGCTTTCGCTAATTTTTTATTAGTTTCTTCCAATTCCTTTTGTAAACGAACAGAAACTTCATTCGATACTTTTAATTCTTGTTCTAAATGCTTGATTTTTTCTACATTAACGATAACGTTTTGATTCCCTGAGATCTAAAATCATAAGTGCATAAATATATTTGTTTAAATATGAGATAAATGCGTGTATTTACTTCTTGAAGTTTTTTGTCTGATTCTTGTTTTTCAGATTCCAATTGTTCAATTTTACGTTCCGATTTTCTCAATTTAAAGGATAAAATTCGACAGTTCTTCGCTGTTTGTTCCAGTTCTTTTTTTAGTGATGTATATTCATCTGCTTGATCTTCTCTAAAAGTTACAATTTGGTATTTCAATTTATTTTTCATCTTTTATTTTAAGAACAGAACAGAATACTTTTAAATATAAATTAAAAATAATGTCCAGTCTATATAACGTTGATAATATTTATAGAATTATAGAAATATTTAGTGATTATTTCGTTGTATTCTTTATATAATTTTGGGTTAAATTTTTATACATTTTGTCAAATTATTTAGACTTTTATACATGTTTTTTTTTTAAAAAAAATCATAACATATTTAAAATTAATTTTACCTGAAATTATCTTGCATCTCTTCAATTTCTTCTTCAAGATCCCGTAATTCTTTCTTCATATCTTCATTCTCATCCATCAGTTCTTCACATAACGTTTCTGCAGCTGCTAATTTCGCTTTTAACTCGTCTGTTACACGTTTTGCTTCGATGCTAGTTGGACGACTATCTAATTCTTCTTCGAGTTCCTTTACTTTCAGTGATAAACTCTTTTTTTCATCTAAGAGATCTTCGGAATGACTTTGTAATTCATTTACTTTTTGTTGCAATTTCAGAACCTGTTAAGTTAAGGATATATAATAATAATTATATATATATATATATATATATATATATATATATATATATATGTGTATATTACCTCACTAGCTGTTGTTTTTGATGTTGTAGTTTCATAAGATGCTAATCTTCTTAATAAAATATCACTTTTTTCCCTTTCAATTCGTTCACATCGTGTCCTCATGGTATCCAATTCCTGTTTAAGACTGTCTATTTGTTCTTGTAATTCATTATCAGGAGCAACCTATTCAGTAAAAATAATGACACGAATTCAAAGCTTTAGGTATTGTCCAACTTCGTGTAAATAATTAAAAGTAGATTAATACAGGATTTAATCAATGACATGATATCGAACTGATTTGTGTTTTGAGTGTAATATGTGGAATAACATTGTGAAAGGAAATAATTATTCATAATTACCAATGTTGTATCTGTTGTTTCTGTTCCTGCAATACTTGCATCGTCTGCAATATCTTCATCAGAATTATATGACGCTCCTCCGGAACTAGATTCTGATATATTTGATAATCTATTAGTTAATACATTTGTATTTGATTTTTCTAACTGCGGTGATTTCGATTTAATCTTAAAAATATAAAAATCTTTTATACTATATATATATATATATATATATATATATATATATATATATATATATATATATGTATATATACTCGCAGCATAATAATAAAAATTAAATTAAAATACATAACGTACTTGTATTAGGAATTGTACATCATGCTTAGTAGGTTCGTCTATAGATGATTTCAGCTCTTTAACTTTGATTCGTCGTGGTGTATCCGTGTCATTCTTTAATTTATCTGCATTTTTATTTGCATCTTTACTCGCCTGTAACTTCTTCACACGCGTTGCTAGACTATCACTTGCGTTTATTGTCAGTTCGGAAGGTTTTCTTAACGTTACAGTTTCTGAAATACCATTTGCAATTTAAAATGTACATTTGTTATTATTGAAATAATGCACATTTAACATATATGCCGTTGTTATTATTATTATTTATATTACAGCTTCTCTATCATTAATTTACTATAAGCTTCCATGCATCTTTTACACGTCTGGAAAAATTTCATGACTTATTTGAGCTGGCATTTTTAAAGCTGGCTCATGCAAATTTTATTTGTGTACATGAAGTCGAATATAATTATATTTTAAATGAATATTATTTACATTTATATTATAACACTGTTAAGTACACAATACATTTATGATAATATTTTATATAAATATGATGGAATTATTAGAAGGTGGATTTTTTAATTAGAGTTTATTTCTTTTACTGAAAATTATTTTATTTGATAAAGTTTAAAAATGTAATTATTTTGTAAGCTTCACTAACAATATTTAATATTTTCTATTTATTTTTTATATATGACTTAGAGAAGGTATTTTACAATTTCGTCTGTTTTATGAAGTATTTTTATATGATGGAATTATTGTAAAACGGTGGCTTTTAAGAATAATAGTTTACATATATATATATATATATATATATATATATATATATATATATATATATATATATATATAGACGGTTAATATTATAAAAGCCATTATAAAATAAATTAAATTAAAGCAAACAGTTTTATGAATGTTATATTTTCTTTTATTTAAATATCTTAGTATATCTAACTAGTTTCACATTTACTTTTTTAATAGATTTTAATATTAATGGCGTATTTCTATAATAGCAAAAAATAAATAAATTTATCGTTAATATCAGAATTCTTTTGAGTATTCTTTTAACTCTAGAATCTTTTGAGTATATATATATATATATATATATATATATATATATATATATATGTAATTTTATAGTCCTAATTGTGAATTTATGTGCTTTATTTCAAACTTTATCAATCTAAAAATTACTTTTGGTTTTAATTTGAACAGTTTTTGAATATAATTTAAATGAAAAAGAAACATTTTTTCAGAAAAGTAACTGATTAATTTTGCTATTCAATAATTTCACTTATTTACAGAAATTATTTTTATTTTATGAATCACTTACTACCAAATTAAATTACATATTTTTATTAATATATTTAAATGTGACCTTGTTTAAGTAATTGTATTTACATTACTCTATTAGTTATGTATTGCGAATAATTGTACTAAATTATTACTATTAAAATTACACTTTTTTCACAAATTTACTATTTGTTCAAAAGAATATTTAAATGTATTTTTTATTAAATATCAGTTTTAAGTTTGATTATAATTCTAGTAATTAGATATCCATCCTCTAATAATGAGTGTTAGATTTGATCATATTTTTAGCACAAGTTTTAGTTCTTCATTATAAAATCGAACAATATTCATATATATGTATATATATATATATATATATATATATATATATATATATATTAATAAAATGAATTATAACAATTGTATATCATAAGCTGAATAATGTTGGTTTACGTACGATTTGATTGTACACAATACAGAAGCACCGATAAGTTGCCATTTTGAAATTAGAGCGAATACGAAATAAAAAAATAATAATAATAAATGAAAACGATCTGTATGTATAAAACTGAATATAGCTACCTTATCTAACATTATACTCAAACTGAATTCGGCATGTTATAAATGCTGTGGAAAAACTGTGATATTGTATTTCTAAAAGCATTTTCATTTTGACTACTCATTGTCTAATATCACACCTAAACATACCCTGTTCAATATTTGATGATTGAGGCCTACGTCTCGGTAGTGTAAAGTGTACAGTTGTGACGTTCGCGTGCGTACCATCGGCAAGGTTACCAAGGTCCGGTGTTGATGTCCACGATGCTGGTCTCTCGTTAAAACGGACAGGTGTCTCAGACGCAACACTACTTCCGGAACCAGATCTGCTACTATCTCGACCACTGCTACTACCGCTACTATTGCAACTTAGGCCACTATCGGTGCTTTCGTCTTGGGTGCTGAATAGATTCGTACTTGAAGCCCAGCTTCGTGGAAGAGTAACGGTCGCATCTACACTGTTGCTTCTTGCATCGTCGCGGTTTCTATAATAATATGTTATATAAATAAAAATGTTAAACGTGTGTGACTATGACTCCTAAATTTATTTTTATTAAGTATTCGTTTATTGAACAATTTTACATTTAATTCACTTTTTAATTCGTATGACTTGGTTAATTAAATTATTTTGTAATTGTTTAAATTTTTTTAAAAATTCAATTGCCTGCCTCGAGATTAGGTAAAGTCCAATTGATGATAACAGCATATATTAAATGACAGTGTCCAAATTAATAATATGATAGACTAAAATTTTCCAAACAATTTTAAATCGATCCTTAGATACAGTAAACTTCCATTGAGAATCAATAGTAAAGGATTTAGTAGATTTAAGGAAATCAATACGATAAAATTATTTTTTCTATAATTATTCCTTGTATTATAATAATTTATTGAATTAATAACAATTATTCTCTGTGCGACATATTCAGTTTAGATAATGAACAAGGAAAATAATTTACACCATTAATAAATTCTGAAACATATTAAAAAAGTCTTTGTAATTATTTATTATTATAGTATTATTCTCTAGTTATTATAAATAAGTAATGAAACTGTTTATAGTAACGTATAATGCATCATGTACAAATAAATAATACATCAAGTATCTATAAATATTTGACATGTTCTTATTCAGAGCAGAGTAGAAAAAATATAAATTTCTTTGCCAATCTTTAATGTGCTCGGATAAAAATACTTAACAATGTTTGAAACATCATAAAGTTTGCTATTAGTAATAGTGAATTCTATAAAAAAATCATCATATTTAATTTCTAAATTAATTTATTTTTATTTAAGAATAGATCTATATTGTAGATTGGACAATACAATATAAGATTCTTACGTTATAAAAAAAACCTATGCGATGAATATAAATAGAACGTTTGCTATGAACGATATTTAAAATACTTTCGTACGATATATTATAAGATATTTAAAAAAATGCATTTGAAATAACATATTAAGTCCGAACAGAAAAAAAATGCGCAGGTTGAAATTGAATTATAAAATTTGTACTCTATTTAAACACATCATATACGTATGATCTTACGAATATTAACGTTCATGCTAAGTAATACAAATCACTTTGATCTCATATAATCCAACATAAATGAACGGCAGTTTAAATAAAATCTGTATGATTTTAACAAAAAATAAATATTTATATCTGTAAATTCTCTCATTGATTTTAATACATTTAAATATTATAAGTTTTAATTCATAAAATTAAAATATGAAGATCATGTATCATTTTAATTATAGTTTTCAATATTTTTTTCACACATTTTTAACTAAATCTAAACATTTATAACATAAAAGAAATATTTACAGTTTTTATATATAATTAAATACTATAGTTTAATAAAAAATCTTGCAAGGTTCTTAATTACGTTTATTTATAGCTCTATGTTGAAATTTTTTGATTTTCTTTTTGATTGTTTATTTATACCTTACGAGTTTACTTCAGTATACTTACTAAAACATACATTTTCTAATAATAGCATTTTTAACAGACATTTTCTATTCTATTCTATAATTTAGTTTTGAAAAAATAAACACATATATTTTATTTAAATACTGTACTTGGCTTATATAATATCATAATTTAAAAAATTCAGTGCATAATATATATATATATATATATAGTCAATATATAAAAATAAAAAAGTATATTTGTTCACACAATTCTCGTATTAATTATCATTTTTTAATAAATCAACTCTAGTTTTGTTCATTAATGTTCAATTAATTTAATAAAAGTAATGTAATGTATCTGTTTCAAACGTTGCACATATAATTTATTTATATAAAAAATAAATCAATCGATGAAGACAACATCAAACCAAAAACAATATTCTTTTTCATAATATTTTTATAAAAAATGAACGAATACTGTGTAATACAATTTTGAATTGAGTTAAAAGTATAATTTTAGTATTTTTCGAACGTGGAATATAGGTCGAGTTAGATTATTTATTATAAGAACCTTGTACCGAATTACATCAAGATATGTGCATATGTATATATATATATATATATATATATAAATAAATATAGTTAACAAATATGGTATTTTGAAATTACATGACACTATGATTAAAACATTTCAGAATAATATTTTTTAATATATTAAAAGTAAGAGAAAAATCTTACTAAATTATGAAATTGTCATAAAAATTGTGTATTTTTATCGATAATATTTTCATTTTGGAATTTTGCGAATAAAACTTAAATATTTTTTGTATCATTAAGCATTGTGTCGAATATTTGTAAAGAAAAAGTAATCAGAAATTTGAAAATAATAAACAATAATAAATAATGAATTAAACATTCGCACAGAATGAATTTAAAGAAATAGTTATATTGTATAACGATACATATAAAAATATTTTTTAATAGTAAATTAATTAATTTTTAAAGATGTTTTTTATACCATTTTGATATTTATAAATGAATTAAAAGTTTGCAATATTATATTTTTTCTCATAATTATAATATAATATTATAATTTGCAATCAAATAATTGTTTATAAATGTTATTCAGAATTCTTCAATACGTCTATATACATGCAAATAATATAAAATTATTTTATAGAAAACAATTAAATAATTTGTAATTGAAACAATTAAGAAGGTTGATGTAATTCAATCAATAATTATATCTGGTTTAATACATTAGATTGATTATAATTGTGTATTATAATATAAATTAATTAATTTCACACACATACACATATATATATATACACACACACATATATATATATATATATATATATATATATATATAGACTTATATAAATATAGATGGATATGTCTTTGTTTATGTGTGTTCTATTTATGTTATTGTCTTATTTTTTGTAAAAAATAAAGCACTAACACCTGTATTTGTTATTTTTAAAATTCCAATGTTTTTCCAATGATTTATGAGCAGACGTTTATTTTTATTTAAATTGTGTCTCGAACATACATATTTAGATCATTTAAAATTCTAGTAACGTGTGATTTTGTATGATTTATCAAAAGTCATTATCTGTTATTCATTATCTGCCATCTATCAGTTCCTGCTTATAAAAAACTTTAATTATATGAAGACATTCTATTTAAGTTTTCATGTTCTACTTTTTATGTTCTCTACTGAATTATAAGTTGTAGACAATGTTTATTTTTGTAAACTATTGACATTCTTTTTTAAAGTGCGATTAAGGATTATATTTGTATTAATTTATAGTATTATGAATTAAATTGTTATTAGATATTTAACCTAAAATTATGTATTTAATTGTTTGCTATTTTAAATTACTTTTCAGTACTAGGTAGTTAGGAAACAAACTCGGATAAAATATTATTATATTTTTCATATAAAATTTATTTTGTATGAAATAACAGATTATTTTATAATAATAACACTTATAAATTATATATACATATATACATATATATATATATATATATATATATATATATATATATATATATACATTAAAATAATTCAATTCTTTTCTGTTATGTTTTTCTTAGACATTTATTAAAGTCTATTTTTAAATTATTATAAAATAATGTTTAAATAAATAAAAAATAAATTCTTACCGAGACGATGAGGAACCCCATGTAGTTAAACTTGGAGAAGATGCTGTGACATCATCGCGACGTAGCGGCGTATTATCATCTTCTTTTTTACGACTGCCATGTTCTTTATAATCCCTGTAAAATAGAATATTTTGAATAATTTAACAATACAATTGTTTTTCTTCTTATCTATATATTAATTGCATTTAGTAACTTATACATGTATATTACAAGAAAAATCATTTTTTTTTATTATAATATTTTATAGTAGCATAAATTATCTTATATAAAAGAATAGAATATATTTTATAGTCTAAAGAAACTAATAGAACAATAATTGTTTATTATATTAATAAAAAAGTGTTTTATTAAATTAGAATGAAAGGATTTTAAAACGACTTAAGAATAGAATGCTTAATTAGAAGTTATAACTGATAGAGAACTGAAATTTAGTGAAAGTTATAAAATGACATTTCTATTAATTATATGACAATTAATTCAAAGTTGATAAATACGTACCTAAAGCATCTTTTACATCTAGTAGGCCATCTAACTTGTGGATGAAAACCTAATGGGCATAATGGATCTCCTTTAACGGACGGATATAAATGATGCATTGTGAATAGTTTTCTTAATTTATATTATTCTGCAACAAAAAAAAAACCAACATATTATTATACTTATAAAGATTTATAAAAATATGTGAGGAGTATTTATTAAAATTGTATTAAAATATAAATATTGATAGGGGTCTAAAACAATTCTTAGCACTTTGATATTTAGTTACTTGTTAAATCTATAATAACACTCATTGTTCTTTAAACATTAATTTTTCTTACTAGAATCTTACAAAGAAACAATGGAAAAAAAATTCAACCATAATTAAACCACACATTTTAAAAAACCAACTATTTTAATATAAAATGAAATGCGATTTAACACAAGTCATTAATGATTCTTTTTGTTTAAAAAAAACATCAAGTTATCATTATTTTAAAAAAATAAAATTCACTTAAAAACTATAATCGTTA
Organism: Acanthacorydalis orientalis; assembly: GCA_034766995.1. Taxonomy (NCBI): domain Eukaryota; kingdom Metazoa; phylum Arthropoda; class Insecta; order Megaloptera; family Corydalidae; genus Acanthacorydalis; species Acanthacorydalis orientalis. The sequence goes on along the minus strand of CM068324.1, from coordinate 11,378,061 downwards.
TTTTAAAATAATATTTGAAATTAAATTGTTAAATAGTGCCCAGAAATAATTTATAGTTAAGAATTTAGTATCATTGAAGATTTAATGCTTTTTTAGATTTACAATATGTCTCATTTTATAATAAAGGAACTATTATTTTAATTGTGCAATGGGTTTTAATTTTAATAGACTCACAAAAAAATATTTAGTTATAGTTGTAATATGCATTATACTGTCACATTTTATCTATATATATTTATCTATCTATCTATGTATAAGTATATATATATATATATATATATATATATATATATATATATACATACATAAATATGGATCATGTATGAATGTGTACAACGCTATATCTTATTTGTCGACGCGCCCATACACCCCAAATAACCAACCATGTACAACGCTGTAAATTATCAAAAACAAAAAAAGAATCTATACTTTTTATAAATATCTTAATTGAATATTGTATTAGAGATTTGAATATTATGTATAATATTTTATAATCACATAATATTTGTAAATTAAAACTATACAGTTGTAGCCTGTAAGTGAATATTTGTTATTGTGAAAATAATACAAATATTTGGTAAATATATGATTAGAAATTGTAAATAATACGAATAGTTTTGCTAAACAATACGCATTACTATTTGAAAATGAAACTATTTATAGTTTCTAAAAGATGACAAACATTCAAATAAATACAGTATTTTTATATCATTGAAACTAAACAGTACATTGTTATTGATGGAACAAAAAGTCTGGCAATGTTTAATTTTTAGTAATAGATTCATATTCAGTCTTTGACTACGTTACTAAGAAATACGAAAAATTGGCCAAGAAAGTGAAATACGCTAAGCTTGTTATTGTTTGTAATTCGTACGCGACCTATTTTGCATAGAAACAATATTAAAAAGTATAGTTACTGAAACTATTTTAAGTACATGTATAAGTATATACATTAAGAGGTAAATCAATTATAAAAAAGAAGTTGATTAACAAAATTTGGAAATAGTTCATATATTTTATTTTTTTTTTTACACATCACAAACATAATTACAGTTATGTATTTACACTTCATAGGTGTGCATGCAAATATATTACTTCATATTTTTATATTTCCTTGTACTAAAGATATATATTTTAATGATGAAAATGTAAGCTAACCTATACATAGTTAAACGTAGGAGAACTGCAAAATTAAAATAACATGTGAATTATTATAAACGTTAATATAAAATTTGTTTTCTTATTTTTTCCGTACAATCAATATATATATTTATTATTAAAAATGTGATAATTTTGTACGAATATAAATATACTTTATATTTAAAGGTATTTATAGAAGATTTTTTATTTAAATAATTTAAAATTTATTTAATATTTCAATTGATAACCATTTCATCCATTAATTTTTTTAATCATTATACGTTTTTCCATCAGAATCATAAATTTTATTTGTATCATATACAATTTAGGTGTATTGTTGTAGTGATTATTTTGTTATTATTTTTTTTAAATTATTAATAATGTGTAAGAACTCTTCTAGTAAAATGAAAGAAACTCTGTCTTCCATATTTTTGTGTATTTGGTTTTGTTTATTGTTCTGTTAATATATATTAATCTACTGTTTTTATCTCATTTAAATAGTTCATTTAATATTTTGTATTTTTTATGAATTTACAATAAGTACCACGTTTAAAGTGATATTTATAAATGTTTCCAATATTTCATTTGTAAAATGTGTTCATCTGTTCATATTCGACAGTGTTTAGAAACATCTAAAGCTTATTTAGTTAGGTTAGTCGCCAGCTGTTACTGCAAGGTTTCTATATTTAGAAAGCACATGTATTGATGCTTATTTTCAAGTCAAATTCATATTAAAACAAAATTGACTGTTTGAAACTTTGAACTCTATAAAATATTTTAGAAGTGTACAAAAAATAATAAACACAGAGTATATAGTTCAAACAGTATTTTAATTGCGATAATTTTAATGATGTATTAAAAGAACAAACATTTGATAATATTAATATATAAATAATGAAGGATTCTGGTTATGTTTAACAGTAATTACCGGTATCAAAATAAACCAGACTTAAATATTTAAGTTGCGTAGATGATATGTACGTCCAGAATACTTCGTTTTATTAAGCATTGAATATTTAAGTGCTATTAGCATCTAAACGTGTGGCGATTTTTAATATTTTACATCAATGTTTTAATTGAATCGAGACTATTAAAAGATTAATTAATTTATTATTTATTTTGATACATGTAAGAAATATCCGTATAAAATCATCATATATAGTGTAAAAAAATGGTTACACGTTTTCATGTCAAAATTATATCTACATAACACTATCTGCTTAATTCTTATTATCTAATTTAGACTTAAACATTAGAAGAAAGAATATTTAATGACTGAGTTTTGATATTTGTATAATAATAAAGTAACTAATACACCAGAATTCAATTCAAAAAGTTTCGCTGATAAAAAGAATAGAGTAATATATTTAAATAAATTGTTTTTATCGATTTACTTATTATATCTTAAGCATCTGATCTGATCACTAAAATCATGTTGTTTTTAATAATTTCAATGTATTTTTAATACAATTAACTATTTATATCTAAAGGTAAAAAAAAAACACTTTTCTCAACGTTAGTTAATTTATAAACACATCTTTTTTGTTATAAGAAACACGTGTTTGCTGAAGTTTATTAATATATTTTTTTTAAATTAAAAATGTTATCTGTTTATAACACTAAAAAAAATTATAACCTCAACATACAAGTTTTATTCTGAAAGAAAATTAATAGTTTGTGATCATTAAAAATGCTTTGAAACGCATTTTTTTTTAAAATTAATTACATCTGCTTTTGTAAATTCTGTTTTCTTTTTAAAAAAATATCCTAATAAATATATTTTATAATCAAATCTTAAGTATCAAATAAATGAAATATTAATATGAGAACCATTTAATACGTTAAGGGAATACAAAAGATTTATTTAGTATAAAATAAATGTGTTTTTGTTTTAAATGACACTGAAAATATAAAATATTTATGAACATTTATATTCCTTCCATAATATTTTCATTTTTATCAGTAATAAGACAACAATAATAACATTTGTAATTGAAACATACTTTAGATAGTTAAATAATTAAAATAGTTTTTTATTAAATTATTATAAATTAATTTATATTAATAATATTATACGATTGCGAATTTTAAACATAATTTTGTTATATATGAAATGAAATTTAATATTTCAACTATAGTATTAATTAAATATAATTTAAACTAATTAATTAATATAAAGAAAAATAAAAATGTAAATATTTCATATGCTGTGTTAATGAACGTATAAACTAAAATATACTTATTACTATATATAATTTACGATTTAAATGAACTTTAATTAAACACATATTCGGCCATTAATTTATACATACATATACATATATATATATATATATATATATATATATATATACATATATATATATATATATATATATATATATATGTGTGTGTGTGTATGTATTTATGTATATATGGATTAAAATTTAAATTAGTACTTAAATAAAACATAAAAATGTGTATTGGAATAAAAAATAATATTTGTCAAGATCTTAAAGTGAATTATTATATGTAAGATATATTTTTGAGGTTTAAAACATTAATATTTAAAAATAAAGTTACTTGAGATTGTTCTTTTATATATCTCAATGGATTAAATGAGCTCAATGAAAAGTTTTGACATGCCCTAAACCATAACATGAAGTTTTCGTTTAGTTTACTATGATGTAGTAAAATTTAACAATAACATTCCGCTGCAAATCCGGGTCCGCTGAAAATATTTTCCCGAATATGAGCCGACGTGAACGTTAATTATAAAATGGCGGGCGTATACTAAACATCCTCGTACAAATATAACATTAGGCACGAAATAGTAAAACAAAAGTAATAATCAAACATATACAAAGAACTCACATGCATAATATTTGTGCAGGTTCAGTTCGTTTTTATTGATTCATGAAATATGAAAACAATAACAGTTACGTAACCGTTGGTAAATAGTACACTGAGTAAAACACATTCATATCGAATCACATTATCTTAAACACTTTTTTAATCACACAACAGCCTTATTGTCGCGTTGTGTGTTGAACCGTTCTTAAGCGTCACAAATTCGTTTATTGCGCCGTTGCAACGCACGGTATTTTGCCAAACGTCTACTTTATTTCCAGTGTCCGTTACTGAACGTGTCGCTTTGTCTAAATACTATTTATTATCATCCTATTTAGTGTTGAATTTGTGGCATTCCATTTTGTTACACTACACGCTATGTTTAGTTCTTGAGAGTGCATGCAAATGCGCGAGCTACGTACGATGAGTCTAAATGTGTCCGCATCTAACTAAGCTGCAAACATGCTGATGCTGACGCTGACGCTGAGCCAGACGCCTCAGCAAGCTATAATTGTTCTCTTCCCGAGGGACGATTGCCAGTCGAGTGCCAATAGCGTAAACTTATCATAGACCGACCGACCGACCGAAATTCAAATTGTATATCATTGTTTCAGCACCCGACGAAATTCATCATTTGACTCTCCCGACAGAATGTCTTGTTCTCCACACTCTATGTTGAACACTGCTGACTGATGTCTACGTCGATATTGTAACGTTCGTCTGTTCACAATGATATTATTTTTAGTTTGTTTTATAGCAAAAGATCTTCGAACGCTATCGATCATATCGTTCGATACTAACCTATTTACTTATAATGTTAACGTTAACTGAAACTTAATTAGAAAATTCCCGAAGCAATACCTACAAGTGTTGAAGTGTATGGGGGGCAGACTAGTTTTTTTCCTTTTGATCTAATTATATCAAATGAAATAGACAGGTTGAATATTTGAAATTCAAATAATTCTATAATATCCTAGTTCGCTCATTTCATTTACGTTTTTATTATTTTGATTCCATACTGTTTAGAACAATACTTTTAGTACACTTTCCATGTCAGCTTGAAGTATATGGAGTAGTGTGCTATACTGTCATAATATTTATACGATTATAAATTGAGATTGAACAACGAAACATAATTAAAAAACAAGCATAACATGTAAAACACAAAGACGTGGGCATACGTACGTAAATATTTAAATTTATCTTGTTTGATTAGTAATTTTTACATATCCTTTTGAAGGTAATATCAATGAATATTTCTTATTAACAATACATCTGAAATGTTTTAAAGTTCTTTTATAGAAAAAAAGGAAAAAAATTAAAATAAAATAATCTTGCTTTAAATCATTTCATAAATCATTACTTGAAATTAATAATAAAATTTTTATTCAATATGTATTATTTTTCTTCGATATTTTATTGTGAAGATTATTGAATTTTCATTGAAGTGTAATTAAATAATTATGGTTAATACCAAAACTATTTTAATTTTCATCACCTGTTTTTAGTAATTTGAATGCTTGTTTTATTGTTAATAAAAGAAACAATTGCATTTCATTTAATTTATAACAAATATATAATTATTACTGGCAATTTCCAAGATACAAAATACAATTTCTCTCCTACATACCCATTGTTTTCATTTCAAACGTGTAGTTTTATATTAGTTCCGTATCATATATATATATATATATATATATATATATATATATATATATGAAAATACTGTTGAAAATATACATTATACATGTGCGTAGTTAATATAACGTCTCTGTTTAGTAAATGGGAACAAATCTCATCTTAAAAAATAATTTAATGTATTCAGTTGTAATGAAAATATATTAACTCTAGTTATGTACAGATTTCTTATTATTATTTCAGTCTTTCATTAAAAAATATGAATGCTATCCATACGTTTATATATATATATATATATATATATATATATATGTTTAAAATTCATTTGTTATTAAATAAATTATTTCAAGCGTTCATCATCATTATTATATATTTTTAAGCATAATTAATTCAAATTGTCAATTAGATGAATATACATTTATATATTTACACATTTATAAGGACAGAATATTTACATAAAATACATTATTCAAGTAATATTCAAATGTTCGTACTTGAAAAAATATTTTTTTATTTTTATTAAATAACAGACATTTCTTTTCAATAATTAACACAAATACAAATATAAAATATTGAAATTTTCTTCAATACAATCCAATATATTGGATATCAGTAATGTCTTAGTATCTACGCTGCTGTACATATTTTTTTAACGATAAATTAATGTGAACTGAAAGAAAACATGACATTTGAATTTGCATTGTTCTCATTAATGTATGTGTTTTTGCTAGCGTAGACTTCATAACATTGACGTGAAATTTTTCGCGTTTATTTTATTAAAAATGCAAATTAATTCTGTATTATTGTTTATTATAATATTTCCAGGTTTGTGTAGAATAATTATTTTGATCAATGTTAATACTATTAATAGTAAATATTGACTTTTAAGTATAACTATTATTCTTGATATTTGTGCTTTATTATTATTTTTTTGTTTTATTTAAATGTCTTAGTAAGAGAGATATTTTTATTTTAATTTTTGAACATACACATTCAGATGTCTTTAAACAGCGGTATTTTCATATGTTCAAAAAAATTATAGTAAATTTGGAAGCTTTTGAATATATATATATATATATATATATATATATATATATATATACATGTATATATATATATATATACATGTATGTACAATGATTTCATTTGTGTAAGGGTAAAGGCTGAATAAAAAATATTTAACTTCTAGGAAATTCTCAGAGTTCACTTTTACCTCATGATTTTTGGGAAAAAGCATATCTGCAAATGACATCTATATATAGATTTGTTTTCAATGCAGAGAAAATTGAACCTATTGAACAGGATGTAACATTTTATTTATATACAAGGTACATGTTTTGCGTACTTTTTTTTACAAAATAATGTATGTATATATATATATATATATATATATATATATATATATATATATATATATATATTTGAATATTGTTTTGAAAGACCGATAAAATGAACAACTGTAATTTAATTATTTTTGAGAATTCGATGAAAGGAATAAAAATAAATTTACTAAAAATATTACTAAGAAAATATTTATATAATATATTCAAGAGAAAATTTAATACGATATTTTTTCAAATATTGTTTTTAATGTATACACAATTTTTAGAATAAATCCATATAAACCTACACAATTGTATGTAGCACATGTTAATAAATTAGAAAAATCTGATTTTAAATCATATAGACCTACAATCTTTATTATTCATGGTTGGACAGATAATGTTAATAGAAAAATATTTATCAACATGAGAAATGGTATGTTTTTTTTTATATTAAGGTTTTATTTCTCGTTTTAATGACATTTTCTGTATTATTTATCAAAGATTTATTTTTAACTATAATAAGACTTAATTGGAATAAAACGTATTTTTACAGAATTATTAAAATCGTTCGATGTAAATATAATTTTGGTAGATTGGAGACGATTGTCTGCAATGGTTTATTTTCATGCAGCTGATAATATTTTTCAAGTTGCTGAACATGTAACAAAGATGATAATGTTTTTAATTAAACATAAAGATTTGAATTTAAATGAATTACATTTGATCGGCCATAGTTTAGGTGCGCAAATATCTGGAAATGTCGGTCGTAATTTTAATGGAAAAATAAAGAGAATTACAGGTTTGGAAATGAAATATTTCTGTTACATTTGTATTAATTTGAAAACTTTTGTATAATATTTCTTTGATTGATTTTTTTCAACTTTTCCGAGTTTCTAATCGATATACCATCAAACGTTGTTTTTAAAAAATTATAAAATTCTTCTTTGTTTCCTAACTGTGTAATGATTTATACTTATTATATTATCAGATAAAATTCACAAACAGGAAAAGAACAATACAAATGGTATTTTCGTATTTTTATAAATAAAAATTAAATTTAGATTCTTATGATGTTTCTATATCATTGGGAGAAGAAGAGTTGAACATTTAAAACACATTATGTTCAATTATTAATTATGTTTACTGCTTATTTTTAAATTTAATTCAATTATTTTTTTAATTATTAACACATTATGAATTATTTTTCATAATCAGCATTCTTTTATTTGCTGGAAAGTATAGATACATATATATATATATATATATATATATATATATATATATATATATATATATATATATAGTTCTACTTTGAATACTATTTTTTTATGTATAAGGTTTAGATGCAGCAGGGCCATTATTTGAATTTTGGGCTCATAGAGATTCTGATTTATCATTAGATAAAACAGACGCACAATTTGTAGACGTTATACATACAGCAGGACAAGATTTCGGTGTCATGAAATCAGTTGGACATGTTGATTTTTATCCAAATGATGGAATTGTTCCTCAGCCAGGATGTGCTTCTCCAATAGCAGCAAGTATGCGTGAAATGATGACATTGTTGCAATTAAAATCTAATTATATAATAATGTATTTTAATAGTTTCTTGTAGTCACGTAAGAGCTGTAGAATTTTTTACTGAGTCGATAAACAGCACAAAATTTCAAGCATATTCATGTATGTCATGGCTACACAATTATTTAGGGGAATGCAATCCCTTATCATCCATTCCTATGGGCATGTGGACTCCTTTGACGTATGTTTTTTTTTATAGTAAATATACATGATATTTTCTGAAAAAAAATATGAGTAGAGTAAATAAGCGTTGTGTGTGTGTTTTTCGTTTATAAATTCAAACGATATTGATTATTGATTGATTTAATGAAAAATAATGTATTGATATATGTTTTATCTTATTTTAGTGCATTTGGAACGTATTATATTACAACAAATGCAGAACCCCCTTTTGCTAGAGGATAAGTATCAACCGAATCTTTGCTTATTTCATATAAAATTGTGTTCTAAAAAGTTTAATTATTTTATATAGTATATAAGCCGTCAAAATTGACGAGAAAATAGAAAAAAAACTGTTTATTGGTTCTTACAACATATATTTTTAAACATAAAAAATATCTAAGAACGAAACTTGATGAATTAAATTTGAAACCTATGAGCTGACAAAGCAAACTTTCTCGTCCCCATAGATAAACATTTCTCGTCACTATGGACTTTGGCCTGCGGACAAAGTGACGAGAAATGTGGGTTTTTATTATATAGAGAGATTACATTTGCTTCAAATTTTACATTTCTGTTTTATTAAACTATTTTTTCAGTAGCAAAATATAATTTAATTTCAATTACTATATTAAAATCGTGCATATTCATTAGATTTATGTTAATAATAAAAAAATATATAAAATGTTTAGTTTTTAATAATTTTAAATAATTTAAGTAAATGGATTGTTCTAGAGATGATGAAATGAATTTAAAAATTTGTAATTTTTATGCAACCACTTCACTAAAATGTAATTTGAATAGCAAGTAAAGTAGTTTCAGTTGATTAAAAAGTAAGAAAGAGAATAAATTAGTATTTTTTTTATGTAAAAAGATATAGTTTAGTATAAATTTCCCTCTAAAATAACAGTATACCGTGATTTGAATTAATTTATTTTATAAATTTATTTATTTCATTCTAATAACAGACCTATAATATATTTATTAAAAATAAAATATGCGATCAGAAAATTATAAAATATTTGGTACTTTGTGTATACGTTTTTTTGCATAAAAAAATTAGTTATAAGCAACGTATGTATATACATATTAATATATTTGTATTATCGAAATATAATATCACAACAGTTAATCAGCAAATATAATCTAATGAATATTTATTAATTTTTTACATGTACATTTTATTTTTATCTCATAAACTTCTTTACTAGAGATATAACAATTCCACGTTATTGATTTTATTTCATCATCCAAAATTACATTCAGAAATCGAATTTGTTTATGTATTTCACACACACACCCACTTATATATATATATATATATATATATATATATATATATATAATTTCAATCGTAGTTTTTATTACTTATTTATGCAAAATGTTTTAAAAACAATACCGTATAAGATTATGAATTACAGTCGACTGGTAAACTATGTAACATGATTACCTTCAAACAGACTAGCTGTAAACTTGACAGTGTTAATTGATCGAATGACGTTTAATGTGGAAATGACATTAAGAGTGAGACTGTTAGTCAATTGAACAGCAATCATAAATTAAAGAAATACATTTATTAAACTTATTTTAAAATTATAACTTTAAAAGTGACTACCCATAATCTTCATACTTCTCCCTGCAAAAGAACACACGTGTATCTACATTGTTGAAACTGTGACGTTGTGTGTTTAATAGTGTTTCAAACTGTTGCGTGCGCTTTAGTTGTGTTGTTTTTGCTTTTCCTGAATTGTTAATTTCTTGCGAAAATACCAATGAATAACAAAAATGACAGAATTGCAAGTTAATACAAAAATAACACATACTCTTACAATTTTACCGAAAACTATCCAGGTAAATTATATTTTAGCGTACAAAAAATGTATTGGGTATGATTGTGTACAAATCATTAATCGTAATCTTATTGCAATTTCAAACGAAACGTAGATTATAGATATTAGATTGGTTTATTAAGTTATTCATAATGAGTAATTTAAAGTACATTCTTATTAATTTCTTGAAAACTATTGAATTCAGTATGGTGATAAGAAATTGAAAAGATTGAAAATGTTGTTTACTTTTCAGTATTGTGTTTTTAATTGCTGTAGGTTTGATATGAATATATATATATATATATATATATATATAAATATAAATATAAATAAATATATATATATATATATATATATATATATATATAAATAAATATAAATATATATATATATATATATATATAATACATATACATATATATATATATACACACAAACTATATAATGTTTCTTTGATTTGTATGTTCTTTTTGTAATATATAGTCGTCGTACAAACTATAAAATACGTTACTTTTACAAATTAATTATTTCATCGCTCCACAAACCACATCAATATCTGTATCTTGGCGTTCTGAGGATGATAAAGTTGTCATCGAAATGTGCGTAAGTGATATTCGAAAATAATCAATAATAATTTGTTGAATATTTTATATCGAAAATTTTTGATATGCTTTGAGGAGTGAAGAAGTTTTTCTGATAATACGTTATGTTACTTCAGAATGTGCGTTCTTATCTTATTGAATTAAATATTTATTATTTGCTTCTTATTAGGAATAAACATATTGCATGAAGATGAATATATGATGATTGTTGCAACTGAAATTAATTTATTTTTTCTTTCTATTATTAATTTCCATTTTAATTGATCATTAATGTATATATATATATATATATATATATATATATTATATTATATAAATTATAATATTATTGTTTTTTCTATTTCGACGTAAAAAATTGAACTTTTATTAACCACATACACTTTTAGATAATTTTACAGGTAGATTAATGAACATAGTAGAAATGAAGCTTATATGCTAGTGTTCGCATTTGGTTGTTATTTTATACAGATTAGAACATGAAACTGACTAATTATCTTCATTAATGATTTTATAATCTAATTAAATGTTTTTAGTTTTAATTCTTTGTGTGTATATATATATATATGTTAAATTATATTATAAAACAATGATTTAAGATATTTCTGTTGTAAAAAATATGTTAATTTAAAAGGTAATGATACTATCTAATTTTCATTACCGTCAATTTATTCATTCCAAGAAATGAAATATGAAAAGCATAATTTGAAATAGCTTTGAACATACACAAATATTCAGTGGGTTATCATTGTCTTGCTTAATTGGACTAGGTTGTTTTAAGTACCTAATAAAATAATATAGTACAAAATTACATGGAATAGGATTTATCTATAATGTAATGAATAGTAAATATTTATTTCCTTTGAAAAATTAGGTGTGAAAAGTTTTAAATTTATTAAGTTTCTAACGACGTACTGTGTTATATATATATATATATATATATATATATATATTTATTGAATTTATCATATATGGATTGAATATTTTTTAAAAATAGAAATGATTGTTGAGGTGGCTGGTAACCTGTATAATTTGCAAAATGACTCATTGTAAACATACGTCCAGAGAATGATATAGTTGGTCTAAGATTTTCTCCCCACTTATTTACTAGACCTACACTAACTTGTATTTGACGTATGGCAGCAAACGGATGAACGTTCTGTCAGTGCGTGTAGGTACACGATTGTTATTTGCGCAAGTTGTGTAAAATGACATTGTTGTTTGTTCTATGATACATGCATTCATAGTAGTTTGAATTTAAATCAAGTTAAAAAATTTAAAAAAGTATTGGACAACAGTTAACTTTATTGTTTATGTTAGGTTAAGTCATTACCTAGCAATTTTAGACATTGCCTTTGTGTTTATACATATATCGGTAACTAACGTGTAACTTTTGTTTTTCATCTGACATCTATGTTAATGTACGTTTATGATGTTATGTATATAGATTATTTCTTTTAAAATGACACTATTTTCTCAAACTGAACATTTTTTTATTTATTATTACATGTTTATTATGTTTTTGTAAACTAATGTACTGTGATGTGTTTCTAAGCTAGAAATATTTATAGGTATTGTTATATTTAGTACTGTACAAATCATTAACAGTGACAATGTTGTGCTTAAAGAAGTTCTACACAGATGACTTGTTGCAACTCGCTCTTATTTTGAGCTTGTTGCGTGTCGATCCTGATTCGTACTTCGGTTACTATGTGCCTGCAGTCAATGTCGGAAGTCTCGATTATAATGATTCGACAAGCTGGCGAGAGAACCACGGACTAGCTTATCAAAGACCGCGTTTTGTTCATCCTAAAAATCTGGATAATGTATTACTGAATTATGAAAGGCAAGTTTTTGAGGATCTTAATTCACTTGGGAGGTATAGCCAGATAGATTCAGCTATACAGAATATGAATGTTACTGCATATCTTCTAAACATAGATAGAGATCGAGACAGTCCAATAATATCTGTTTTGAATAGTAGTGAGGGTGCTAGTGCTCTAGCTGCTCCTCCTCTCGAAGTTAGTAATGTTGATCCTACACCTCATACGGATGAAATACATGAATCTGAAGAGCATGACGAATCCGATAAAACATTCGATGATTTCGCAGATGTCGTATCGACTGCAGAGTTAACTCAGGAGGTACGTTTTGGTTTTAGTTATATGTTCGTTTTCTTAATAGGAAAATAATAAAAGGAATATCATTATCGGTTTAATATCGAATGACAAAATATATATTACTGAAGGAAGTGTTCTACTATAACAGTTATCGAAAGGTTGATTCTTTGTATGATTATTTTATTTTGTATTTAAACAAACCTTCCAGCAATAGAATTCATATAAATTTCTTAAATTTTGGTTACAATCTGTTCCACTATTGGTAAAATAATTTTATTTTTAATGTATAGGTTTAGAAAAAGTTTAAAATATACAAAAGAAAAAATGAAACAAATTTAAATTTGAGTAACTGAAAAATTATTTATTGTAAATCTTTGCAGATGATAGGTTTTGTATATAAAGTAGATTACAGTTTTGATATCATATGAAAATATCTATATATATATATATATAAAATATTTTTATATGTATTTAAATGATATATTTAATGATATTGAACAGTTAATATATATATATATATATATATATATATATATATATAATAATTAAATTATAATGACCATTACTGAGCTTTAATTAAAAATATGTATTTTAAAACAATGAAATAACAAATCCAGTGTTAATTGAATTTTTTTTCTATTATTGTTAGCTATTTAGTCTGTTAGTAGAGTATAAAAGTATATATTTTTTCCATAATTATGAATGAAGTTCTCAATTGACAAGTATGTTTAAGGTAGTGATTATTTGAGTTTTATTTATTTCATTAGAACATAATATTATGTTAGTAAAGAGACATTGAAGATATATATATATATATATATATATATTAAATATGATACTTTGTTTCTACCCTTTTGTACATGCATTTAATAACGTTTTTTTTCATTGGAAATAATAGCACTTGTTTGATGTTATATTTGTAATCAGTTAGAAAAAAATAAAAATATTAATAACTTTTATGAAACATTTTTTGAACGTACATTTTTTCTATAGCTTATATTATTTCGATTTAAATTGAAAGAGCCTTGTATTATAGAATTAAATTGGTCATAACATAAGGGTTGATTGGGCATTCAGAAGCATTATAGATAGGATTATTTAAAACATTTACTTGTATTGAAATTATTTTGAATATGTTTGAAATTGAAAGTAACTAAATTGTTTAATGTAATAAATACATTAATAAAATGCAAGACCTCCTAATATCAGATCAGAATTTATGATATTATTTGTAGTTTAATATATGTATATAATCGCATTTGTTCAGAGTTTTAATAGATGTTATTTTTTATATGAAAATTGATTGATTCCTTGCGTTTTTGTGTCTGGTAATTAAATATATTAACTTCATTTCTTATGGCAGTATATTTATATTTCTGATCATTGAATTGATATATTTACATATTTCATTTTACTCTTAAATTTATTATTACTGGCTTCAGTTTGATAACATAAATATGAGAAGAATGTAGTGAAACATTTTTATTATCTTTTCGTTATTTGATTACTTTTAAGAGTTAAAAACATATTTGTTTATTAAATGTATTTTTTTTATTATAATAAAAATTTAATTTAGTGAACTAAAATCGTAATTAGAAAAAAACAAAACATATGATGTTTTTAAAATGTTTATATATCCTTTACATTAAAATTGTGTTAAACAAATACATACACATGGTATATACATTTGTATTTTAAATAAAGATTGATTGTTGCTTGAATAAAGATTGATTGCTGTTGATGTCTTTCCAAAAATGGACATATTTGATTCCAAATGGATTTTTTCATGTTTTATTAACACCCGTTCGTTATTTCTTATTTTTCTATCTTCATCTAATAATATGATAGGCTGTTGCAAGATTTCGTAATCTGAAAAATAGGAAAGTACAAGGTCATAATAAACACCATGTCGTATGTAAATAAAAACAATGATGTATAAATAAAGTTTCATGCCAGAATACTTCTTTTATTCATCGTGCAATTATTATATTACACGCTATAAAACATATGGTTGAATGAAGTAGTAGTTTACCTGTTTTTATATAGGTCGATATACTTTTTTCGTACAAGAAAGATGGTTAATATGTTTCTTTGTATAGCAGTAATAGTTATATCTCTTTCAAACTTGGTTCGACATGTCGAACAAGTTGATTTTCCATTATACCTAGCCTTATAAGTAATTGGTTTTACTAGATAACATTTGTTTTTGTCGACCTGTTTGTCAGTATTGAATCATAATGACAGTAGAAGATAGCATTAATATATTGAATGGGACGTTTGATATTTATTTCTTCAGTGCTAGTTTTAAATACAAATGTGTGATGCAGTAAATGGAAATAATACTGTTTGATTTTATCAAGGGTGCCCATCAAATGATTACAGATTTTTATTGATGTCATTAATATGATTCTGCATTACAATCGTAGATCAGATATCAAAATTTTTAATTATTCTCCTATGTTTTATATATAAAATGCAGTTTTTATTTTATATTACACCAAAATGTACGAATCTATTTTCTTATGCTTTTTAATAAAATCTAAAAAAAAACTGATTAATCATCTTTCAACCTTAAATATAGATTAAAATTTGGCAGTGTATATAAAGTATTATTTTTAAAAACTTACATTTTCATTAAGAAAATACCTTGTTTATAAGTATTTTCATGTATTTTTCAGCAAATGACACAATAAATGTCGATTGCTTTTTTCGTATATTAGATTCAAAAAATAATCCATTATATGTGATGTTTTCTGATGCAATGCCTTTTTTAATTAATATCATTATTCTTATAGTTTATAATACATAATTTCATCATTGTTTAGTAAATGATTAATGATATACTTTTTATAATTCTGATGTATTTTTAAAAATGTCGTACGAATATGTTTAAGCAAAACTATAACCGTTGTTAATTGTAGAAGAATTACTCAGTAGCATAATCATAAGTTATCATATTGTTCTTACTCACGTAATGACTTTTGATAAAATTATTGCTAATTTTGATTATTTAAAAATTTTCGAATCAATAAATACAATCATGAAAATGAGCAGGTTAATTATTATATTTTTGGAAATTTCAGGATCGTTAGGAATCGAAATTCTTTTGATTTTTTTGGTGATGATTAAGACTGTGTTAGTGTGATTTTTAACAATAATTATTATCGTGTAGTCATATAGCTGAAATGAAAGTTTTTTTCAAATACGTCTTGCCTTTGTAATAGAAAATAAAATCTTTAAAAATTAACGAATTGAATTATTTGTTTAATTAAAAATTTGTCATTAGCTATAAAATTAAATTCTTTTTATAATAACTTTAATTTCACTATATTTTTGATATTTTTTATTCGAAGCTCTATATTTTTATAATATTTCTTTGTCGTATTATATTTCAAAAATATCATTTATTATCAGTCATGTTATTATATTTCTGATTTAAATATTTTACAACTAGGAAAATTTTATTACTGATGTAAATCCGCAATTTAATTGGTTTTAATAATGTACACTTTCAGTATTCTTACAAAATATATTTTCGTAATACGTACTTTAGTTTATAGTCCATCAGATTCATATTTAGATTTCTCTCTGTTCTGTGTTATTTTAGTGTAGTTATAGCTAAATTTGAATTAGGTCTTCATCATAAACTATCATATTATTAACAATTTTAAACTGATATCGAATTGATATTTAACACATGTATTAAGTAGTTTTTGTTAATAAAACGATCATTTATGACTATAAACTTCGCAATATTATTTTATATGTGATTAAATAAAAATATACGCAAATGAATTTTCATGTTAATCTTTTATCATTTTTGAGTAAAAAATCGTAAATTACTATTGATATTATTTTAATTGGTCATGTTTTTTGACCAATAAATTATTTCAAATTAAGTTTTTTAATTTGTTAATGAATGTATTTGAGAATGAAAATTAAAAAAAATTGTAAAACTGTCTATATATATATATATATATATATATGATTATTTTCTTTTTCAAATTTATGCATTTAAAAATACTTTCATAGGCAATTTGTTAGTAGTAACTGAAATTTTATGTAAATAATGAAAACACCATGATTTTTAGTGGGACACTAAAAACAGGTATTTAAGTCAGTTCTTTTTCAATGAAGCAATTTCATGTGTGACCTAAAAGAGGTCAGTGCTACTCGAACGTATATATTATTAATAGTTTTTTTTTAATATATATATATATATAACATGCATATGTGCTTACATATATTTTTTTAGAAATAATATTAATAATTATAATTATTGATATAAATTTTATATTGAAATAAAATAAAGTTATCAGTTAGGATTTTTAAGTATTTTTTTAATTGTTTGTTTGGAAATAAATATGATACTGATTTGTATTATCATGTACGTGTCACTTTTCATAAATCGAATAGCTATTTTTTTATATTTACTAATACTTTTGTTCTTTTTTCTGTATTAGATTATTTATGTTTGTGTGTATATATATATATATATATATATATATATAGAGAGAGAGAGAGAGAGAGAGAGAGCGAGAGAGAGAGAGAGAGATATTAAATAGTAATTTCATTTCTTCTTATGTTTATTTCTAAAATATTTGTTAACTACTGTATTGATTTTAAGACATAGTAAATAATTGTGTTTCTAAGTCTCATATGTTCTTGAATTTTTAGCAAGTTTCCAATACATTGTAATATTAGAAATCTGCTCATTTTCGTATACAAATTAATTTTGTATGTATTGTGAGTCAACATTTTATAGGATGTGAGTAAATAAATATTATGATTATTTAAAAATTATCATAAAAACTACTTTTTAATAATAGTGCCAGTAAATGAATTAAAAAACAAATCATAGAGGTTTTAACTAGAAGTAATCAACTTTTAAAGGTTGTAAGTGTTTAGTGTTCAATGAAAACGTTGATCTTATGTTATTGCAACATTTTGGTTCAGGCCACTGACTTTATACTATATTGAAGTATAGTAAATTTAATTTAACGAATTACAAGATAACTTTGTAGAAAACTTGTTAATTGTATAAAATAGAATACGTTTCACTTTGTTGATTGATATAATGAACCATTGATGTAGGAATCACGATCTTAAATTTAATGTGTTATATTTTATTTTTACGTTTGCGAAGAAAATTTAGTTGGTATTAATTTAGGAATTATTTCAAAATAACTCGAAGTAAAAAAATGAATATATATATATATATATATATATATATATATATGTATAATGAATTACTAAAAGATTATCAGCAGTTTGTGGTCACTGCTTAACTGCTTATGTAGAAGGTCAATAGTCCACATGAATTGAAAATAGTAATTGTTTAGTTTTGCATTTCTAATAAAGATTCCAATGTTGAAAGTACTTCATTCGAATGAGCAAGGTAAAAATATGATTTACTTATTATTATAATTATCAAGTCCATCTTAATTGTAAATTATTTTTCCAACAAATGATTTACTGTCAACGTGTGCACACTTCAGTTATTATTTATCTGATGTGTTCGTTGAAACTGCTTTTTATATTTTTTAATATTCACGTTTATTTTTACAAGAAAATAAACTCGATCCCATTTCGACAGTACTTTTCTTTTCGTGTTTTCGTTGTGATAACTCTTCTGAATAATATAATAGGAAGTTTACTTAGCAAAAGTTATTTCAGAAAACTTTTATGCTTACATTAAATATCTATATTATGAACATTTTCTTCGTGAAATTGTAGTCGGAATAATCGTTTGAAAGTTTTATGTGTTCTCTTTTTATCATTTGACTGAATATTTATTAAAATAAAAACTGTTATTACAAAAGAAATAAATTGTGATTTCACTGAGCTTAAATGTATTTATATTTTTTACGATATCGTACTTTAATATATAAAGTGCAGATACAACTAACGAGTTGTAACAAAAAAACTAAGTTTACTATAAAAAGAATCGTATTTGAAAATTTCGTACATGTTTTATCTACTTCAAAAGTATTTATGTACGAAAAGAACATATAATTCCATATTAATAATTATCCTACACCTATTATAATCATCTATCTATCTATCTATCTATCTATCTATCTATCTATCTATCTATCTATCTATCTATCTATCTATATATATATATATATATATATATATATATATATATATATATATCTGTTTCGTGCTTCGTTCAAATAGTAAATAGTACCTATATTAAAATTGTCCTTGAATTGTTATAAATTTATACATTTGGATATATTGTTTTCGACGTAGTGTATAACACTTATAAATCAAATATCAAATATATTCAAATGATATTTGATTGATATTTATTTAGACATTTTCATATTTTATTTGTAAGGTACAATGTCAGTTTCAGTGTCTATTTGTATAAAATTTTTCGATATTTTAAATACAAAACATGTATTAGTAAGAAATTATATATATATATATATATATATATATATATATATATATATATACACACCTCTACATGAAATAATATGCGTCTAGGATATACTGTTAATAATAGTTTACATTATGTATTAGTTTATTCATTAGTAAGATGAATTCATAGATTGTGTTAAAACAGTTTTCTAAAAATTTCAGTATGGGATGTCACAAAGAAGTAAATCTAACCAGGTTTTATGGTTGAATGTATTTTGCTATTCTAGATAATAATTTTTAATTAAGTAATTACTACCTAATATTTCTTATTCTTTGTTCGTTTTTTTTTCTTGGAATAAAACTTTCTGGTTGATTTATATGATCAGAAATTTGTATAGATTCAGTGGTTTAGTTCTTTGATTTATTAATAACGTGATAGTTGTTGTCTTCAGAAGTTGTTATTCAATAGTTGACTAAAAATCACCTATCTAGTGATTTGTCACACTTTAATTAATGGTGTAGATACAGTAAGATATTTTATTAGTATTATTATAATCTCAAGGATTATCGTAATGACGTTTTATGAAAATAAGTATAATAAGTATGTGTACCATATGTTATTAGCTCATCGAATTTCAATTAGTTTTATTTTTGACCTTAATTTGGAAGACTGGCCAGCACAATACTTTTTTAACCAAGTCATCGCTTTTAATATTTTCATATAATTATTATCCCAGTAAATATTTTAGTGGATGATCGTTATTTATTTTGTTTCTCTTAGAAATAAGTTAAATGGTAATATTTTGAATATCAGTAATTCTATACAAAAAATAAATATTATGAATGTATGTAATGTGAGTTAAATGAAATAAGAAAAATATGCATTGTTCTAAAGATTTTAAATATGAAAATGGGACAAATGTTGCATTTATGAATTGTTGATTTTTATTTTGATCCTGTTGCCAATTTTGTAAAATGTAATATGTATTAAAATGTACGTCAGTGGATATATATATATATATATATATATATATATATATATATATATATATATATGTGTGTGTGTGTGTGTATGTGTACACATATAGTAATTTTATCCTTATGTATATGTGATATAATTTCTATTTTTACAATAAAGTCTTGAAATGTAACTGCAACGAAAATAAATATTAATTTTGCAACTTATATGTCAGTGCCATATGCATTGTGAATATGTTCTTTACTCATTAAATTTATAACGTTCGACTTACATTCCACAACTGTCCTAATTTTCAAAATCTGTATTTTTTTTTCTGTGAATCATGTCAACAAGAATTACAACAACGAAAAGTTACCATCGTGTCGAAAACAGATTTGCGAATAGTTTTTGCCGAATGCCTAATACGCAGTTAAGTTTCTGTACAAGAACAAAGTTCTCTTTCTGTCCAAATGTATATATAAACATATATATATATATATATATATATATATATATATATATATATATATATTTATATATATAATTGGTACACCTCATTACGCGTGCACTGTGATACACTGCAAACGTTTAATGCAACCTTTTTAATCAACCACTTCCGAACATATATATGCATAGATGCGACTCAGTGGTATTTTTCTATTTAAAAATAATTCGAGGTTATTATACGAAACGAACTGACAACATCTCGTAAAATTTCAAGTTCGAATGTTGTTTTTGTTGTCGAAATCTTGTCTATTTTGGTCCTCTTTTTAATTTTGAGACAGTATTGCAGATTATATGATAATTAACAGATGTACTGAAACATTAATTAGAGGTCAATATAGAATTACACCACGTTATTGCCTTTAAAATTGCAATATCTTAATAAATATATTTTATGTTTTCTCTGTTTTTAGATTTTGTAACTGAAATCACTATTTATTAGAGTTATATTATTTTTTTATTATATAGGTGTTTTTTTTATTTAAAATGTAATTATTTATTTATTTTTTACTTTTAAATATCATTTTAGTGTTAGTAAAACCATATATTATGAAAATATCAAACGATTCATTGTTAATATGATGCATAGTTTGGTTTATATCAGTTTATTCCATAAAATTGAAATGAAAACTTTCTAATAAAATATATTTTTCTTATAAGTAATCGTTTAGAATAAATTAAAGTTTTTTTTAGAAGAATCGATGTATTGTCAGTGTTTCTGTTGTTTTTCATTGAACCTTTTAATTATATTTCTTCTTATTTTTAAGTATACACTTTTTAAATGTTTGTGTCATATTTCATAGCCCTCGATCTTCTTGTGTCTGATTAAGTCTTTAACTTAACGTTCTGATTTGAATAAATCGATATAGATTTTTGTTCAATAATTTATATTTATGTTTATAAAAAAAGAAATGGTTGAATGTTGTTTGTTTCTGACGACAATGCTTATTTTTAGTATATACCTATGAAGTCCGGATACAGCTGTATATAATTGAATATAAATTGAGTAGAATGCTTTAAAATGTGTATTTACAATAATATATTATTTATAGTTTCATATTCAATGATCTATTTTGCAATTTTGAATATAGGTGCATCCTCTTATACTTGAATACAAATGAAACAGTTTCGCTTCAAGTATATGTTCGCTTACAGTTGTTTAACCCTTTGTAGGTCTATGGCAAATATTAATGCAATCACAAATAAAGGACGTTTTGGTAATGTGGTCGATATATTTACCCCCGTGCATACATATTTATTTGTTTTTTTAAATGTTAGGTGGCATTATAATTGACCACTCATTGAGGCTTATTACAAGTGATTATAATTTTTTTTAATTAATTATAATTTAATTAAATTAAATCAATATTTCATTAAAATGTAAAATAAAATTTCTGGCCATATAAAGGGTTAAAACACGAATTTGACATTATGAATGTGAAACATAAATACAAAAAATTAATAGCTAAACTTTAATCGGAGTTAAAAAATATTCTATAAATTTTATCGCCTTATTCTTTATTTCATATAAATGTAGTTATCTTTTAGTAAAACGTATATTACTATATATACATATATATATATATATATATATATATATATATATATATATATATATATATATACACATACACGACACACAACATATGTATATGTAAACAAGCAGAACGAGATTCATAGTTCTTTTGAAACGTCAGTTTCTTTGTTTTTATTTTTAAACTTTGCGTGGGAACTTGTTGACTTATTAAAAGCTCATTTTATATAAAAACAGTATTTTGTGATATTTTCACAATTCCAATCATTATCGTAAAGTCAAAGTATCAAATAATTAACGTGTTTTCCTCGAATATGTACCAGTAATGTACATCGATATTTATTTCACCTTTGTGTAATTGAAAATTATGCAGATATTATTCATAAATAATATAAAAAATCAATAAGAAATGCTAGATTCTGGTACATGCATAGAATCATAATTATAAATGTATTTATTTGTATATGTGTATATTTTTCTAACGATTAATTTGAAATATTTTTCACTCTTGATAATTATTTGCATAATAATGTTTCAAGCAGATGAAAGAAAAATGAAATTGGTGTCTGATATCATCTGTACCTTACAATGTTTCTTCCTACATGATTTCATTTATGGTCATGGTGTGTGGTAAAGAGATACTGTATAACAACCAAACTTGTTAAACTGAAGAATTTTTCTTCGTCTACTTAGTCATCACATATAATTTTGTACATGCATATATATATATATATATATAAATTGATCGTTTTAGTAACAGTATTGATCCGAAATAAACGATAGAATTATTGTCAAAATTAAGTTAATTATTTTATATCTTCTGATTTCTTTAAACATCAATAATCGATGTTATTTGGGCTATATAATCAATATATACTAGTGCTATATATATATATATATATATATATATATATATATTTATAAATACATACATATATATACACACATATGTGTATGTAAGCAAAGAACTTTCCTTGTAAAATTGTAATAAAATTAATTTGACTTTTTTTCACTCTCTACGAAGGACTATTATGTAATAAAAATTAAATTAAAAGCAATTATACTTTAAAAAAAGGATAATAATAATACAGGTAAAATGACAATAGTCATTCACGTGAGATAACATTCTGTAAAACAGGTCAGCCTTGATATTGACTGTCGATATTCATACACTTTATTGTTAACTTTCTTCATTATGTCGTTACGGTGGTTAAGTTATCATTTATATACGATCTATTGTATTCCCATTTACGTACTTTTCTTATTTTTAATCAATAAGTTATACTTAATTATTTACTGTAGGTGTATAGTGGTTGTCATGTGTATACTTCATTTTTGATCTGTATATTTTTCGTGTATATTTTTGTATTCTTTATTTATTTGAAACATTTAAGTAATTCCATAAACAAGGCAGGATATTTAAATCGGTCTTTGTTTTTAAAGTACTTTCAAAGTTGAAATTCATTAAGCGCTCAAGACAATTGTTTTCATAATAAAAGGAATGTCCTACAAGCGTAAATGTGTATTTATAATACGTTAGTTTCAACTTTGTGATTGTAAAGCAGCTATACCTAATTCTTAATTCTTTGTGGTTCTTTGTAGAACTGAAGTCGACATTAATTTTTACACATTATTATTCATATGTATATTTTCTTTCATATTTATAATTATATACATATTTGTTTAAATTTTTAATTTTTTTTTCTTATGTACAGTATATTTTTCTGTTTCTTGGGGCTATGAGAATGATGGTATCGCCATCAAAATATGCATAAGAAACAATCAGAAATAATCAATAATCCTTTATACACATTTTTTGATCAGGAATTGTTTTTGTAGTTTGTAAGATGAAAAAAGAATTCATTTGCGAAACAAAACATTTTTTATGTAAAGTAATTATCTATATAATTTTATTTGAATAAGGTAACTACTATTTGTTATATAGAGGCAACTTATTGTAAACTTCAGTCGCCTTATTTTGTCTATAGATCGGCTGAAACAAAACAACAAGAACAATTTGCTTTGTAGATGAAAAAAGTGATTGAAAACTGTTAATATGATTAAAAATTAGTAATATTGCGCATTTTATAATCTGTATTTTCTTTTTTGTGCTAAATTTATTATTAATTGTTTTTGTAGATCTAAAAGCACAGAGCATTGTAAATTTAGTTATATTTGTTTCAATTTTGTATTCTTAATCTTTACGTATATATTTCTTAATTTTCATATATAGTAAATTGTTGAAATCACAATTTTTTAAATTAACTACTTCATAATTTTCTCAAATAGCTAATTTGTAGAAATTGTAAAAAGAATCAGTTAAAAAACTGTTATTTAATTAACACGAGCTGCCATTTTTCGTTTCATATGAAAACCTTTACGTAAAATGTTTTTCATGAAACCATCAAATAAAGAGACGGTATGTTTGTCAACTTATCCTGTCAGACGATATTTGTTGATTTCTATAGAAACGAGCGTGAGCAAGCCAGCTCATCTAATGCGAATGACGTACCTTTGGACAGCTGAGTTCTAGCCAAGGTTACGGTGTCATTGTATTCTCTAGAAAAAAACAGAACGCTGTTTTCTAGCTTTGATTTTTCATAGTTTACTGACCATGTTCACGTGGTCTTTTCATATTGTACGCAATATTCGCTGTTATTTGATCATTTTTAAATAATTGTTATTTTATAAACATATTAAACTTATTTTATAACTTTTCTAAAAGTCAATCTCTCTCTCTCTCTATATATATACATATATATATATATATATATATATATATATATATATATATATATATATTTATTTCTTAATATAGAAATAAATGTTTTTCACGAATTTATACTTCTATACTTTTTGTTGTATTATATTTTTTGTTTTCTTCTTCGTAGAAATTACGCGAAGACATTCAAAATCATAATAATTATTATAGCCACAGTATTTCTATTTGATAATTTTAATTTCATTGTCACTTATCAGAATGTTTGTTGCTTATATTCATATATCACCCAGTTGAAATGTTTGTTTGTTAAAAAAAAACCTTAATAAGAATATTTATAGGAGAAATTATTATTAATTTGTCCAGAAATAATCCTTTTTAATGACAAATTTATCATTTTTTAATATAAATTGTATGTTTCTTTCATCACTGCAGCATTTTTTTTTGTTTTTAAAATTTAGTTATGTAGTGTTTTGGTTAGAGTCGATTTTTATTAATATTCGATTTTTAATATAGAGGTGAATAGTCCTTTGGACAACCAGGCTTGTCGCTATAATAAAGTAATATAATGAATACTAATTTTTCTTACAAAAAAATAAATATAAATTGTTAATGTAACTATATACATATATATATATATATATATATATATATATATATATATATATATATTCCCACGAATTTTAAAATTTGACTTGAAACTTTCATCTTTAATGCACATATATACATATAAAAATCTCAAAAAAATAAATTATTCAAAGGAAATTTAATACTTAATTAATCAGTGAAAAATTAATAAATAATCTAAAAAGAATGTAAAATAGTGGAGATATGAGAACAAATATTAATATTAATTTAGTAATGATTTTTAAAACATCGCTTTTTTTTGTAAATAATACATTGATCACAAAAAAGAATGTGTATTTGTTAACAATTTATATTTTATAGAATAATTTTAATTAATGTAATAATTTTAATATAAGTAAATGATTAAATTAAAATCTCAGTTAGTTATGCATCGTTTATTATAATTAATCTGTTGAAATGCATATCCGGTAAATACTTTTTTGTAAATATTAATTTTAAAATTGTTTAGACGTATTTTAGTTAATGACAAACGAGATATTTCAAAAGCTAAGATTCACATGTCGAAATCACTGATCAATGATCTGTCATGATAAATTTTCATTTACTGATGTGTTTACTTTTTGTCTTGATGATATGAATACCTTAGTATGAAGACTTTCAATATTATAATTTAATCTTATTTTTTTTTAAAATGGATAGTTACTCTTATGTTATACCCCAATTTTTTTTTATTCTTCCATTAATTAAATTAAGTGTTTTTATAAAGATTGTTATAAATTTTGTGAATTTAAACTAAAATAAATATAAGATAATATAATGGCGAGTAACGACGTATTGTTTATTGCAAAAGCATGATTTGTTTGATCTCATACAAATGTATACACACAGACACACACACACACACACATATATATATATATATATATATATATATATATATGTGTGTGTGTGTGTGTGTGTATACATGTATATATATATATATATATATATATATATATATATATATATATAAGATAATATAATGGTGAGTAACGACATATTGTTTACTCCAAAAGCACGACCTTCTTTATTAAATGTTGTTGGTGATAGATGTATTTACAACTTGAAATTGTATAAATTTTTATTACATATATATATATATATATATATATATATATATATATATATATATATATATATATATATATATAACAGTTACCTACACGTGTGATATTTTAGATATCATAACGAAGAACGGCTTAATACAAAGTCATAGGGCCTACGACATCAATTTGACAGCCAAGTTTGTTGAAATAACGTCGAGGTCACGGTCAAATATTTGCACAATTCGTCGTATCACCTTCAAGGGTTATAAACATATGAAAACGAATATCAGGCATAAATAGATTCACAGTCTCTGAACTTTTTGCAACTTTGGGTGCTTTTCAGAAGTATACATATTGACTGCAGATTGTTAATGTCAATATTATACCTTTTTTTACAGCTGAAATGTGTTTTATTATACACGATTTCGAGTTCTTTGTATACTGGACGCATTTTTGACAAACGTTCTAGCCATTCAAATACCAAGCTCAGTTTTATATTCCAAAAACTGAGTATAATTATTATAATAGTTAAATATTTTTGGAAATGTAATTTTTATGAATATTCCGTACTTTCATAATTTATACACATTTTTTAACATTTTCTCTACAATGTCTTGTAAAAATTCTTAGGGAAAATGTAAAATTTCGTTAAAATGTGATGGTTTATATATATATATATATATATATATATATATATATATATATATATATATATGTATGTATATAATTGTGTGTATGTGTATTTTTACATGCAATAATTATAAAATTAGAGATGTTTTTATATCCTAACAATTTTAAATTCTGTTATTATACTTACTGTAGCAATTAATTTTTTGTAAATATTTTCACGGTCTTTGTTTTATCTATCTATCTAATATGTATATATGTATATATATATATATATATATATATATATATATATATATATATATATATATAAATTACAAAGCTTTGTTTGATTTCTAATTTTATAGTAAGCTTACGTTTGTGTAACATTTCTGTTTGAAATTTAATTATGCATACGTTTTTTTAATGTATATATATATATATATATTTTATATATATATATATATATATATATATATATATATATATTGGTACATTCTTTACTATAGAAGTATTAATGTACTGATATACAACAATATGATTACATAGTGTTATAATAATGTTTTTTGGTTTAAATAAGAATACTTTTTTTGGTTAGTTGTAATATTAAGAAATCTTATTTATTTTTGGCAATCTTAAAATGAACAAAGTGTTCGTAGTGGTAAAGTTTAAGGACACTGAATAAATTTATATATATATATATATATATATATATATATATATATATATATGTATAAGCTTAAGCTTGGAAAGTCAATGTTCTCTTTCAAACTAATACGTTTATAAATATATTGAGTACCACGTTGGAAAAATTCCCAATGTCCATGTTTATATGAATACGACAAAAAAAAGCACTCATGACAAAGAAAAATAATATTTCTTCGAATGTTCGTTACACAGTATATTTTTAGACGAATTTTCAAGTTCAAACAGTGACCAGACTTTCAGAATGTATAGTGAACATTAAAAGTACGTTTATACAGTCTTTTAATCTAATTAAGACGGATTTGACGTTTATTTTACATGTCCAGGTCGTTCACACTTATCATATGACGATTTCAATTGAACTCAATACATATTTGAAAACTATCAAAATCTATTTAACACGTATGAAAAACATTCAGTTTACGTAGGTTTGATTTCATTCTTTCTGTATATAGAACAATATAGAACAATAAAAATATTACAGCCATCGCGTATAAATATCTTCAATATCAACACAGCTAACTAACTTTTTAAATAAATATTAATAATACTTTGACATGTATATTTATAAATATTTATGAATTAAAATCTATATGTATCTATGTATGTATATATATATATATATATATATATATATATATATATATATTAGATTAATAGATAAATATTAAGTTAATTATATGCGTTACTTACATAATTTAATGATAATTTTTTATTTATTACATTTAATTTTTAAAAATGTAGAACTTGGATTTTTTAAAAATATTCTTGTAATATTTATAATTTTATATATATATATATATATATATATATATATATATATATATACATGGCTGTAAGATAGATGAAGTATTACATCTAATTATTTTAAGCACATTTAATAGAAATAAGTATTAATTAAAAAAATAATCAGCCTTGTCATTTAATAAATAATTACATATAAAATTCTAATTAATAGATTTTATTTAAATTCATTAGAAATGAAAGTAAATTTAAGTACGGAGAAGACATGTGATTGGAATGTTTAAGATTTTAATGGAATGAATATCTGAAATGTTTTTAATTTGTATATTAAATACAGTACGTTAACCTTAACGTTGTATAAAAACGTAGTAAAATATTAGTTTCGATGAATTCAACAAAGATTTGTTGAGATTAATATGATAAGAATATGTGCATTTGTTTATAATAGATTTTTGAAGATGTGAACTTTTCAAAATTTTAATTCTGGTATTTAAAAAAATGCAAATGTTTCCTAGCAGATACACGTTGTGAAAGAACGTGTCCAGAAGTATGAAATTTAGTATAATTAGATATTCAGATTAAAATGATTTTTAATTGATCTGTATTTTTTTTGGACTGAGCGTTTCTATATATATATATATATATATATATATTAGTAAATTTAATTACGTGTTATACGAAAAAAATACTAGTAGTAGTAAAATATGAGACAGTATCTATAAATGCGAACAAAGTTTAATTTAATCTTTGTTATTTTAAATCGTGAAGGTCTCTTTTTTGCTTCAGTTATTGTTACAATCCAGAAATGACGCGTTAATTTAACCTTATTTTGACACATTCATTTTTAGGTTTGCACGTTTCAAGTTCTTGAATTTATTATAAGAAAAAACGCATTTTATAAATTATTTATAAGTTATTTGTCTCCTATACATTTGACCAAATTTGTATATTTAAAGAAGAAAATAGATTTCTTTATTAATTTAAAATATCATTTATGTGGAAGAATTTTGCAAAAATTACGACTAGTTGTAAATAAATCTTTTTGTTCTTTACCTTTTTAAATAGTTAATAAAAAAAATCAGTAGATATTCAAAATAAGAATATATGTACATATATATATATATATATATATATATATATATATATATATATATATATATGTGTGTGTGTGTGTGTAGAGAGAGATTTCCACATCAATTAGACAGTATAAATAATGTAGATAATTTTTAAGTATTGGAAAATATATTTATATAATGATGTAAAGTTGAACGTTTTACAAGAATGATTATTAAAAAAATAGCTAAGAATCGTATATAGAAAATGATGAAAACTTAATTTTTGAAACTTTCTACTTTAATTGGTGGGGATCTTTTATAATCATTTATTTATTTATTTTATATTTCGAACTTGTATTGCTAATTATTTACTGTTAAAATTTCATATATTTTCTTGTATTAACCACGATGTCACGAATTATATCATGTTAATTTAAATAACAATATAGCACATTTAATTTTTCATTTTTTTAATGATGAAATTCATTTTGAATACATGTTTCAGTTCATTTCTTATTTTTATTATTTACTGCATCATTTTAAGGTATTTTATTTAAGATTCAGAAGTTGAATTTGTTTAGTCTAGCTATCAAGGTACTTTATACGGGTTATATCAATTATTTTGTTTGATGAATAATTTTCAGCTTTCAGCATTTAAGGTTTATTTTAGATAAATGTGTATGTTTTATATGATGAAATTAGTCATTTTTTTGGATATCTGCTATTATCTTCTATTATTATTATTGTTTAATTTTTAGTCTGTTCCTAAAATTTAGTATATTATGTATAATTTAATCTCAATTTTTGAACATAATGTTTTAATATAATACTCAATTCTAATATATATATATATATATAGGTCGATTTATTATAAGCCTATTTTTTTTACTGTAACTGAGATAAAAATGACGTACTTTTATGTGGATGTATTTACATACAAGTATCTAATGTACATATTTTTGTATGTGTCAGTCATGTTAAACAGGTCACAAATCAAGTTATAAGTCATAGTCACAAGTTAGAAATTAAATTATGTTCAACAAAAAATATCAAATGAATTTTTTTCCTCATATACGTGTAATATTTCACAATGTTATAATTCATTCAAAAATGTGTAGATAGTATTTGTTGCCATCTATTAAACGGTAGACAAACTTTGTACTGGAAACAAACCATTCTTGTATGTTCTTTTCAACATCTATGTGTATTTAATAGATAGTACAATAGAAATCCAAATATCCGGAAAACCGATGATCCGGCTAGATAATTATATATATATATATATATATACGTTATAATGCTGCACCAGACAAATTATTTTTTTTATCATAAACAATCTAATTATGAGTGACTGAAATTAAGATAAACTAATGAATATTCTTTCGTTTTGAAAATTTATTTTGTTTATTTTTGCTGGCATATTTTTCCACGCATTTTGATTTCGTTCTTAAATCAGTCATCATTTAACCTTTGAACTGATTGTTTCTTGTGCGATTTAATAAATTTGTTTGGTAAAATGGATATAGAAAAATCTAAAAGAGGAAAGCGTATAGTGCTCACATTAGATGATAAACGTAAAATAGTTGATGAAGAGAGGTTCTGAAGAAAGAGCCTCTACTGTGGTTCATTAGAGATAAGGCTGTAGCTAAACTACTTACTTTCAAAAAAACCAAAAAATAGCTGTTTTTTTCTAAATAATTTTTTTTCCTAAATCCAAAAACTATTGACATACATATACATATTTACATACTATGTATAATAATTACATTTAATAAATATCTTCATCATACGACTCAAATAACTGTGTCCACCTTCATTAATTTAAAAACCCATACAATCTGCTTATCCGGAAATTCGTAATCCGGCATATTTGTGATAAAGATTATGGCCAGATAATCGAAGTTCTGCTGTATTTACAAATTGAGCAGATGTCTTGTTTCAGTTAATTCGAATATTTGAATAACAATTTTTATGAAGAAAAGCTAGAATATATCAATAAAATAAAATACCTGAAATATGTAAGAAATCTTACAGTACATTTTGTGGTGTATTTTTTTCGGATGGTTGATTTATTTTATATCATAAAGCTTACTTATTACAATATATAGACCTAAATATATTTATCGTTAAATTGTTTTATTAAATTAAAAATGGAACGAATTTTTATTAATTAAATTCGATATGACTGTTATATTCTTTTAAATATATCAATTTATTCAGTAAACTAAAATTGTGAAAAGTGTCTAAAAAGATATATACGTACATTATTTTTATATTTCTTATCATATGAAAGTAAGTTCAAAAGTTGATCTTTATTTAATGTTTATATATGAAACTTACGTATAAATTATATATATATAACGTCAATTATTATATAAAAATTTAAAATTAAATGGCAATTTCAGTATATAATATTAACTGTTTTAATTTACTTATATAAATAAAAATTCCAATATTATTAAAGAAAATAAAGCGGAAAATAATTGACACAAAGCAGTTATTGACCTTATATATAATATAGAATGATAAAATAGAATAAAAAATTGCAGATAAAAATTATTGAATGATACTATCAATTAAAAATTTAAACTTCTAAACACATTTACGAATATGTCCGTATTTATGTGATAAAAACGTAATTAATAACAAGATTTAGTTTTTTTTTTTTTTAATAAAATTCATGCACTTTGGTATAGAGAAAAGTTAACGGAATTGAGAAGTTTTATGTAAAAAAATTGCTATACTATGTTAAGTATTTTAATCAACTGAAAAGCGAAACTTGTCAATTATTAACTATATGAAATGAAAATAATTATCACAAAATTTTTATTCGTGAAACATGAAAGTGTATATATATATATATATATATATATATATATATATATATATATATATAAAGTGTGTGTGTATGTAATGGGATTTGAGTACACGAATGTGAGAGAAAGAAAGAAACACTATTAATATAATCGACGTTAACATTTAGTTATCATTTATTTGATAGTAGTAGTGTAGTAAATATAGAAATATAAAACTTTATTTAAAAAAGTAAGTATTTGCGAATAAAATCAAATAATCGTAATGCGATAAGATTAATTATATAATTTATTATTTTTATAAAAGTAATAAAACAGAACATATTTAATAAAGACACATAATTTTGATTGAATTATTTATTAATGCCCTGTGTACAAATTACAGTTTTTGTTTACTGTATCATTTAATTTTTTTACCTAACTAAAAGATATGTATAATTTTTAATTAAAATTATTCAGAATTTATAGCTAACTTAAAGAAAGAAATATGATATTTTTATTCTCATTATTTTTATTTCATGGTATTTGTTTTACCAATAAAATGAATATTGAAAAATAAATAAATATGTTAGTTTTTATTTAATTTTCATTTTCACTGAGAGTGAATCAGGAATACATTATATTTTACTTACAAAAAGTGTTTAATCAAAATAATATATACTGAAAGAGAAAAATGCCAATGATTAAATAAAAAAAATACTTTATAGAAATTATATGTTTTTCAAAACAAATATTTTTGTATTTAATGAAATATTTGATGATTGTCTAAATATCGTAATTATGCTATCTTATAAAATATTGAACATCAATTTTATTATCGAATTTATTGTTACACATGGTACTTACTTATGTCTCGTTTGAATATGATTTATATCAATAAAAATAAATATTTTAGTGCGTATCGGTCTTACATTCATGCTCCACGTGTTTTCAAGATTAAATAAATATTTATTAAAATTATTTTATGTTTTATAAAATATTAAAAACACGTTACTTGGGGTTTGTTTCTTTATATGAAGTCGTTTTTTAAACAAAATTTGTATACAGTCTATCTAATCCACCTTCTCTAAGTAATTTTCTCTTTTGATTTATAATAATTTCAGATAAACATGGTTGCTATGGCAATTGAGTTTTCTTCTAAAAGTGTTTTTAATTTACTCTTATATTTGCCAAAGTCCTAGTCTGTGCCGTTTATTTCATAGGATAGATTTAATAGTTTTTAAGTACTAAATGTTTTTTTTTTGTATCGTGGTTCTTACTTTTTAGATGTTTTTGTTTAGTTTTCCGTTGTATTTTTTTTCATTAGTTTTACTATAGAAATGATTGATATTGGTCTTCAGAACTGCGAACAATTGGAGGCATATATATATATATATATATATATGCACGTATCGTATATGTTATGTATGTATTATATATATATATATAATTATCATCAGTAGCCTCTGTCAATCCACTGCTGGATAAAGGTCTCTTTCATGATATATATATATATATATATATATATATATATATATATATATATATATATATATATATATATATACATCATACAATCATTTAAATGCGTGTATCATGTGTTTATATAGATAGATGGTATATTATGTATGTATAATGAATGTAGGCATGTGTATGTGACTGGAAATAAATGTATACACTTATATAGGAGTATTTCCTTCTCTGTCCATTATGTATAATCAAATAGTTCATGTGGAATATTTGCTTGTAATTTACATGTGTGGTTTTATACTTCTATACATATCTTTACACACATACATTGAAAGTGATAACGACTCATAGAAAACTAGTATAAATGTGTACTAGATGTATTTTACGTTTGTGTACAATTCCACTCAAACAATTAAATATATCTATTATTTGTAATTTAATTTAATTAATTTCAGTGTTACAAAAAAAAAATGAATGGAAGCATGTATTTACTACGTTGTTGCTTAATAAATTACAGACTTGAATATTTTTAATTATAATATTTTTTTAGTAATTGACCTTGTAAAGTTTTTACGTTTCTCTCTATTATAAAAATACAGAAATACATGTTAAATGTATAAAGTATATTTTTATTTGTAGTACTTTTAATATTTCAAATCATATCTTAAAGTACGACTATTCATGGAGACAAATATTGAATATAATAATTATATTATAAACTACATATTTTTAAATAAAAGTTTTAGCTCTAACTTATATGGTTAAAACTCAAGTATTATTAAATTATATATTTTAGCTAGCTATTTCTGTTTTTGATCTGTTTCAATTTTTATTATTATGTTAAATTTGATTGTTACAGTGATCTTTTTCCAATATTGCAAGTCTGTACTCTCAATTATCAACTTTTTAAAGTTTTGTTTGGAGTGGTAAAAATTATGAAACATATTAATATTAAAGAAAACTTGCGTATTAAAATAAAATTTAGCTTAAGGCGAACATATTGGCTTCGAACAGTAATTAGTAGAAAGTGGCCATAACATTGATTGGTAGAATAACGAGAATTATAACTGCGTCCGAGCGGATTCTTATAAAATGATGCATACTACGTTTTATCAGTAATTAAATAGTATACTACATATGATAAGTAATAAAATGTAATGACATTCTAGTACACTGTTAGTTTATTTACGACTCTACAAGCTACAATCACGTTATTTCGCGATGTTCAGCGATTCATTAGATTGACTTATCGTCTTTTAGAGTGAATGGCGCTGCTGGAGTTTATCGTATAGTTTTCTTTCGGAGTGGATTGTTAGAAACGTGTTCTTGTGTTGTGTATTTTTATTGTTCATTGCAAACACATATACAGAAAGAAAAGGAATATCTGTATATATGTATATGGACGGAAAAGACGTGCTACGTTTTAAGTGAATCGGTTTGGATTAAATCACCCGTACTTGTTATACCCACCTACCGGTGAGTGATCAACTTTTAGATCCGGTATGATGTCCTTTTTACGTCACTATAATTTTTATATGATGCAATATATCATACACAAGTTTTCTTTATTATTAATAATGTCATTAATTATGATATTTTTAATGTGTGGTAGTAAACTTTGTACCTTGATTTATAGAAGCGGGTGTGTTTCTTCTAATATGACCAATGAGCGATCTCATATTGTTACAATTTCAAATATATTATTTTTTAAATAGTCCCTTTATGTACTTTCATCCACATATTATATACTTTTCAATCCACATATATATATATATATATATGTGTGTGTGTGTGTGTATACATCATACATAAACACCATTTACATACGTACTTAAATTTGTTGTTTTTCTTGTACATATTTGCTTTTCGACACTTATGTTTTGCATAACGTTGTGTTTCTTATCTGGGGTTTTTACTGTAATTTTATTATTTGTCTATAGCAGAATTTCTCAATCAGTGGTTTTGAAAGTAGATTTATTTATTTATTCTGTCAATTATATATAAATATGCAATTTGTAATTATAAAATGAATTTAACAGTATTTTTTTCTGTAAATAATAATACTTGTTTATTATGAAGTATAAAGATCACTATACAAGTATTAAGTATACTTTTAAATAATATGTTTATAATTGGGGGCTAGGTGAGATTTATAAAAGAAATCAGTTTTAGAAATCAGTTTTATAAAAGAAATCAGTTTTATAAAAGAAAAGTAAATGATTTGAAATTGATATATTTTTTATTCTAAATGATAAATAGTATCGTACAATAAACTTATTTTCATCAAGTTATTTTCAAATTAATCAGTTTGTAATTTTGCAAGTTAAGTCTCGTATAATGCTATGTATGTATGTATTGTTTGTAAAAACGACTATTATTAACTAGCGATGTATGATTGTGGTTCTGGGTTTTTATTTACATTAACTTTCGTCATAGTGTATATTCCTAGGAATAGAATTTCAATGATACATAGTGGTTTGATAAATAAGATTTATAATTTATTTTTTGTATTAAATAATTTGACTTACAAGTAGATTAGTCCAAAAAATTTTTTCAAGTTTATCAGTATTTTTTCTATTAAATAATTGTTAAACAAATATTGTATATCTTAACATGATAATCAAGTAGACCAACAAATAATTCTTTTAGCAATTATTCTTACTAAAAACATTTAGAATAATTACTTTTATTATCCTACAATATTACGGCTATAGTGTTTCAGTTGTGAATAGCTGTTTGGGTTAGAAGTATATTTTGAAAAATATTTTTTATAAAGTATTAAATTATTCATTATTTATTAATATTAAAACCATTAAATTATTTTTGCTCAAAAACAGAATCTATAAAGTATATATTTCAAATTTCCAAATTATTTTTATTAACATTTTTTTTTAAATCCTTCAGTACGAGTACTTTCTTATCTATATACTTTTACACATTTGTAAGGAATTAATCATTGCACATGTGATGAAAACAAATGCAAAATCGTAATTTTTCAATTGCTTACACTATAAAAATCACATTGAAATGTAACATTAGCTGATATTATTTCTTTTATTAGTTTAAGTCATTCATACAGACAAATGTGTGTTTCTATGTGTTTATATATATATATATATATATATATATATATATATATATATCGAGAAAACAATTATACTGACGTTTAATAAATTATAACTCTAATCACCCATTAAATCTGAAAACAGCAATCTTTAATTGTATGGTATACCTTGGTATGAAATTCCTACTAAGTAAATTATAAAAAAGAACTAAAAGTCATTAAATAAATCGCAACTAATAACTGATACAACACCAAATTCATAGACAAAATAAAAAACGACATAAAAAGGAGAAAAATAATCAACAATAAAGGAAATAATATAATTCAAATACAAAATAAACAATGGACACAACATTTACATGCATTGGAAAAAAAATACTCATTAACATATCAATTTAAAAAATACAATTTAAATATATCTTTAAAAACAAATAAAAACTTAAGACGATATTTAATATTAAAATTAAATACATATCATAATTACAAACTAAACGGAATTTATAAATTAAAATGTAAAAACTGCGATAAAGTATACTTTGGACAAACGTAACCATAATTTAAAGACAAATTCAAAGAGCATACAAACTGCATAAAACAAAATAAAAATGACTTCATAATATGCTAAACATATACTAGACACCGGACATGAATATGGAACAATGAATGAAATTATGACAATTTTAAGTAAACGAAATGAACGTAAGAAACTAAATATCGTGAAAAATTTGCAAATATACAAGCATACATTGAACAACAAAGTATTAAATGAAAAAATAAATAACTAACAAAATTCTATATTTCACGTCTTAAGAAGACAGACAATACATAAGGATAGTGTAAAAAAAAATATAATATAACCAAAAACTGTCCAAAAAAATCTACATTAACAACCAATATTCACCTGAATGTATCTGAGTAGACGAAACCGATACTAAAGAAAAGAAAAACAGTAATTTCAAGGAAAAGAAAAAAAATAATTCAAATCCAGGTACAGAGGTTCAAAAATTAAAATACAATAATATATTAACATTTTATGTATGTTAATATTCATTGAGCCGAATAATAAATATTTAAATTATATTTTATTTAAAATTCTAAAAGATATTATAAATGTTGTGTTTTTTAACTGGTTCAATTTATTTTAATAAAAGTTAAAAACATATTTCAAATGCAAGAAGAATGAAGAATATTGGTTATGTATATTTTAACAAAAAATTTACACTTCTTTATTTTTAAATTAATGTTTTCTATATATATATATATATATATATATATATATATATATATATATATATATATATATATATATATAACATTTTTTTAAACAAGTAAATATTATTTACAGCTTGTATTAATTTGATTCATATTTGTACGTAAGCATTTCTTAATTAACATATTAAAAACTGTCAAGTAATATTAAAAGTGTGGAATTAATTACTGAATATAAAACTTTAATATCGACAAATATACAATTCCATTGTAAATTACTTATTGTTTAATGTAAATTACACATTATTTTACGTACTTTTCATACGTGATTTGGTTACAGAAAACATATTGTACAATTAATAATCTATTAAGCTTTTAATGGATTATAAAATATGATTGTTTGGTCAAGAAAATGTTAACAAAACTTCACTCTTCTTATTTAATATTAATTATACACTAGATAGAAAGGTACATATTCATTTCTTAACTCTTAAACTCGTTTTTGATCGGATTAAATACTAGTGTATAACTTTCATATTAGTCTTTATCATTTAGTTGATAATACAAATATAAATCTGTTATATCTGTGTCTATTTTATACACTTTTTTATTAACTATTGATAGTAGTATACGGTCTGAGAGATATCCCAATCATATGTAATTAAATTTTTGTTTTTTAAAGATTACTAAATATTTTCAGATAGGAAGTATCATAAATTCTTGATTAATTGTTCTGATTTTCAGAATTTAGTAACGTAATTACTCATTTTTTTTACTTTTGGTAATGATAATTGTTAGTAAACAGTATCTGCGTTACTAGATTTTTAATTATTTTTGTGACAGTATTATAGTAATCAAAAATGATTTGAAAGGTACCAGTTATGTTTATATATATATATATATACTTTGTTTATATATATATATATATATATATATATTGTTTATATGTATATATATATATATAAAGTGTGTGTGTGTGCATAGATATTTAATTTTTAACCAAGTTTCGTACGAATTCATTTAAATAAATCGTCACAGATCTGTGAATGAGCAATAGTGGGTTTCCCAATGTTATTTAATGTACCTAAACTCTATTTGATATTCAGAATGTTATTTCATATAGTTTTTTTATGCTATTTTGTATATTGTCGCATGTATGTAGTATATGTGTGCATGTGTACAGACTATCATATAATAAAACAATATATAGAAAGTACATTTCAAAAAGATTCATTTAACCTATGAAGTTTATTATTTGCTGTATATGACAATTTATCAGTGTTATGTATTATTTTGTAACTAATTTACGTAGTAGTTTTTTACAAACTTGATAATCATTTCTATGATTGTATGTTCTGTAAATAAAACAAATGTGTAGATTTTTCGTATAACAGTATAATAACGTTTCTTTACGTTCAGTATCGTTTTTGGAAGATCATTTTTCTACGAAGTCAAATTGTAATAATATAAATATTTATATCGCTGTCACATAAATAGATTTTTAAATCTTATTTGTTTCATATTCAGTAGTTTCTTCAAACTTTGACCGTAAATGTAATCACATAAATAAGTTGTTTTTACCAAATATTCATTATAATTGTAAATATTTAATATATTCATTAGTAATAATGAACATCTATAGCTTTAAAAATAGATATGCATTTCTGTTTATAAAAATAATAATTTAAACTATAGGAACAATTTAATTATTTGTAAATATCTTTAATTTTTAAGAACTATGCTAAAATAATTACATTGTTTCTAATTTTTCTTACATATAAATAGATTATGTTGATTGAATCGACCGAAATTATAATTCCTTTTATTACCATTATTTCTAAACGATGTTTTTTTTTATTAACAATTGATTCGAACCTTGTAATAAATAGAAAGTAACACTTTTTGATATCTGAAAATATTGTATTATATTTGAAAAGTATTTTAAAAGTCCTGTACATATTTAACTACAATAACTATTAATAATTTATGAGAAACAAATATGATAAATACATAATTCTTAAAAATGCCTTTCAATATTGAAAAATATATTAGTACATTAATAGATTCATTTTTTTATTACAATTATGTCAATTTCAATACTGTCTCCATGAAATTGAAATCTTTTCGATGTCTTATAAATACTGTGCATTTTAAATATAGAATGCTTGTAATCTACTGTGTAACAAGTGTATTATTCTATTTTTTTCTTTACCGTTTTTCTATATTTTCT
This sequence comes from Acanthacorydalis orientalis, assembly GCA_034766995.1. Lineage (NCBI taxonomy): Eukaryota > Metazoa > Arthropoda > Insecta > Megaloptera > Corydalidae > Acanthacorydalis > Acanthacorydalis orientalis. The sequence continues at coordinate 11,337,209 of CM068324.1, read as the reverse complement.
TGTTGGAAAGGTGTGTACATACATGTGTGTGTGTGTGTATATATATATATAAATTAGTATTATAAAACGTTGACTTCTATTAATAGATATTCGACTTTGTTTCCGGGTCAAGTACACAATGAATTATTTAAATCTTAATATTCAGTCTTTCTATACGATCAATATCATGTCATTATTTTGTCGTTTTTATTACATTTAAAACGGTTGCAGTATTATATATACAGGTGCGGATCAACCCATCAGGGGACCCTTGATGGTAAAATTTACGGGGCCTCCAAAATTTATCTAACGACCAAAAAAAACTCGTGTCATCTACGAACTCGGGACCCCTGACGTACACCAGGTCCGACGCTTGTTTGACCCATCACTGTCGATGTATTTTATATGATATTTTAAATTTACTTGTTATTTTTGAGATCTTTAATGGGGCCCCTCTCACTTACGAACATAAAATTGAATATCGGCTCAAATTTCGCACAATTCTTATCCTAAGCTTCGTTTTTCGCATGAAAACTATTTGTTATGTCTGCTAGATTCGATCTATGCCAAAAAAAAATCAGTTTTTAGATTTTCGATTTTTGATCAAAAAAAACGTCAAGGTATACCCCCTTGGATTTTTGCCGAAAAATTGGTAGAAACCAATTTTCGTTTTTTTACCACCAATCCAATCTTTTATGAACATAAACACGTGAAACAAGCATTAAACCAATTTTGAACCCCTAGAAAGTGTTTTTGTGGTCGGAATGAGTTTTGAACTGAACATATATAAAATTAACATACACACACATTTATATACAAAAGGACAGTAACAATATGATGAATGAAATTGTAGTGCATTTTACCTTAAGATCGAAGTTATTATTAGATGATATTCAGATTTCTAGAGAAAGTAATTTTAGTACAGAAATAATATATCAATTATTATATCAAAGGTACCGTTCATATTAGTGACAAAATGTAATTATTGTAACCATTTTTTGATTCATGTGTTTATTTTAAACACATGTTGAATGTGTATAATGATTGATAATTTATGAATGTATTCATGTTCTGATTAAAATTATTTTCTACGTTGTTGCACATGAGTTCACAATAAACAATTAAAATATATATTTAAGTTGAACGATATTCTTATACTGCTATTTACTGATATATTATTCATTGTAATAAATAATATAATGGACGTTATTTGTAAAAAATCTTTTCGTTTGGATTCTATCCATGTTAAAAAACGTTATTTAATATTAAGTTTATACACGTAGCGTGTATATATATATATATATATATATATATATATATATATATATATATATATATATATATATATATATATATATATATAAGAATGCTATCTTATATTTGTAATTTTTTAAGATTAATAAGTATTGTTACGGAAGACAATAAAATGATAAAACGTATCAGTATGAAGGTTAACGATCTTACAAGTTTTTTTTAGTAAAAGTTTTTTTTACAAATAATTCTTAGGAAAAGTCTTATTTAAATGTTATTTACTTAACTAACATCTACGTGTAAGGCAGTTTAAATCGTTATGTATGATCTCTTATTGTGGTGTGGTGCTTCACTGTACTTTTTAAATGTTTATGATTCTTGGTAGATGGCGTTAGCTATGTCATTTCGTATAAAGAGAAAAATGTCTACATATTTCTCCATTACCCACTCTACATTATACATACATATATATATATATATATATTATATATATATATATATATATTATATATATATATATATATATATATATATATATATATATATATAGATATGTATATCATCAACTTCTGTCAATCCATTGCTGAATAATAAGCTAAAATAATCTAATATTAAAAGAAATCAATTTTTTAATATAATGTGCGTATTGTAATTAATTATTATGTAACTGATGTAGTTTCTTTTTTATATAAATTTTTGGAAAATTACTAATTTTCCCGTATTTACATTAAGTAATTTTATATTGGTACTAATACACACACACTATATATATATATATATATATATATATATATATATATATATATATATATATATATGTGTCTTAAATATTATTGAACACATTCAAAAATGGACCGTCTGCGCTGCATAATATAAACAAATATTCACGGGGGACAAATGAGCCCTGCTAGATGAGTAGATGACAAATTACTGTTGAGACAGGTGTCAGCGGGATGTAACAATTGCCGGCGCCCCCCTAGAGTGGTGCATAGACCACCCTTTTGTTATTTTACTTTCGAATCTCAAGATCAATAAGATTCTTTGCTTCGGTGGTTGTAAGAATAATTATCCGATACACTCTTTAAAGGCGGGTCGGCCCACCCATGGTTCGAAAATTCGATTTTTTTTCTTAATTGTGATTCTCACTTTTTTTAAAAGGAAATAAAATTCGCGATTTCGCATAAAGTTAAAAACATACCTACTGTTTATTGTTGTAAATTTATGTATAATCAAATGATAAACGTGTGTTTGGTTATAAATACTTCTGCATTTGAGAAAAGAATTAAGGAAAATATGTAATTTGATTTTAATTAACATCAAAATCTTCGAAATATGCTAAATATTCCAAATTATTGCAAATATTTCTAGATTCTTTGACATTGTATCATGTCCAAATTATGTTTTTCGTTGCTTTCAACTAATCATTTCAGTTAGTCAGCAAATATGCATATTTAGTATTCTAAAATACTTTTATTATAATATTTATATTTTATAAATGTATCATTTAGTTGTAGAATATATATATATATATATATATATATATATATATATATATATATATATATATATATATATATATATATATGAATACATAAAAGATAGATAGATGTCTAATAATAATTGTTTCCTAATAATTTTATATATATATAAAGTTAATACAAAAATTTGATTTTAATTTAATCTGTTAAAACAACTTTTATGCTCATGCAAAAATAATATCTTTATTAGCTATATGAGACAAGTTAGACCTCAGTGATTGTATATTATATTATTTTCATTAAATAATAATGTTTAGAACGTATATACTAATTAAATGAAACATTTTCGGTATATAATTCACAAAATTGCATAATATTTTCTAATTTATTTTTTATACACACGCATATATATATATATATATATATATATATTTATATATATATATATATATATATATATTTATTTATTTATATATATATATATATTTATTTATATATATATATTTATATATATATATATATATATATATATATATATATATATATATATATATGTGTGTGTGTGTGTGTATGTATGCATGTGTTTTGTAAATATGTATATATTTAAAGCGCCTTTAATGAAGCATCAACTTCGTCCGTAGTTCATATGAAGGAAAGAAGAATAGAACGAAAATATGCAGACTATTCTTACAAAAGCTAAGACTAGCGAAAAGTAGTGATAAATGAAAGAAATGTATCGTTGGTTCAGTGTTTTGATAATGATGAAAAAAATAATGGTTTGTCGGCCAGTCGTCGTATATGTTGGTGAACTAGTTTCAACCAATTGCCTTCAAGTTGGGGTGATTTGGATCCCCTCCCGTTTCGTGTTTCAACCCCCGCTTTCTCTCTATATATACACATACATACAGGATTTTAGCACACCATTTTTCTTCTTACATTTTTACCCCTGTAGTTTTAGAACACCAACCACTTTTTTAAGGAAAAATATATACGACGATAATGTAACATTGAACTTTCTTTATAAGTTTTTCTTTATTGTTTGTTGATTCATTTCCCATAGTAGAATCAATGTTTATTGTTATTATTGTCATAATTTTTCTTTTAATTACTTTAAGGTTTTTTCATATCAGACTGCTACGATGTATTTAAAGTTTTATTACATAAATTATAAAATTTATTTTATCAAGAAGCATATTTGAAAGCAATTAATAATTAACATTAACTAAAATAACAAACACATGCACACATACATACATACACACACACACACATATATATATATATATATATATATATATATATATTAATAATAAAAAATAGAAATATAGTCAAATAGAGTTATGACGATTTAGGTTGTAAGTCAAATTCAGGTCTGGAACATACTTTGTTTGATAGTTCATTCATTCTAAAATAATATAAGTAAAAAAGTATTTGAAAAGAATAGTTATTTTTTATTTTTACGTATGAAAATGGATATAATATTTTTAATATAATATTTATTGACTAAAAAGTCGGTTTAATTTTTTCAAATATTTATTAAACATTGGTTAAAGCAAACATTTTAAATAATTTTTATATATAATAACAAAGATATGTTTAAACCAGTTACAGGTATTTAAATACAAAATTTATCAAAACTTTTTAATTGAATATTTTAAATAATCAATCCTAATTTATCTAATAAGAACTTAATTAAAAATAATCATGTCTTTTTTTTTATCCAAACCCAAAATTGAGGTTTGTAGATCAGTTAAATCCGTATTAATTTTTCTTATCAACTATCATTAGTTCAATTCTAATTTGTGTTACGTATTTTCAGTTAAGTAACATTGTAGCTTAGATAAATTAACTTTTTCATTTTATAATGATTGGATCTGTTAATAATAATGATGATTTTTATTCAGGTTATGCCTTTTCTCTCTCTTTCTGTATATATATATATATATATATATATATATATATATATATATATATATATATATATATGAGTAAAATGCAATTTAATTTTTATAATCCAATTCGATATTATTATTCTCTTACTGGACTAATAAAATAGTACAATTTAAAAAGTACTCGGAATAAGTAATAAATGAATTTTAATAAAGATGTTTTTAGTTGTTTCATCTGAAAATTACAGAATTACACATTTTTTTGGACCATACTTGTCTGAAAAAATAAATCTCTTAGCTGCAATTTATGTTGCATACAAATGAGTAAATATATATATATATATTTATATTTAAAATTGTATACAAATCAAAATTTACATATTAATGCAGAATAATTTGTTCTTATAAGGTTTTTATCTATAGTCTATTTAAATGATTCTTGTCAGTAATTGTGTTATAAATAATTAATTTTTCAAATTTAAAAGACTATACTACATACAGAATTGTTGTATGTACAAACATATACATTCATACACACACACACACTCCAATATATATATATATATATATATATATATATATATATATATATAACATAATATTAGATCAAAATTAACATGAAATGTTACAAGTCATTATGATACAACATATTTCGGCACCTTTAGAAATGGTTATATGTTTTCGTTTATCATTGATATACAGAGCATGTATTACTATATATATATATATATATATATATATGTGTGTGTGTGTAAGTATGAGTATGTAATCATACGAAAATGTGTTCGATAACTGTACGAAAAAATCAAATTAATATGTTAATTTTGATACCAAAACGAAATTTTTGAGAAGTTAATAAATGGAAAAACGTGATATCAAAACGCGATAAAATAAGTTGATATTTAATATAATATTTATTCTTGTATAAGTATTCGTGTTTCTTGACCGATATGTATCTTTTTGTACTGTTGACAATATTGTTTTTTCAAGATACATATTAGTATACGTGAATTTATATATATATATATATATATAGTGCAAAAAATATAATTAATATATTTTAAAAAAACCTTTGATTTTTTTCTAAAAAAAATCTTATATTTGTAAATAAATAAAATTTTCAAATGCTTAGTAGTTTATTGTTAATAGTATGATTTTTACAAAATGTGAAAAAGAGAATAATTATGAAAAATGAGTTTATTAGTGTAAACTTGATTCCTTTTTCTGAAACAATGTATTTTGTTTGTTGATCATATTTGTGAATTTCAGTTTATTTTTTGAAAAATGTTCAGTATATTTTTAATAACGCATATTTTTGTCTTTTTCTAAGTATATTTTTGACTTAACGGAAAAGTAAGATAGATTAGTGAACTTTCACAAGTGTTTATTATAAGAATGACAACCTTAACCCTTTGTTTGACAAATGACAAATGGTTAAAAGGTATTTAGTAGTTTATAAGTAGTGGTCAGCATATTGTACCTGTAGAAGTGTATTTCGTATAACACAACCAAACATTATGCATTTTGACAATTTTATTGTTTTATTAGGTGTAATAATCTTACCTCAAAGTCATGCACACAATAAGCAAAACATATCAGTCATGGTTTATATACCATATTTTTGCAATGTTTTCTTAGAATGTGTAATAGTATATATATATATATATATATATATATATAAATTTCTTTGGAGGCTTTTTTGTAATGTTCAGAAGTATGTTTTACGTAGAGTCAAGTTAAAAATGATGTTATTTAAAAAGCTTATTGATGATGCATTTATATATCGTTAGTTTTAATTTTTCACTAATTTTCTTTTTTATTCATAAAATTTTCCCTTTTTTTATGATATTTAAAATAGTTGTGCTGTTCATAAATTGTTACTTTGGTCATTTTATCTATTTAATTTAGTTTACATTTATTGGTTAGCAACTGAACCTTCTTTTTTATGAAGAACTAAATTGTTTTCCTTATCATTCTGAAATATTTATAAAAATATTCGACTTCGTTACAGTGAATTCAGTACCCATTTTTTTAAATTTTAATTTCTGCAGAACATTGAATTCTTTAAAACATGTACATGAAAATTTTAATTTATTCTGTAAAATTATCCATATCTATTTAATATTTTGAATAATATATTATTTCGAATGAATAAGTTTAGTTCTGATTGATTTATGTAGAATAATGTGTGCGTATAATAGAGAAATTTATAGACTTAAGAAGAATTTAAGAGAATTTCTAATATTTAAAATTAAAATTGAATTCTTTGAGTTTATAAAAAAATAAGTACAGTTTTAATTAATTTGTGTTTGTATTTATTTTATGTATTAATACTGTACTTATCTTTAAGCCTTATTGGATATTTGTATGTAATTTCCTTATAATTGATTGATAGTATTACTGGTACATAATTATTCAATTGTAATTTATAATTTTCTTAATTTATTATTTTAAAAACTATTTAATAACGTTAAACCTCCTTGAAACTAGAACGGAATTTTCAACCAGAGTTAAAACCTGTAATGATTTAATTCACTGTATCATTGAATTCCTTTTTGTTTAAAACCTGAAGTAAATGTTCATCCCTAAATTCCTTAAATAGAAAGCCTGTACAATCACCATACAAGTAAATTAGTGAATTTAGTAGAAAAGATATATTTTTGATTAAAATTGTACGTTTTCAACCAGGCATTCCAAATATATATTTAAGAAAATTTGGAAAAGAGGCATTTTCATTCAATATATTTGATTTATGAAAAATGACCGAACATACACAATCTTTGTTGAATAGCTGTACTTTCTGTGGCCTCCGGTTTTTCCCCACTCGAATTGTGCCCCACCCAAGGACGCCACCACAACGTGCATGGCCGATAGAACGGCTGCTTTCATTGACTTCCATCATTTATCCAGACCATCAGAATATATCTCTTTGTGCAGCCCGCCCGATTATACAGAACCGTACCATATCATGCTTCTACACACCGCTCCGCATTGCGAGCACAATCTCAACAGGTTGTTCTTTTATTTGTAACCGGCCATTGTTTTAATATAATAACATTTTGGTATCTTTTACAACACACATATATATATATATATATATATATATATATATATATATATATATAATGTGTATACATGGAATAAATTTTGTATATTTCCATGTATAATCAAGCTTCAGTAGTAGAACGTTGAATAGAAACTAAAATTTAGTACTTAAAACATATAAATTCCAGTTAAATAATGAGTATGTCGTACTATAATCATTGTATTTAAATGTTTTTACAGTTCGAAATGTTGTTGATAAAATATTTAAGCACTTAATCTCATCTACAAAATTTAACCTAAATACTAGAAAGTAAGATGAGTTTGATGATGTTTGTGTTTTAGATTAAATTCAGAAAGTTAACTGTATTTTCATTTTTTTCACACACTTCATTTTTACTAAATTTCATTCACTTTGAATTTTGTTTTAAGTTTCATAACTGAACAGAATTACTGTCATGTGTTTATTCATTGAGAACAAAATTTTACTATTAGTGTACTAAAATTATTTATATTTTTTCGTGTTAAATATGTGTTTGTAATTTTTCGCATATATATATATATATATATATATATATATATATATATATATATATAACAATATTATAAATGAATGATTTCTAACATTTTTTTCTATTAGTCTTTAGTGTAAAATTTCTTGTAACATGTGTTGAGATATGATTAAATATTTAGAGGTGCTTTCTTATAGATTGTTCAGTTCAAAGAACTTGAAAACTTATATTTTTAATATAAATTCTTAATTATGCGAGTTCAAATTTATTTTATTCAGAAATAAGTCAGTAGTAAATTAATGATTTTTTATATATTTCAAATATACTGATATTTAATATAAAAAACAATATTTAAATAATATAAATTTTTATTTTACATTTTTCAATGTTGAATACGACCACAACGTATATTGAGTTATTTATTTTTATTAAAAAAAAATGTGTTATTTGAGATTTTATTCTATATTTCAAATAAACCAACTGCATTCTGAATTTAAATTTTTATTGTAGTCAAATATAAGTATAATTTCGTTCAAATTTCTCGTACAGAAATAATAGCTTACAAGTAGCTGGTTTATGAAAAATCAGAGTGTATTCTTATTTTATGTCTAGAGAAAAGTCTAGAGAAAATCTTTGAAACATAAAACATATCTATATATATATATATATATATATATATATATAATCATTTAGTTTCATTGAACGTCCAGTAGCTGGATCACATAGTTGACATTTCTTACAATACATTGTGACATCTAACAAGATAGCAGGTACACAGGGTTTAAGATAGGGCCATGTTACTCGTCTCAGTATTATTTACTGTCAATATTCGTGTAAACTTGTGTGTGAGCCTCCACGTATCGCATCGTGTGTGGGTGTTATACGTGTGTGTATATTTGTGGACATGTGATCGCGTTGTGTGGTTGACAGTTCTTGATCGCAAATGTCTCATCAACGATGACGTTCGATAATGTCAGTGTTTAGTGATAAACATTGTTTTGTCCGCTTCTTTTTTTGGACACACTGCAACCAATTATACTGATGTATCGTTCAGTTTTATCATATTTCCGTATCTTACATTTATTATATGTTCATCAAGACTTTAATCAGAGTATGGAATATGGATGAAGAGTGTTTTCATTATGTTCATTACAGGTATATTTATTTTAAATTTATTTGACGTATTTAACTTTCATCTAATATACATACAATTACATACACCCATTTGTATGTAAATACATAAATTCATTATATATGGATATATATATGTATGTATATACATATATACAACATATAACATTATCAACAACGCCTATTAATTAATGATATAATAATTTATTTTCTTTAATATACAAATTGTAGTATACTTTCTTTTTCATTCGATATTCGTTTCTTAAAATATTAATTTTGAACGAACGTTAGTTTACTATTATCTACTATATTCATTTATCTGGTTAGGTTCCTTTTTTAAAAAAAATATTCTATTATATATTTTTCAAAATATATTGAATACACACACACACACACACACACATATATATATATATATATATATATATATATATATATATATATATAATATGTGTGTTTATGTATGTGATGTGTGTGTACATAGATTTCATATTTGTTGAACCATCCACTTAAAAAAAATGTTTATTAGTATCTACAAATTGCAAATGTGTCCAAAATAATTAAAATGAAATGATTCGATAGTAAATATTGCAAAGAAAAATATAAGATAAACAACATAGTTTATAATTGTAGTGTTAAAAATGTTAAGATGCAAGTTGTTTGAAATTAAAACAAATTTTAACAAATTGAACAACTTTTTAAACAGATTACTGGTATCTAATGACTTATAATAATTGTAAAATTTATGCATTTTTGTCAAGTACAAAATCTGTATCAACAGATATAACATATATTATTTATAATTAAATGAATATATTAAAATAGTAGGTATTAGTCGTTCCCAATTTTATTATCTTCTGTTAATACTTTCTCCAGTTCTTAAATGTGAATGTACTATTTACGAATATAATATTATCAGGAAAAAATAGTAGATTCTGCATATTAACATATGCAGGACAATATAATAATTAGCACATTATTTATGCATTTTGTAGGCAGTAAGCGTATAAGTAAATATTGTTAGGGTCAAATGGTGTTGTTCACGGGACAAAAATGTATTAAAAAAATTCTATAGACTACAAACGTACATCAGACTTGTAAATGAGTAAGGTGAAGGTGATGTATAATTTTCCATGAGTAAAATTAAACCGTATACACTTATAATTAATAACTGCCACGAACTATAGAGTGGGGAAACCGGATCGGGGCTATGAGAGTCAGCGGGTGGCCGACGCGGTACTGGATCACGTCTACGCCTGGAACGCCCCGGTTTGAACCGTGGCCTCTCGCTCGCCACTGAGTCCGACATCCATTTTGTACAGACCCGGCCATCCTTCATCGTGTTACATGCCACCTATGTATTATATATATATATATATATATATATATATAAATAAAATTCTTAACTAACAATATAAGAATATAGAATGTCGTTTACATCTTGGAAATAATTATAATATATTAAAATGCAAACTAATGTTTGCTAATATAAATTCATATTGCACTTTATGGAAAATTCATCAAACATACCATTCTATAAGTTTTCGGTTTTATGTTTTCTTAGAATTCATAAATGTACATTTATTTTCCAAACATCATAACATTTTCTTTTCAGAACTTTTTAGATTCTGATCGGTTTCTTACAAAAATGTATTAAATCTGTTTTTATTATCGAGTAATTAACTTACCTTAATTAAAAACATCTATTTATTAAATAAACTTATACTCCTGATTGACTTATAATTTATTATAAAGTATCATTCTTAGCAATTTTTCTGAAAAAGAAATAATTTCAATTAAAATTACTTCAATATGTGTTATCGCATTTCCTTTTTTTATAATATAATTAAAAAAACGCTATAAACTTTCAAATCATAGTAAATTCTTTTTAATATCCAAAAACAAATTTTATTTTGATAATATACAATAAATATTTTAGATTATTTTCCCAATTCTGATCTTAAACATTGCACACTTTTCCAGTTATAGAAGTAAATATCTAATTAATTCTTACATAAAAATTAATAATGTTGTTTATTCGTCTATTTGTTTAAAATATATAACACTCGTTTTAAAAAACTAAAATCATTTTTCCCAATTATATGTCTTTTGTTAATAATACATGCATTCAAGTATTTAAATTTTAAATATTTCTTCTAATCGAGGCTACTTATAAAAAGCAACACAACTATCATCTGGCATCATGTTTTATATATATATATATATATATATATATATATATATATATATATATATATATATGTATGTATGTATGTATAATGATTAATCATCCTATGATGTTGTCTTCTGAAGCATTCTCCAACATAAAATCAAATCATTTTTTCACATGTTTCACGAGTATAATTCTCCTTCTCATTGATTTAGTGCAATCGGAAATTACTATACTTCTATATATTTTTTTCTGAATGTAGAATAATAATATATAGTCTCTTCTAAACGTTGCTCTGCATTGTATATATTTTATTATTAATTTTGTACGGTCTTTAAAATATCTAAATATTTTATCAGAAATTTTTGTTCATATTGTTTGCTGTTTATCACAAACTTATATGGTACTATATACTTTATAATATATATATATATATATATATATATATATATATATATATATATATATATATATATATATATATATAAACTATAAAATATCGGTATATTTATTACAAAACTTAATATCCTATACATTTGAACACAGGGCCATATTGAATGTTCTGAAGTATTTAATATATCTAGATCAACATTTGCAGAGAAATTTGAAATAGTTTATTATAAGAAAATATAAACTGTATTATATTATTTTTCGATGATCGTTTGTTATAAAGTATTTATAAAAATATAATTTATTGCTATGAACAAAAGAAGTCTGTAAATTAAATGAGTTTTTTTCTTCAAAATTGTGTTATTGTTCTCTAAAAACAATGTTCTTTCTTGCTCTGTTTATAGTAAAGTGTTCTCTTTTAGGAATGATCGTTTTTATATTTTGTGTACAATATTAAATGAATTTAATGTAGTAGCATGACCTAATTACTAGTATTGTTTAGATTTTACTATTCAACTTTTATTACTTTTTATTAAAATAATATATTCAAATACAATCATTTATATATAGTTATAATAACATTTTTAGTAAACCTTTAGGAAACAAAACAACAATCATAAATAGATATATTATAAATAGATGTTTAAACGACTTACAGACTAAGAAAACATTAATAAAATATAACAATCGAAGTGCATAATTAAACTATTCACTTTCAATAACTGATATACAAAATTTAAAAAGTGGAAGTATCTATTGATTAGTTCACCGATAAAAAATAATCTTAATTGTGTGTATGCATATTTATCTACACATGAATACTCACTTACATATTTATACATACATACATACATATATTTATATATATATATATATATATATATATATATATATATATAAATATAAATAATAAAACTGATTACAGAAGATTATATTTTCAATTTTGTCTATTAATAAATAATTTTACATGTTCCAAATTTTAAATTATTGCAATTGTAACCCTTAGTTATTTTTTGTTTGTTTATTTATAAATAATTGACATTTGTTTAATATATATATATATATCAGTTATTGACATAAACTAAATATTAATTAAAACATGTATAAATATTATTCTGTGCATTGTTTTTTTTTCTATTTGGCAAATTTTTGTTCAGTTTGTGCGAATGGCGTATTAGTTATTAAATGTGTGTAAAGGTGTGGTTAGTGGGGGTTAGGGTTGGTCTGTGGTCGGTGTCCACCACTAACAAAGCCACATGGTCAACGAGCGACCTTACAATACATCAGGTTCGCATTGTAATTAACTTTTGAAGTTTATTTTGTGTAACATAAATTCACACATATAATCCACACAGTATGCTCAAAAGATTTTTTTTTAATTTTTAGCAAGATGCTAGATAATCTCTCTCTATATATATACATACACACATACATAATTAAATTCTATTTTTAAATAATGTAATAAGAAAGATATTAATCATTCTACAAATAATTGTCAAGAAAATATACTTGAAAAATTAAATTAGAAATGTAACTAATCAGTTTAATATTATTTTATTAATTGGAATTTGTACAATTTTCTGTCTGATTCTTCAATCAAATATCAAGGTTTATCTTCATCTATAATTGTTGTATCCGAGTTTTATTACATTTTATAAAATCCATTCAGTTGATTGATTCTTTATTAGTCTGTTTAAACATTTATTAATACATTTATTAAATTAATTAATAACAGTAGCATACTTTCGTGATACGATATTTAAATATTTCATTTTTGAAAATATTTAAATATTATTTGTAAAAGATTTTTTTCCATAATGTGATCATTTTCAAAATGTGCTAGAATAAACAAAATATGAAATTAATAGTAATGTCATATTTAAATAATACTATTTTATAATAAGAAAAATAATATTTGTCAAAAGAAGGTATATTTTTAACTGATTTTACTTTAATCAGAATGATTTAATTTAATCTTATTTAGAGATGTTTTGTCGTCAGATAACACTTTATTTGTTATTAGTAGGAAAATTAAATTTCATTTGTAGTACTATTTTTGTTATTAAATTTAAAACATTTTTAGTATAGCAATATTTATGCTATATAACAGTTGTTTAAACTTGATATTCAGAATAATAATAGTGAAATATTGCAGATATCTGTATTTTTTTCAATTATTTCAATCAGCGATAAAGTAAAAACGATCAAATGTTAATGTATAATAAATAATTCGGTTCACTATTATAGAAACTCAACTACCTCATCTTAACACAATATTAATAATCTAAATTCTCATATCTTTGTACGTTATCAGTGTACGTCAGTAATTATAAACATGTTAATATGAAGATACGAGATGAACAATCAGTGTATTTAAAAGTTATGTGAGTGTATGCGTTTCTATATTCATTACACAATATTTGTTAAAGTACATTTAAATAAGTTTTTTATAAAGTGTTAATATAATATTTTAATTAATAGATACTTAGTAATTTTTACGAAAAAAATAATTCATTTCACAGTTCATGTACATATTAGTAACAAAATAAGCTGAATGAATTGTTATAAAACATATTAGATTTGTTTTTAACTGAAACTAAAGTTTATTTATGGATTGCACATATATATTTCATTAAATGTTATCATATCAGTTTCGCGGAATTTTGTAATAGGAATAGACAACGTAAATCAGAAAGATTACAGTAAAACGAATTGTTTATGGTAAGATTATAATTTATATATTCTATGAAAACAATTTTCGTTTTTTTTTTTTTTTTTTTTTATTTATATACATATAATATATATATATATATATATATATATATATATATATATATATATATATATATATAGGTAGATAGATAGATAGAAATGCAATGAATATTTATGCAAGATACAAATATGTATGTATTATTTATTTTGTATAGTTATTAAATAATGTAGCATACATTTCATTGATTAAGAAGCTTTTATTTTTTTATACTTTAAATGATTATTAGGATATAAAAAAAAATGTTTTGTATAATTATTAACAGATATAAGTTCTTAAAAAAAAATATAATTAATACTGATACTGTTTCGAATATGTTCATTATAATAAGTAAATATTTAAATAAATTAAATACAAAATTCAATTGTAAACATAGTTCACTTGTATAAATTGAATTGAAAAACAATGAATTAAAATCCAGTTTGCTTGAAAAGAAATTATTTTGAATATTTTATAGTTACGAGACATACACACATTAACTGGTTTTAATAAAATAATATGTGAAATGTTTAGTTCTTCATTTTAAATAATTAAAATCATAAAATACATTAACGATTATAATTTATACAATCTTAAATATTATGGTATATTTTTCATAGAAAATATCATATTTATTTTATATGGAATATTTAATTGTATTATTAAATAATTCATATCTAATAATAAAAAAATGAGATATGAGATAATGATTGTATTTCTAAAATTTGTGTACATTTTATAATATGAAACAGTGTCCAGTATTGAAACAATCTTTAATATCAGATGATTTTGTTATTAGTTCATTAGAATATTCTTTTAAATCCGTATGCCAACTATTTAGTTTTCTTAATTATATTGCATTAAATTGATAAACTGTTTAGTGTAACTCTGGAAGTACTTAAATTTGTTAAAAAAATTTGATTATTTTTAAGATATTTATTTTTAAAAAATATTATTAGTAAAATGGATAAATTTAAATAACATATTAAAAATCAATACTGTATAATTATGATTTACAAGTGAATCTAAAGTAGATATTCAGTCCAAAAAATAATTAAATATAACTGTTTTAAATATTTACGTAGGCGTATAATTTTAAATCTCAGAGTTTTATTATAGTTTAAAATTTCAATAGTATAGTAATTTAAAACATTTGTTATAAATAAAGAGCATAATTATGATCTATAACTTAGTGGATTCTTTGATTAATAATTAGTATTTGTAGCTGACATTTTATTATAATCAGTATTTAAAGTAATTATAAATTATTAGTTATATATTTATTATAAAAATACGTATGCTATTTGATTTTCAAACTATAAGTATTTACTTTATTGATTTTTAATAAATCCCTTAGTGGTTTAACAAATTTGTACAAAATAATGTCAAATTATTTGCACTCTTCTTCAATTTTCATATTATTACAGGTATAATAATTTTATAGTTTTGGGTTTTCGGAGTTTTTATTATAGGAATTCGTACTTTGTATGATTTGAAAGAAACTGAAATTGTTTTATTCTATTTATAAAAAACATGCGAATGAAAAGGAACTCATATAAAAATGATATAAAATCAACATACCAGTATTTGTTTTCAAAAACATATTTATTATAAAAATATAAGAAAATTTATAATTTAAAATGTATATTTAAATAAAAATAATTAAAAATTATGATATAATATATAATAATACACTGGTTTAAATGCACTGCGTATGTATAAGATTATTATAGCAATATATATATATATATATATATATAAACAGATACGTAATAAATTGCCAACAAATGAACTGTAGTTGATTTTTTTTTATTGAAACATGTTTGCAGGTTTATTTAATAATCATACAGTATTTAACTAAATAATAAATTAGATATAAGTGCGTTTTTATATAAAGATTGTGTGTGTGTGTAATTGATTAGAAATACTTAAAAAAACTGCATGCACTATT
Source organism: Acanthacorydalis orientalis (assembly GCA_034766995.1). Taxonomy (NCBI): domain Eukaryota; kingdom Metazoa; phylum Arthropoda; class Insecta; order Megaloptera; family Corydalidae; genus Acanthacorydalis; species Acanthacorydalis orientalis. Next base: position 11,320,667 of record CM068324.1, on the reverse strand, counting down.
AAAAGTAATGTATATTTTTTTGTAGGATATGGACCTGATCGAGGTTCTCTGGAAACAAGATGTTGATCTTGGCTTTTCAATTGACTCGAATTCAGATGATACATTTGATGTATGTTCTGTAAAATCCGAACGTAGTTCTATTCCGAACTGTATAGAAGATTTGAAATTCTCAACTCAAGATGCGTGTATTTCAAGTGGTTCATCATCATCGTCGCTAAGTTTGTCAAGTGACGATGAAGAAAAATTGAAAGCATTGGAAGCTATTAATGGTGATAAATTAAAGGTACAATATTTATATTGATGTTAACAATGACTAACTTTGTCCTTATATATAAATTATTTATTTTTTAGAAAGAAAATGTGAGTGATTCAGATGAAGATGTTTTATGTGATCCATGGGCGGGATTTTCGTATACAATTGATACCGAAACAGGTCAGTGAAATGATTACCAGTTTTTTTTAAATGAACGTATCATAAGTAAATAAATCATGCATATTTGTACTGTTTCTCATTCCATTATAATCATTCGTAATTTCTAATTATCAAACTATGAGAACGTTATCACGTCATAAATATTAATTAAATATCTGTCCTGTACGTACGAACCAATATCACCTTATTTATTTATTATGGACAACCTTTCGAAAATATTTTTGTTTAGATAATAATTAACTTTTGCTCCGGCGAATTAATTTGATTCGAGACCGTTTTATTTCAACGTAATTATCCCGAAGCGATATTTAATATATTTTGCTTATGGTATAATCAAAAATTATCTAAAAATAATTAATAACGTTGCTATTCGACCGTCGTATATTTTATTAGTTTTTGTTAATCCTCGAACTGCTGGTGTTGATGTGATATCATGTTATAGATCAAATAGCATAATCGATGTTTTGAATGTAATAGCCTGAAGCTTCTTAATTAATTTTGCAAATGTTATAGACGTACTTGTTATTATAATATTTTTCTAGATCATATTCCGCTTATAACAAGTGTACAAGTTTATCACATAGATCAACAAGCGTTTTAACTCCTGTCATAAAAACAATTATGTAACTTATTTTTATATTTGTCAAATGCCATTTTAAATGATTTTGCAAATTATCATTAATAAACAGGAGCATTGACAAGAATATAAATTTTTATTTGACGAAAATAGTCTCTAAAATTCAATATAAAAAATATGTTTTCTAAATGAAACATTTTCAATTATTATGTTTCTGTTGAAAAAATATTTTAGATTATTTACAAATCAAAATAATATATAACAAAATATTAATTGATTTCTAGCATTTTACATTAATATAAAGTAGCGTGTATATACGTATATATATATATATATATATATATATATATATATATATATATATATATATATATATATATATATGTATGTAAATAGACTAAAAATAATAATTTGAATAATATATAGTATCAATTATTTGAAATATATTATCAAATTTTAAAACAGCAAGATATTATTTAACATAGAACAGCTGGAAAAGTGTAGCGGTTGTGGTTTGAATCCATGGTTAAGATATTTCATTTTTTATTTCTTAATCAGTTATTTTAAATTATTAATTTGTATTCATTGAAACATAGTATAGTATTCAAAAAATATGGAGAAATATTTGACTAAAAATGAAAATAACATGTAATACATTTTACATGCCATATTTAAATATTATTTGTAGGGAATTAGTTATTGTGAATTTTATATATTAATTATTAAGTTACAATATATATATATATATATATATATATATATATATATATATATATATATATGTATGTATGTGTGTATATATATAATATATACATGTATATATATATATACACACATACACACACACACATATATATATATATATATATATATATATTTATTTATAAATATTATACTTTGAATATACTATACTGTTTCAATCAATGCATATTAATAATTTGAAATAATTGACTAAGAAATAAAAAATGAAATATCTTAACCATGGATTCAAACCAAAACCATAACACATTTTCAGCTATTCCATATTCAATAACAAAGGTCTTGGTGTTTTAAAATGTATTAATATATTTTAAATAATTGGTAGTATATATTATTCAAATAGTTTTTTTTTTTTGAGTTTTTAAAAGAGGATTCTGTGGATATGTGTATATAAATAGTCTCTCATAAAAAGAAATGCTCGACAAAACATTATGAGCATTATGATAAAAATATTAAATTCTAAGTGAATATATTTTATTCCTTTCACAAAAATTTAAAATAAACTATAAATCCAGCCGTTAGTATTTTTTTCATCTTCCAAAATTTATTTTATATATTTTTTTAATTTGGTGATGGTTACACAGACTACACTAATTATAAAACACCTGCGTTGAACCCAAAAATAGTTATTTATATTTTTTAATTAGTCATCTATCTAAAAATATTTAGCTATTAGGTTGTTTTGTACAGTATCTGTACAAATCATATATTCATTTATATATGTATATGTGAAATATACATAATATGGATATTTTTATGATCATTTTTACTTTGATAAATGAAATTAATTTTGTTTATGCATCATGAATGGTAATCGATAGTGTGTATGATCTTTCTATTTATGTATATAAGTTGTAAAAAGTATATATATGAAAAATAGCAAAATATATTCGTTATGCGTATGACTAAAACTAAATGGATATTGACATAAGTGTATCAATGTCTGCAATAATATTGTGTTTTGTTTGAGCATATTGAATTTTGTGAACCACTGCTTACAATAACAGCAGCAGTCAGAACGTGTAACACAATAAAGAATAAAAGGACTGAGCCAGTCGACTGGCTAGGGGCTAGACGGTGAGGGCCCGGAGACCGAGTGTAAAACATGCAAGTCATCATCACATCTATCTAAGGCATAGCGTGGCTGTCCCCTGCTGATCAGACTGCGAAGAGAGCCAGGCACTACACCGCTCACTGAGGATATCAGTACGATGAACAATCTACAGCTTGGAAATATCTTATAGAAAGTCTTTATTCGAATCGAACATAAAATTTTACCATGCTCTACAATACACTCGAATTGGTCTTATAGTCCTCATGTTTCCAAAATAACTTTAAGGTCAAAATCGTTATTTTTATTTATCGTGAAGGGTAAATTCAAAAAAAATGTACCACGATATTTTTTTAATTCATAGATATTACCTCGATATATGTATGTATGTATGTATGTGTGTGTGTATATGTATGGGTGTGTATGTTCAGTGTGTATGGTTATAAATGTTCGGTACTTAATAAAATCATATTTCGATTTTTCTTTTTTTAAAAAAAAATAGTCATTAAATAAAACGACCATTATTAGTTTCAATTAAATACATTTTAGATAAATAACAATAAGTTTTAATTCAAACTTGATCAATGATTAGTTTTTGATCAGTGATTGGTTTTTTTACTTATAATAAATTTCAATCTTATCAATATCCGAAAATAATTAAAAAAAATTTTTTTTTAAAGAATTCAGTTATAGTATATGGAAAAGTACTTTAGTTCTTTTTTGTTGATTTTTGAATTGGCTGAAAATAAAGCGAAATAAATACAATTTCACGAACAATGTTCTAGCCACAATAGAATTTTAGTTCGTGCATGTATGTTTAACGATTTCCTCTCTATATAATCTCCGTCTGAACATACTATTCGATCTAATTGAGAGAATAGCCGAGACACATTTCGTGGATAAGTTATGCCGCTTGCATCAGAGATACATACCAACCCCTATGAAAAGTCTGTGAATCATTCATCATAAAGAAATGACAGAAACATCATTAGTCAATATTGAAGTCGAAGGGGCATACCGCATTCGGAGTCGTCTATTGGAACGACAGCCGCGCAGGACTGACGGACGGCATAGCAACATCCTTCTTTTCATATTTCAGCCTTTGTCATTTCATTTGTTACTATCATATCTTCACAGCTTTTTATTCGAATCGATTGTGTTTACAACGCGTTTTAAATAAATAATTTTAATTGTTTTCGTATTCTCAGTCAACTTTTGGATGTTGTTCATTGAATTCGATATGCGATACACATATTAAATATATATTTATTTCATAAAAGAAACTTTAATGTCTTCATATATTTTTTTCTTTATATATACTTCATAGGAATGAAACCCAATGAGAACGTTTCTCGTTTAATTTAGTAACATATACATGAAAAAGTAATTATTTTTTTAAAACATCATCAAGTTTCTACTATAATTATAAATATTCGAAATATTATTTTTGATAATAATACAGTTTCAACACACATTCCAAATTATGATCGATACTTTTCAAATATTCTCCTTTTCAACTAAATCACTAATTTAAAATTCAAATAGTTTAATTCGTATTATAAATACCGAAAATGTCTAATTGTGCATTAATTCAAAATCATTAATGTGATAATAGCATTTTAGTTCTTGAAAATTGTTGAACTCCCAAGTTATCCTCTATTCATAGCAATTATTTTTTTAGTTAAACATTTTGTAATTTATAGTTTCAACCTAAAATTTACATTTAATAATATTTTTTATTTTATTACACATTGATGTGTATTTTTACAATTCATATTATGCAATATTATAAAAGTACTTGAAAAGATTTTTGCTTAATATTTATAATTTCAAAGATCATAATAAAAAACGTTCCTCTTCAGTTGTACTTCAGTAGTATTATAGAAACTGTTATCGTAAATCTAGTCTCCATTTCAAATTAATAGGTACATATTGGCAATCAACACTTATTTACTTAAAAACCGATACAGTATAAACCATTAAAAAAATATTTTCTTATTGGAAAGTTTAGTATTAGAAGACAAATCAACATTATTCAATAGACAGTATTTGTAAATATTAAGTATTCAAGGTGATTATTTTTTTTGTCTTATTTATTTACACATTATTCGAGTGCATCGACTGCACTTAAGGCAAAACTACTGAGATGACTGAAAGAGAGTCAGACCTATGATCTCATCATTAAATTGCAAGAGTTTAAAGAAGTTAACTTTAACAGCTGTATATACCATCACATCATTCAATTAAAGACACCGATAGTTTCAGCTTAGTGTTATTATTTAAAAGATTAGTACATGCTTTTTAGTATATACTCTACGCCTGTTAATAAAGTCTATACATAAGCTTTTCAAAAAATATAAATATATAAACATTTAAGAAAATATTCAGTACAGTAAATATGAAATATTTAATTATAAAATACGTTTTTATTTTCGGAAAGATATACTGTTCTCATAAGTAAAAGTTTTATTCTTTTTTTTTTAAATATCCGACGTTAAAATTACATTTTTACACAGTGATACACATTAGTTTTAATAATATTAATCAGTAGAGAAATGAATGTGGAAAAAATAAGAATAAATTTTAAAGATTAAAAGTGATAGATAAAATATGAATATAATTTGATACATTATGCTATAATGATTTGAAAAATTGCGTATTCCAAATATTGGACATATATTTTTTCGTTCTTCGAAAGAAGAAAAAAGTTGTTGAAACCGCAAAAGTTTTATATTTAATCAATGTCATTTCAAATATTAATTTAAGTTATATATTTGAAGACTGCTAACAATTTTTTTTTTATTTTGATAAAACAAATCTTAATTTTCTTTTACTGACTTTTAGAAATTTTATATGTGTATTAAAAATACAAATTGATGAGTCGGAAAACAAATATAGACAGTTCAATTTAAAATTTTTAACTTGTTTTAATTAGTTTTTATAAAATGTTTTAAGATTTATATTTTATTTTACATTATTACGACATATAAAATCGGAATTTGTATTAAACTTTCAGAATAAAATTAATTAATTTTATTAATCAAAGAGAGTTCTATTTAACTTATTTTTTTATACTTGAATGAATTTGTCTCTTAAACACATTACATTTGTGAAGTTATTGGAAATATTTTCAAATGATTCATTTTTAATATTAATTAATTACACATTTTAAACTAATTTATGAAATATGTATTTTGTATTCTCATGAAAACGTGTTTGTTTATTTACTCGTTAATTTTAATATTTTAGGTCATAACTTCCACTACAAGTGCCACTATCGTATTGAAATAAAAATATTAATATGTAGTCCATGTTTCATTACAATTTAATTACTTTTTATAACGTGTTTATTTTTTTCATACTATCTTACAATACAAAATGTTATTCAACTTTGTTTTAAAGAAGAGTTGAGCGGAAAACTTTCGTATCATTTCTAATTTTTCTCCGATCAGTACAATGCATGATTGATATATTTTATGACTTTCAGTAGATATAAGTTACATATTTTCAAAATTCTTCGAGTTTTTGTTTTATATATTAGGAATATTATTTAATGGATGCTTTCAACACATTCTTAACACTTCAGTAATCGTATGATTTATAATAATGTAAATGACTGTGCAGATGACAATGGTTATCTATCAAATATGTACCACTGCACTATTTTAAGTTTTCAAAATATAATTTCAGGATTTTATTATAATCATGGGTTTAAAAAATTATTTATTGATGTACTGTCACCATTAAAATGAATAGTAATTCAATTAATATAATGGTAGTGCATGAATTTTCAGTATTTTTAGATAAATGTCTTTACATATCTTAAAAGTCCAGTAACGTTATTATACTTACTATGAGGATTATTTTCAAAGCGTGTATGACTTAAGTGAAATTGTATCAATTAACGCCATACTATATTTTCATTTACGATCCTATCTTCACGTACATTATTTGTGATTCAAATAAATTTATTTTCCTATTTTTTTTAACAAAAAAAATCATTTTTTAACTATTTGCTGTATATAAAAAATGACTATTTACAAACAATGTAGAAACAACTAGGTATCATCTAGCACTTATCAGAAAAAAATCTCTTTTATGCTTATCAAGTCAATATCTGAGCATGTCTTTCGACCATTCATGTAAATTGGCAATAAAAAGATTGTACAAGTAGCTATTTCATATATGTGTATAATCTGTATAGAGAATGACCCTTTTGTAAACAATATTGCATATTGTGGAAAATGCATGGAATATGCAAGTATGTCTATTTCTCAAATCAACATAAGTCTTTTACAAATTTGACATGTTTGTTCATTGCAAGTACATTATATATATATATATATATATATATATATATATATATATGAATGGCAATGGTAGTGGCATGCATGATTGCGGGAAGGTCGTTCGTCTGTGTTGATGTCTAGTCACAGAATATTTTGCCGTATCACTATGACACAGGCATGATGCACATAATGCCATGGAATTTGGTTGATCATCCTACGTGGTGTATATGTGTTCGTGGAGTCACTATCACCATCATTTGTGCTCATTTTACCCAATTGGCATGCCAATTGCCGTCAACACACTTGTCTCGTCACACTTGTCTATTACTTAATAGTGGATTCGTATGTGTGCATTCGACTTGTTTTATTATTAAGTCTTTATTCATTTAGTTTATTTGTGCTTTACCTGATACATTTGAGTATTTTTTCTAAACATTCTTACAGACAAGTGTCATCTTTGCTTTTTATTGAACTAGAAGTCCAATTATTTTCTTGTAAAAAAAAACACGTTGATATAAAAAAGTGGAAATAATATCAGGCTTCATAAAGAACCATTGTTTCTTTTTATTTGTAACTTTTGATTGTTAAGATTTTCGTTATTTGAAATTAATTAAGAAAGCTGTTAAGCAAATAACTTCTTTAATGTAGATTTGATTTTCAAATACAAATACTAACATCTCTCTAAAGATTATTATATGTTCATAACCATTCTTTTATTATCTTGTCACTCGAGACCATTTTCGATCAAAGTGATCACGCTTTCAACATATTTATTGCTAAAAATAAAATAAAACATTAATTAACAGACTGAAATAATATTACAGTTTCAATATGTCTTTTACTTAAATTTTAATATATAAGTATTAAATGTTTTATGTAATTATTGCAAGGAAAAAAATAGTGTTACGAAAATATGTTTTAAAGATAACATATGAGAAAGTTTCAAAAATATATTTTTTATACGTGTTGTCACTTTAAACTCTATTCAATTCAAAAGTAATTTATTTGGATTAAGTTTAAAAAAAATGATTTTTATACAAATAATTTTATGTTACTAATATTTGAAATATATTTATATCCCCTTATGTTTTATATGTATTAGATTGTTTTTATATTTGGAATTTAATTTTTAAAGTAATAAATTCCAATTTTATTACAAGTCAAGCTTTTACTTCAGATATATAATTGTTTTAATGTAATTTTAGTCTAATTACAATATAGTTTCTAATATAAATATTCATTTACAAATTCAAATATAAAAAGGAATTTATTTGCTCAAAAATTAATTTTGTCATAATAACAAATATAATATTTATAAAATTGTACTTATAAAAAATATTTCTTCAAAATTAGTATAGATATATAAACTATTAGAAAAAAAATCCGCGATCTCTTAATAATTAATTCATTATTCTTTTCAAATTGTAAATTTGACATTCAGAAGTTAAACACGTATAAAACGTATTGAATTCAATAAAACATATTGATTCAGATTCTTTTACAATATAGACATAATAAACGTGTTGAAACGAAAATAAAAGTAACTATTTATAAATCGTGGCGTTAAAATTCATATTAATGCTCATCTAATGAAAGTAATGTTACCGATGATACAGGAGTTCCTTGCAAGTTGTAGTGACGAAGCTTTTACCGATACAATATCTTTTTCTAGTTAGTGTGTGTTGTTTACTAACACCAAATAAGTTGTTGATTATTTGTCAGTTTTTCGGTCATTATACTATCATTGAATTGTAGGTGAAATAATCTACTCTCAATAGTATATTTTACATTTATGTAACGGTATTGCACATAACATCAATGATTTTAATTAATATTTTCAGATTTATCAATTATTTTATACTTTACCTTCTTTGTTGATATTTAACAATAATATTCCTTTAATTGAAACATTTAAATTATTTTTAATATTTACATCCAGAATTTATGATAAAGAAAGTTTATAATGACATATTTGCAATTAAAAAAAAATGCTTTTTACTTTTTCTATTATTATTTACAACTATATTTTATTTCTTGACAGATATACATTTCATTTTTTGTTAATTATAAAGTGTTTAAAATTCGGTCCTAAAAAAAACTATTAATATTCACTTTTCGGTTTTAAACAATTTAAAAGTAGTTCTATAGTTAATGAAATAATAGAAAGTTTCACAATACATGGTCTGAAGAATGCACTAGATGACTTAGATTTTTGAAAACAATGTTTAACTGTCGTTAACTTTATCAAATATGACCGAAATATTTTTAATTTTCACTATCACACCTGTATTCTAGCTACTAAATAGCTTTACAGCTTATTGCTTGTTTCTATCATGTGTGAATATTTAATAATTGCATTAAAGTAACAGTGATATGTTTGTGTTATATATACATACATATATATATATATATATATATATATATATATATATATATATATACATATGAATGTGTGTATGTATGTATATTACTGTACTTGTAACGTTATTTCGTTGGAACTTCGTGACTGAAAATTTCAATCAGATATAAAAGAACGTTTTACATAAAACACTATATAAAGGGTACTTTTCAATTTGATTGAAAAAATTCTAAACGGAATTAGTTAGTCGTGTCGTTTCGTAAAACATTTACCGATCTTATTACCGAGGAGACCTTTCGAAAGTATGACAAGTAATTGTGAAATATCGAGGACATTCGACGAAATCAATTGCATTGACATATCGACTGAAACAATGCATCTCTCTCTCGACATTTCTGTATTTTCGATCGTGAAACATGTACGAAAATCGCAAATATGTCGGTACCACATATCAAACTAAATCATTGACGAATGGGCGTTTCAGTATCGTATTGAATAAATTGAAAATCGCAGTACGGAACACGATTTTGAATGTTTCACTTTGCTTTCGTATTGTAGACGAATAGTATCGAAAATGATAGTTACATAAAATGTTTCAGGATTGAAAAATTATTTATTTCGTAGAATCAAAGCAAAAAGTCAAGTTTATATTTACTAATAAATGTTGATTCGAAAGAAACATTTAAGTTTTAAAGCGCTAGGATATCCAATGATAGTTCGACCATGGAATCAAGACAACTTTTTTCGTATTGTTTCATTTTGTATCGAACTAATACAGAAATTGATATTTTTTGTTATACTTTCTCTTTTCAGGGCATTTAATACATATTTTTAGTGGTATAATATGTTTTATAGGTGTTTACTGACCGAATTTAAATTTTCAAAATATCTTTCTTTGAATATTTTCTTTCTTTGTATTCAGAAAACTTCTGCTATTAATTATATATTATTAGTTTTCGCATTAACGTAAAACAAGCATCATATTTTATATCATTTGATGGTCTTAAATTTGTAGTATCCTTCGATATTTAATTTAGAAAAATGATTAAGAAATGCTCTTTTAAGAATTATAAATGTTAGAAAACACTAAATTACTTAAAAAAGTCTTAATGGATCGTTGGAATTTTTAATAATTAGTGTATTTTTGCTGTAATATCTATCTATCTAATATTGTCGTGATAATAAAATGAAATTGAAAAAAATGTTACACTTGCTCGGATGTGTTTTCGAATATTGAATATGACAGATACGATTTGTTTTCTTACATTTAAATATTTCTGCTAGTCGCAACTTACCAGCTTAATACTGAATCTACTACAAACATTGTTGTTGACAATAGATAACACGAAAAAATGCTACTGTTGAAAATATTTCCCATGCTATAAAAATGTGAGTGTCAATCAAGTGGCCCGTCACCGTCATAGTTTGTTTACTTAAGATGTAACTTGTTAGAAGATCTCTCGAACAGGTTGAATCTGCGTTAGTCAAGTGCCTTGCCATAATTCTTGACTACTCTAGACCCTGCCTTCGTCTTGTTATTTATTTAATTTGCTCCTTTGCCTCAATTTGTTTAACTTCTGGATTTATCTTTTGAATCGTTTAGTGTTGTTAGTATTTTTTACTACACTTGTTCAGAAATGCCTATCTACCTATTCGAACATAAATATTTAGAATAAAGATCACATCGAATCAAATATTTATGATTTGGTGGTTGAATACTTATACAATTCAAATATGAGTGTAACTGTTTAGTTTAAATGTTTATTAAATTGAAATGTTAAGAATTAGGAACTATTCAGTATGAATATATTAAAAAGTATAAATATTTTAAATTCCAACAGAAAACTTTTATTTTTAACAACTTTTTATTATAGAATAAACATCTGGAAATGTATACATAGACATTTATAGTAATTATTTTTTATAAAAATAGGTACTGAAGTGATAAAGTATAATCGAACATATATATAATTCATTCATTTAATTTTTCGTATACCCATTAGTATTAATACTACAATTTAAAGTTAAAGGTTTACTGTTCTGTTATGAATAAGGAAAAATATATTAAAAAAATGACAAAATATTATGTGTTTGTGTAACAATTTTATTAAATGCAAAAGTTATATTTTAGTTTTTTTTTTTATATATATTTTCATACATATTAAATTGTGTTGATTGAATAAATACTTAACAATTTACAATTAGTTAATCATATTTGTAACAAAATATTAGCTGGTAATGAGTTGATTTTAATTAATAAATTGACTTGAAAAAATATTTTTTTATATCTTAACATTTCAACTGATACCTGTAAAAAGTATGTGTACAGGAAATTATTGAATATTATGTTCCTGAATAATAATGAAAGAGTTGAGTATTTATGCGTTGGCGTGTGTTTGTATTAAGACTATAAATATTCCGAATCCATTAATATTTATTATTTCTTATAAATCGATGTCTGAATAATATTTTCCAAATTAAAAATAAATGCAAGTCTCTGTCGATTGTATTCGAAGCCGATAGTAAGAAAAATGTGCGTTATTTCTAAACAGAAACATCTCTTTCGTACAGAAACCTTTTTTACGCGTGATATTTAAGAGGTTTTGGAAGCACTTAAATTGACCCGCGTCAATCAGTGGCTCGTCTAGCACTAGAGTCACGTCTATACATTTGTTGCCTGAACTAATCTGTTCAAATTGAGCCAGGTAAGACACTTGCATTGAATGCGCCCGATGACAAGCCTTCAATCACGCTCATTCAGTGTCTTCAATTTATGTTGATAGCAACATCGGCATTTTTTTAATACTCATCAGACTTGTAGTATCAGTGATACCGTAGATTTTTTTTACTTGAAAAAAAAAACGTACATTTCAAGCAACCGTACTTGTTCTGCTTGTGTCGTTCTTGTTTTATATTATTTTTTCGTATCAGAAATGAGAAAAATCAACTAGAAATATTATTAATTATTATTAGTATTCGATTTTTTCTTATAGATTGACATTATATCATTTACAATGAAATAAACAAATTCACTGCAACTGATTCACTTTAAGTCTCAAATAAACCGTGCTATTATATTTTTTATCTATTAAAATATATCATTGTTAATGAAACTATATTTCAGCTGCATACATTAATTGTTTAAACCTGTGTTATTTTTTTTTCAAATTTATTACGATTGATTTCCTATGATAATTTTTAACAAGGTAAACGTTTTTAAAATTACTTTTCTTCATTGAAGAAGCTGAAAATATTGTTGTAAATGTTATTGTCAATAAAAAAAATTGAATAAATGAAATTGAATTTATGTTCAAAATATATTTATTTTTATTCAGTAAGTTTGTTTACTTGAATGTCCATAAATTTAATGTTCTGCCAAATATACTTATATCAGTTCGTGTGTATGTGAATAATGAATATATATATATATATATATATATATATATATATATATATATATATATATATATATATATATATATATATATATATATATAGGTAGATAGATAGATTCATGTGAATGTATTAAACAAATGAAACAAAAATCAAATTGAAAGAATAATCATATTTTTTCGATACGGCTGGTTTGGTTTCATCGCACGGTTTAATTGTAATTGAACTTATACAGCATTCGGATGAATCATTATATTAAACGGACAGAGGAGAGTTCCGCGTTAGTGATCCAGCTTTTTTTGTTTTCACATCGCACGATAAATGATTTCGATGTAAAAATCTGTCGCGAATATTTTTATAAAGATAGTTGGAGCAAATCGCGCAACCGTCTCGTGGAACAGATTTCGTTCTGCACAAAAGCATCACTGACGATTAGCGGTCTTTAATACAATATTATTTTGTGCCCTACTAATAAGAGAAGCTACTTCTATATCTATCAACAACTATTTTAAATTGTGGTTGTTAATTACTAGTTATTTTTATCAAAGGCCAGTAATAATATAGATATCTAGTTTAAAACAAAATGCATACATTCTTGTTTATTTCTTAATGAGCAAGGTTTACTTTTCTTTCACTAAATGTTCTAATTACAGTTATAAGGTACTCAACTTTTCTGTAATAAGTTATATGCATATTTTAAATTGACCGCACAGAGTTAAAAATACACTAGCGGGCTTGTTTATATTTTAATGTTTAAACAAATATTTCATTAAGTACTTACAGTAAAGAGTATACAGTTAATTTATTTGTGAATTAATTAAGTACGTAGATTAATCATTCTATGTTGTGTACAACTGTATTATAATGTTTGAAATGATTAAATTGAAAATACGAATTCTAGTCTTTAAAAAAATAATTATTAGTCATTTTTATTTTTTAGAAAATACGTGTTAAATAACAATATGCGGGAATATTTTTGACATTTGGAAAAGAAACTAATATTTTTTTATAAAATGCATAGTATGAATTATAAATGAATAAAAGTGTAGTTGGGCGCTTAAAAACGTAAACTACATTATTAGTAGAAATATGCACTCAGTATCATTACATTTTTAAGTTCAGTTGTTTGTTATACGCGTTTTAAGTAACAATAAAATATGATGTTTATTCAACTTTCGTTATAATGTATGATATGAAAATTTAAAGTTGGCAAATGACAACATGACAAATAACTAATAACAAGCAATATGTCACGGTACTTAACAAATTTTAACTGTATCGAACAGTATTTTTGTTTTCATTAACTTTTTTAGTGTTATATGGTATTGATTTGATTTCACACACACACAGATATATATATATATATATATATATATATATATATATATATATATCATTACAATGTATTATAAAAATTAATTAAATATGCCCAACTATCTTGTTATAACCTATATTCACACGAAGTAAATAATTTAAAGAGAATAAATAAATATATAAAATGAATTGTAAATTAAATGTCTAAATTGAAGAGAAGAGTAAAAAAAATATTACTCGGACATTTAGACGATACAAGCAAAATCTAATTAGAAAATCAATTTCCGGCCTGTAATTATTTTTGTTTTTGTAGAAAAGCACTGTTCTTAAATCTCATTTTCCACACGTTTTAATAATTGTTAATTTTTTTTTCTTTGTACTTTTACTAACATTATATATATATATATATATATATATATATATATATATATATATACATACATTCGTTAAATAAAAACAATATATATTTAAAAGTAAAAGTATCATTTTATGATCTTTTATATCTTCAAATGAAGCAATAAAAGTATTTATAAAACAATCGTAATCTGTATAAAAACAATATTTGATTAATAAAATCATAAAAATGAAGTGAATTTATATATATATATATATATATATATATATATATATATATATATATATATATCTGCACATATACATTATTTAAATACAACAATACAGAATAAATGTTATTTTTCAAGTATTTGGCTAATATTTGTCAGGTGTAGACAAAAAATTGATTGAAGTGTTTTGTTACCGATTGAATATTTAGTTTATATTTAAACTTAAAAACAAATATTTTTAAACAATTCAAATTATTCCATTCATCAATATGACTGTTTGTTTAAGTGTGAATTGTATGTTTTACATTTTTTTATGATTAGAAACTTATTTCTGAGGTTTATTTTTATTATTTTTAGTTATTTATATAAATGGTACCATTGAATATTTAGTTCTTTTTAATTATTTATTAATATTTCGTGTTAATGAACTTTTTTGTAAATTCATATTCGATTTATTTTTATATATCCATTAATCAGTAGATTCTGTACTATAAATTTACTTTAAAATTCTTAGAATTAATTCATTATACATAATTTCGAAAACATAAAAGTAAAAATATATTATAAAAGATGTATAAAAACAGTTATCGAGGACGAAACGATTACTTCTTCCAATTTGAGTCTATTTTCAATCCAGAATAAGAACTACTTTACCAGTTTGTAAGTTAGTACTGGTAATATTTTGTTTTAAATTTATATATATATATATATATATATATATATATATATATATATATAATATGATTGTGTGTGTATGTTGTATATATTTGCTTATGCAATTATTTTCTTTGGATATACGGATACATTTCGTTAATTACTTACGTTTTTATTAATAAAAGGAAAATTTAACATAAATATTTAATACGAAGCGGCCATTTTATACAAGTTGGTCGATGTATAAATCATGCGAAAGCAGATGGCGTTGCGTGCAGACTGGAGGCGGATCAAAAGAACGCGAACGCTATCTATCGTGAAGTCAGTCCATTCCAGGGTAATCTTGATTAGTTACATATTCGTGAAAACGCGAGGCGACCACTCGGTTGGCTGCCGCTCGCCCCAGCTTACATTAATTAATCTAAGTCTGTGTGCCGCCTGTAAAATGAGATTCTATGTACTGATTGCAGTGATTAATTATTGGACAGACATGAAATTAATATGTATAAGACTGGTGCTGCGTACCAATATCAAAATGATTTTTCATGCTTAAGCTATAGCAGCTTACGCTGTTTCATTTTTATGATTAGAAAATGGTTTCGATAGATAAAGTTACCATAATAAGAATCCGTTATAACATGGAGAGCGCATACGAGTAATTCAGATAAAATATATGAAGTTGCTTTTTTATAAATAAATATATAAATATACATACATACATACGTACATACATACACACACACCTTAAAATAATACAGTAAATCGTACTTTTCTATATTGAAATCAGTTTGATATCATTTTATAATATTAAAGTTATTCTTAATCTTAATTGATTATTATTTTTTCTTCATAAAGAACTATCTGAATCTGATAAATTAATAAATAAATAGTCTATCAGATGGGTATTATGTACACCCTAATCGACTTAAAAGGGGTCCTCTGTTTAATATTTTCTTTCGTTTAAAATTATAAACTAATAATTACGTAAGTACTGACAGATCCTCACAAACCTTTTAAACTAACTATTTTCCAGCTATTTTGAAAATTTTGTCAGACTATAATTTTTCCAAATTTAACATAATAGGATTTATTTCATCAACATGCGAACGACTAAAAATGAATTGACTTCGAATTATTACAAATAATTGCCATTATCTTTATTTGTAACTTTATATTTAAATAAAACCACTTTTAGATTATAAAATTATGATCTTATCGACATTAAATTATATTCCAGACAAAATATACTCTAACATTAATAATAATTGCCTGTATATTTGGATTGAAACACTAAATAAATTATTTGTTGTGTTATGTACGTTGTAAATTTCGAAATTAAATTAAGCAATTTTGGATGTTTGTACAGTTAAAACAATGCACTACTATTTTGAATGATTATGTTACTTTATCTAAACAAATATTAATTTGATCTCTAAAAGTAAAAAGTATCATCTGTTTCAAAAATCGAATAATTCTAATTTTAATGTTCTTATAGTAAATTATTTGAAATTATGTAGTTTTAGGTTGTATTCCTCAAAATAAATACTTTATGGGTGCTATTTATACTTAATTATTAAATTAGTTATCGTTATCTGATTATTAATGCGAAACTAACGATAAATAAATTGTATATATCATCTATTTTTCTCTTTACAAGATAATTTATTTAAGTATTTACATTTTATAAAATAAATATATTTTTATTTACTTTACTATATTAATTTAAATAAAAACTATACGTTTTGTAATGTATTAAATAACTTTTATTTTGTCTTTCATATATTAATGACCACTTGTTTTAACACTTCTGCAATAGAAAATTTATCCTAGAATTAAATTTCACATTCAAGTTCCCATAAAATAAAAAAATTAATTGTTGCCTACTCTAATATGTTACTGATTGTGTCTCTACAAATGCAATTTAAAATATTGTCACAAACGATCCAAAAGTTACAAAAATACATTTCAAATAAATACTCACATCCAGTTATCAAAAGATCATATGAGTAAAACTCGTAAAATGACGGTTTCAATAGTGCATTAATTCAAATAAGACTTGAAAATGTTAAAACAATATTAAGGATTATATAAATAACTGGTTTTGAATTTCTCTATATTAATATTATTACGAAATAAAATCAATGACAATTAATTTCATGACAATTAAAAATATACAATTCTCGATAATCTTGATAAGTTAAGCGTGCAATTATTATTAACCATATTTAATATAAACATATGATTTCTATTTTAGTATTTTTTATATAAAAAAATTAACCATAAAACATGTTTATGTATATATATATATATATATATATATATATATATATATATATATATATATATATATATATATAGTTAGTACTTCATTCTCCTTTCATTGATTTTTAAAAAATTATGAAGAATTCACAAGATGTTTTTTAATATCAAAATATTAATAAATAATATATATTTTATATTAATGTTTTAATCACTGAAAAAAAATACAGTAAAATTTGGATATGTTTCATGAGGTTCATTGCATTGGTAATTTCAATGACTGTACCAGCAACGATATGCGTGTCTTTACCTGGCGACGGTCGGATGAAAAACAGGCCCTACACGGCGTTACAATGTTATTATTTAAATTGACCATCATTTTTTATTATAACTGTCAGAGCTCTTAACATAACATGTAGTAATTTGTGTGCATGAAATCTCTACTCAATCTTTTTTTAAAGAATATTTGTCATTCGAATAGCCCATCATAATATTTTCAGTTTTTAATCAATAAACTTTTATTTCATACAGCATGTGTATACATAAATTGTAATTAACAACTTCTTAATTATACTAAAATATAAAATCTAACAATCTACTAATAATAATACGAAAGAAAAATTCAATACAATCTCTTAATACTCTTGTTCAGAGCACTAAGATCTTATTACAATTTTTTTAAGTACAGTGAGACTTGTATTTGTAAATTACAGCACAGTATATAGATTGTGTATTGAAAACAGTTTGTACTCCTTCATATAAATAAAATTAAAATTGTAAGAAAAGGAAGTAATTAATTTAATATCAGATTATCATTAATATAGGCGAAAAATAAAGAAAATGAATACACACGCACATACACACATATGTATATATGCATGTGTGTTTGTATATATATATATACATTCAATTTCACAATTGAAAAGAAATATTTAAGTTTATAATTATTTGATATAGAACGAGAAATAATTGATTTTTTATGAAAAGTACTTCTCTGTGAACGGAAATTATATTATAATACAGTGTTCCATTATAATATTTTCATATTATAATAAAAATCGTAGAAGCTTGTTTTATGATGATAAAAATTAAATTTATTATTAAACAACACTTTTAACGTAAATACGTTTGCAATATAAGTAACAATTTTTGAATAGACTAGTTTATTAGTATGTGTGAATTATGAAAAAAATGAATTTAAAGACGTTGAAAAACATACGATTGACTACTTAAAATTTTGAAACCCAATCAAGTTATTAAGTCCATTCCAATATCGATATCACAATCGTGTGTTTTTTTTTCATTTCATGTGATTTATTTGCTGTCAAAATTCTGTTCCGTTTTCATTTGTCTTACATGTTATCATTCCATCAAGATCAAATTTGAAAAAATCTTATAAATGTTGCAGAGATAGATTCAATGCTGGTTTAATTTTAAAAGTAGTTCTGTTATACTTTTAACGATACTAGACAATTATATTCGAATAACTTAATTTTGTATAAAATAATTCGTAATTGATTTTTTTATTTTAATTTAAAATATTGTTTCTTGATTATGCGAGTTTGTATTTTTATTTATTCATTATTTTCTTTAAACTGTACATAAAAATTGTACTCCTATATAATTACACATTTTCAATTAACATTTATGAAATTATATTAATTTTACTAAATTAATTTTATTCTATTTATTAAAAAATCAGACTCAAATATCATATTTTTATTTCTTTGTATTTTCTATATTATAATCATTTTTTAAGCTCTTGACGATTAATACTGAATAAAGTTCTGTTCCAAACTTTTCAGTGTTTTCGTTTTTATATATTTCCAATAATTTATTTGATATCCTTATCCGAACTGTTCGTTGGTCTTTTTTTAGTCTTTTATTTTGCATTTTATATATGCCTATAAATGTGTATGTCATAATTTTCTTTCAGACAATTCTATCTTCGGCCGTCAGGGTTGTACTCAAAAACATGGGTAAAATAGTCATATTATTGTTTATTCGTTTTTGTGATGATCTGTCAGGTCTTCTATTTTCGACAGGTTTTTCTTGTACGTTAATATTTTATAGATTTTCGATCCTATGTAATGTACTGAAGAAATTTGCAAAATTCAAGTGTAATAATATATAGCTTTTCAATCAAATTTCTCTAAGTAGTGAGGTATTAGTTCAAAATTCTATCCATGAAATAAGGATAATTCAATTTTAATATATTTATATAAAAATAAAAAAGAAATCTGTGTGTATATGTATATATATATATATATATATATATATATATATATATATATATATATATATATAATTATTTTTATTAAACTTGTAAAAATATATTCCCTATAAACCTTTAATTGAAATTTAAATTTGCTACTTATTTACTACAATTGATTAGCAATTAAAATATTTCTATTACTTTTTACGAATAACAAGTAATTCCTTTATGTTGATGTTACTTATATTCTTTTTTGTTATTCTGTTATCACTTTTTTACTAAATACTTCGATGCATTAAATCTTAAACCACAGTTTTGAAAAACATATAGGCCATTAGTATTTTTTTTCTACATTTCATAGAAATTGCTTCACTTAAATACTTATTATTCACACACAAATGTGTTCGTGTGTGTGCGTATATATATATATATATATATATATATATATATATATATATATATATATATATATATATATATAAATTAGAGAAGACGTTCGAAAATACAACAAGTTAATTAGAAAGACTATTGAAGAAAACAAAAGTTATCAAAAAATGAAACAGAATCTTATGATTGGCAAAAAGCATATAATTACTCTGAAATCAGAGGATGTTGTATATTTGTAGTAGATTATATGCAGTGATGTAGTAGAATATTTAATAAAACATCAATCATCAAGAGGGTAGAAAAATTCCACACTAAGCTATACAAAAGTGCATGTAATGAAGAAAACAACGATATAAAACTTACAAACCAATGTGTCCCACCAGTACTGCCAGAAGAGGTCTCATATGCAGTAAAAAACATGAAAAATAGAAGATAAGCAGGGAATGATAGATTAATAGTAGAAATCTTCAAGGTAGGAGAAAAAACTGAAAAAGTTCTCGCCTATATATTTACATCATGTATAAAATATATCCCAGATAAATGGAACGAAGCCACTGTAATTCTTCTATACAAGAAAATAGATTTTAAAAACTACAGGCTAATTAGTCTACTACCTACAATATATAAGATCTTGACAAAAATAATTTCAAAATGTCTATAAGCGTAACACGATTTCGCTCATCGGAGGGAACAAGCAGGATTTCGGAGTGGATTTAGTACAATGGATCACATTCAGGTACTGAGGGAAGTAATTAGCCTGTCAAATGAATACCAGATACCTGTATGTCTTGGATTTATAGACTATGAAAACGAGACATAGTACACATGTAAGACAAATGAAAACTAATGTATGTATGTCGACTCTATTACCACATCATCGGTTATATCTACATGGAAGAACCAGGGCATAGGGGACATATACATCGAGTTGATAGCTAACATCTACAAGAATGCAATCATGGCAGTGAAGCTGCAGGAAGAAACAAAAAATATAAAAATCGAAAAAGGTATAAGACAGAGAGATGCAATTTCACCGAAATTATTTACTGCATTTTTTGAAGAAGTATTCAAATCGCTCGATTGGGAGGACAAAGGAATCGAAATAAAAGGTGAATGATTAAATCATCACTGGTTTAATGATGATATCGTTATTTTCGCAAGTACCACAGAAGAGCCACAAAGGAGGATAGAAGAATTAGATGGTGCCAGTTAAAAAATAGCCTAAGCAGGAACCATGCAAAGACAAACGTGTTGTTCAATGCGTTTGTCTTCTCGAAGAAAATTAAAATAAAAGGAATAGAAATAGAAGAAGTTACAAAGTATGTCTATCTAGGCCTTCTTATTAACAAAGATGATTATTTATTGAAGAAGTAAACAATAGAATAAAAATAGGATAGAGCTCATTGGGACGAAACGCCTTGATATTTAAATCAACAATCTCATTCTGCTTGAAGGAAAAAGTTTTCGATCAATGTATACTATCAGTTTTTACTTATGGTAGCGAAACATGGGTGCTTAACGCCAAAATCATTCAAAGACTCCAAAAAATACCGAGAAGTATGGAAAGTGTATACTAGGAATAATAAGAAGAGATAAAAAAAAGAATAGAATGGAGACGAAAACAGACGGGAGTCATAGATGTAATAAGAAGAGTAAAGAATTGAAATGGAAATGGGTAGGGTGTTGTTGCAAGGACAGCTGATGGACAACAGAAATTATTAACTGGGAACTAAGGAATATAAGAAGACTAAGAAAGAAAATAATGAACAGGTGGGATAAGAAAATTAAAAATTTTATTGGAAATCAGTGGAAAATAAAAGCATTCAATCGTGCAAAATGGAAAATTGTGGAAAACCCGTTATTCAGCAGTTGATTGATAAGAGGCTGATGATGATGATGGTAAATATAAAAGTGTATCTATGTACCTAAAAATAATACTTATATTTAACTGTTATTGAAAAAATGTCATATAGAACTTGACATATAAAACTGACATGAAAACAATCAAAAATAAAACAACTATATTAAAATTAGTATTCAAATTAAGTTTATACTTATTTATCTCACAGACACCAAGTTTAATTTTCTACCTTAAGATTGACTGTTGACATTGACACTCATCGAGTGTCATCATGATTTCATTATTAATTAATTCATAATATATTGTAGGTATAAAAACTTTATCGAATATGTTTTTTATATTTTGTGTTATTTGAATATAATTTGACAGAGATAACAATAGCAATAGTGTAGGTCATCTGTCCCATGTTTAACTGAGTACCATAGTGGATTCTGCTTAGTCAGCATATTTTGGACCCGTCTATACATCTAATCATTGTGCATCTTTTCCCCTCTATACTTCACTCCATTTAATATTTCATTGTTCCCCTAGTTTAGATCTCTAGAAATAATTTTTAGTATATATTAATTCTTTCTGTTGCCAGATACCTGGCGTAAACTATTTTTAAGCTTCGTCAGGTTCACATATACACATATACACATGTATATATTTATATGTTTAAGTACATGTGAGTACTTCACTCAAAACTAGTTTCTTTAAAATATATCAGTAAATA
>CM068324.1:11247838-11292838 GCA_034766995.1 Acanthacorydalis orientalis | reverse complement strand
TATATATATATATATATATATATATATATATATATATGTATGTATATGTATATGAATTAAGCAAAAATTCCATTAAATTTTAATACGAATAATAGTATTTTTATGCATTTCAAAAGTGTGTTTATATTTTTATTTGTTATATTTTTTGAGTATTTGATTTATTATATTTCGGTATTTTCTAAGAACATCTTATAAAACTTGTAAATATTTTTAGTCAAAATATTTTTGTTCTTAAGTAAATTTTCCTTTCAATAAATTGTATTGTTAAAATATAAACAATAAATTTTCTGTGTACAAGAACTCCATTTAAGTTGTCTCTTTATAATTCTACTTAATATATATTAGTTGGTTTTTAATATTAAACTGTTTGCAATGCGGAATATGTTAGGTTAATATTTTAAATTAAAAATAAATGTATTAATTATTATTGACCATTATTGCTAAGATGTAATTAAAGTATATTTTAATTTTTACTTGTATTTTTGTGCTTTAATTAAGGATTCCTTCTGAAAACAATTTCTTTTTAATTGAAAGTTTGTAACACTAGATAAATACAAACAGAGTATTTCCCTTTATCATGATTTTTTATTATCACAAATTACAATGTTTCGAAAGAAAATGCTGTTTATAACATTTATTTGAAAACATTTCTTTTTTATTATTAATGTTTTTGTATTATCAATTTGAATTTAACGTATTTGAATTAAATTTGTTATTTTTTTTTTTGTTTATTAAGTTTTACATTCGAATTTATCATTCTGATTGAAAATAATGATTTTTTTTATTATTTCTTATTTTTCTCAGGTATACTTAAACTTCAATCAATATTTGAAATATTTTCTATCCGTTCATGTATATATATATATATATATATATATATATATATATATATATATATATATATACATATATATATATATATATATATATTAATATATTCATAAATTAAAATGTCTATTTTGTTCAAAAATTGAAATTACATTTTAGAAAGAAATTTCGTAAATAAATACATCGATTTTATTACATTTTAATAAATAAACGCTTTGAAAGTCTTAATTGATTTGTATTATACCTATATAAATTATTTCCAATAACATATGAGTAAATTGTATCGAAATGACGATTTTCAAGCATAAGGAATTAATAGTCAATTTGTATTGTCTCAATTAAATTTTCTGTATTCATCATACTCATTTATATGCTGTTAATACCTTATAAATGTGTATATATATATATATATATATATATATATATATATATATATATATATATATATATATGTATATATACAAAATCATTTGTGTGCTGATTCAGTACCAAACGATTCTCAACGACTCAGTGCTCAGAGACCTTTTAGTGATTTTGGTCGATAACGATCTGACGACTGGCAGCCTTTGTACTGCTTTCATGGCACCTTTCATAATGCCGACTTGCCGACGGCCGACGCCGTTCTTCAACTTCAATTCACACAAAAAACGAATGTGCTTATACACACATATACGTAAATACAACTCTCTCTCTCTACGTGTGTATATATATATATATATATATATATACACATATATATATATATATATATATATATATATATATATGTACATATATATATATATATATATAAAGCACAAGTAATCATACATCTTCATTCTTTTGTAGGTGTGTAATTGTGCTATATTATTACGTTAATTCTTAACGAACGATGTCGTTTATCATCAGGAAAACTATGATTTTTAGGGCATATATATATATATATATATATACACACACACATTTACATACATGCATACATACATACATACGTACATACAGTAATCCCTCAATGTACGTCGAGAAGCATTCCAAAAAATGGCGACGCGAAACAAAAAAATGTAAATCGAATAGCACAAAAATAAAAGCTATAAAATCGAAATATGTAGTTAAGAAAAAAATCTCAGGTTTTTAGTTATATATTTTTAACAATTATTTCTTGAGGATCGTTAATTAAACTCATTGCTTTCTTCTGGGTAATAAATGTGATTACAATTATTATTTTTTCCATTAAAGTCACTTATCCATGCACTTAACGCGTTTTCCATTTTCTCTAATAACATTGGCCTGGAGGTGAGAGGAGTTAACGTCAAATAAAATACATTTTCCTTTTCATTGATATGGCATACATCTGTTTTTTATACGAGAACCACCATTCTCTTTATTCTTCCGCTTTTCACTCATCTTTCACTAACTTACATTTCCCATAAATTAATACGTACCATAAATAATTTTAAATAATTTATTTATTTACCTAGCTTGATTACTGATAACTGAATTAAAGTTTTTAAAAAGAAAACAAGTAGTTAATAGTTAGTAGCAAGTCGTTTCTCTTGTGATTACGTGAAAAATTTTCATAACGAAAACAAGCTTCGAAATGAGACAATAGAAAACATCTTTAAGCAGTATATGTTCATGTGCCATATTTAAAATTCTGGGAATTCTCACATATATTGTTTTTAAATAACGTAAATCGAAAGGAAGATGTGAATCGGGTCACAATCTCAAATTTTGCCCCGACGTAAATCGAAAAGAAGATAATCGTGAGGACGTATATCGGGGAATTGATGTATATATACATATATATATATATATATATATATATATATATATATATATATATATATGCATATGCATAATTGTGTGTGCATGTTTATTACAGTAAATAATGTATTTTTATACTTTATTAATTGTAAATACAAATCATGGGAGACAAATGTCAGTAAGTGTGTACTCTCTAAGTCCGCTATCTAAATTGTATGAAATGGCTCCACTGATGAACATTAAAATGCTTCGATTTACTAAAAATGTTTGACACACGAAATGAACAGTTAATTCGGGACACGTTAGGTCATGAGCTTTTGTGCTTAATGTAAAAAAAAAACTGTTTAAAGCATTTGGTTATACACAACGATGAGAAATAAGGATTTTGTGTATTAAATTGAATCCTTAAATAACTATATAATATATTATAAGTACTATTTGTGTTTTTGAACGAATTAAAGCATAAAAATAATTAAAAAAAATACTGTTTCAATTTTTTTTATTAGTATATATATATATATATATATATATATATATATATAATATGTAATACGGTAAATATCTAACATATTAGAATATAAAAACTAAACTCCCACGCCAAGCTATTTTAATCAAATATAATTACTGATTTTCTAATAAATATATTAGAATTCTAAAACGCATATTAAATAAAAAAGGACTGTTGTTTTATAATCCGTAGATTTTAAATTACTGAATAAATACACAACTATAGTTTGACAGTTTCAATGTTTTTACTGTAAATAAACATTTTAGACACTTATTTTTTTTATATTAAATATATTAGATCAAATTTGGTTTAGATTACATCCTTTTGTAATAAACAAATCTCGAACTTGTAATTCTGTACTAATTTTCTTTTCGTAATTAAAATTTAATTCATGTATATTAACTTAATATTTAAAAAGTAGTTACAGTATCAAAAAGCAAATAATTATTAAATAAAAAATCTTTCTATTCAACATCTACTTTTAAAAATGTTAACATTGGAAGTAGTGACTTATGCTACATAGAGTTATTAAAAATAATATAAAACAATTACTTGATGAAATTATATTATCCTTTATTTTTATCTTCGAATGAATCAGAATTAGTTTCTAATAATGAAATATAATTCATTTATAACTAGTGTTTCACTCGTATAGATTTGACTGTTATATTTTGTTTTATAAAGAAATACAATTAATAGTTTACAATATAAAAAATAAAAATATACGCATGAAAAAATAAAAATACAGACAGTTTATTCAAATATATTTTTTCTTTATACAACCCATTTTTGATATATTTATATTGAGTGTCGTTTTTAATCGTTAAAAAATAAAAATTAATAGATTGCAACTTGATTACATATTTATTAATTTTTGGTATATGTGAATTGTTTTTAATTCGAATATATGTTCAAAGATAATAAATTTAATACTGCATCAGATTACGTATAGAACATTAATTTCTTATCCCAAATTTTAATGAATGTTATTATATGTTTTGATATTATTAGATTCATTAATATATTTCTTCATTTATAGTTTATTTTAACAGTTTTATATGAATAAAAAGTTCATATAAAAATATTTTATGAATATTTTAGATTTTTTTTTAATTTCTTACTCAGTACATTTACTTACGTTTATTTTATAAAAATTATATATACAAATTTAAATGTAAGAATGATTTATTTATAGAATGCTACAAATTGTTAGATTATAATATAAATAATTATAAATTTTTATGGTACGAATCTAAAATATGTTTATTGGAATTTCGAGTATAAATAAAAATCCAAATTCAATAGATACTTTTTAATAATGTTCATACAAATTAATTATTCTTTCTCTATTCCATTTTTGTCAATTTAAATTTTCTTGTATTTTTTCATCAGTCTTCATTCATTTTTATGCTATTTGTATGTAAAGAGCTGTTTCATACTGCATAAAATAACAATACAGCAGCAAACATTTTTTAAAAATTTAAATCCAAGTTTATTTGCTTTGTTATCTTTTATTAAAATCAATTATCTTGGGCTTACAATATCATTTTGTTTTCATAATCGACATCTTTTTAAATAAATCCAAACAGACCTCAATAATATGTTTTTGTAAAAAAAATATGTTTTTTAATATTTCGTTCTTGCAAATATTTCAATTATAAATTCGGTTGAAAAGTGATTCAGTTTAGTTTTAAAACATACAAAAGAGTCCAGTTTAAGAATAAGAGTTATACGAACATTTTTTTTAATTAATAAATTAATACAGTTTGTAAACATCGAGTGCTGTATAATTAGACAATGAGACACTTATAAATAAATGGACGAATTATAATAGAATGAAATATATTTTGGTATTTATCGTATGACTAAACATATGCGTTAAAATAAGTACCATTATGGTATTTGAATACTCTTAACATTGTTCTGAAACGTAACTGAAATCTATTGTAGCAGCCATGTTTTAACAGCAAATTATGAAATGATTACCTTTGACGGATACACAGCTATCTTTGTCTTATGTACCGAATTTATATCGTTTATTCAATGAAGATAGAAACAGATATAACTTTCATACATGTATTAGCTGCTAGAGTCAAAACGGAAACTTGAACGACTCGCCCATATGCAGGTACAATAATCTTGCGTTCGAACCAATGAGAAATTTTTTTTATGCAACAGCCAATCAGTGACTGATCCATATAGTCGGCACGCCGGAACAACTATAATTCAACGGGGTGATTAGTTTCACCCTGTACGTGTTAACATTTTTATAGCAGGTGTAAAAACCGCTATTTTTAAAAGCGATAACTTTTTTTTAGTTTCCCTTTTTTATTATTTTCGTATCAGACTCATCAATTTGGTGCCCGGCAATTTTTATCTTCCTTTAACATTAATTGATTTATGTATTTTCTTATCGCTAACAATAAAACTTATTCGTGTTAAAATTGTTTCATATTTTTTTTGTGTGTGGTTTATCAAAATTAATCAACCGTATGGAACACTTTGAAGCATTGAATTGAAATCAAATAAATGTGAATCAGTATACATATATTATAATTATATTATTTATGGTTATAATTAAATCTGAAGTAATTTTAATTATTACTTTAATTATTCGTTATGTTTCATTTACAGGTAAACAAATATTAACTTTTTTTATAATTTACTTAAACTAACTGATCCAACATTCATAACATTAATAGCAGATTAAAAACTTTAATATATATATGTATCCATATATCAAAACGTCTTCTAGTTGTAGACAAATATTTAACCATAGAATATTCATTTATAACATATTACTATTAATTTAATATTATTAGATCTATCTAATCAGTTTATTTCATATCATCCTTTTTATAATTATTATTAATTTAAAATATACAAATGTAACGTTTTCCATTTACCTTACTCTAATTTATATCGGAATTATATATTGTTTTGTGAATTATATTATGTATTATTGTGTATGTGCGTCTATATATATATATATATATATATATATATATATATATATATATATATATATATATACACATTCAGATGAAATTTTAGCATTTAAATGAATGATATAAATTCAACTTAAAATAAATGATACAAATAAAATGATAAAATCTCTTTAACCTTTTAATACTTTTTTGATTCTTTATTTTATAAAAAAAGTATACTTGTATAATGGTTATCATACTGTATTAGTTTTATTTTCAGTCATTAAGCAGCAAAATAAATAATACTTGTTAATCTAATGTAATGAAACGTTAAAGTACCATTTAAAAAATTATTAAAAACATTTCAATTAAAAGTAGCCATATGAATGTTTAATATTTATATATATATATATATATATATATATATATATATATATATATATATATATATATATATATATATTAACCTGTTAAATTATCTCTTATAAAAAATGTGAAATAGTTTTATTTTTTAAAAGCAATATTTTTTAATTAATAATAAAATTAAATATTTATTATGTTTCAATAATAAATACTTTTGTAAAAAGCAAAAGTGCAGTCTATAAATACGATCTGAGTAAATAAATATGTACAATGTCATAATAACTAATTATATTAACATTTATATTTCAATTACAGGAGAGTACGTACCAAAAACTGGACTCGGATCTTCTCTGGACGATTGTTCAGATGATCTTCCCGATTTACCTCTCGATGATCTTCCCTTACCTGAATTTTTATTAGAAGAAGCGTTACAGCTTGTTGGTCTAGATGATAATAGTATACAGGTAATTACGATGTGTTTTCGTATATTAATCTTTTATATATGCAAATCATTCGTATATATATATATATATATATATATATATATATATATATATATATATATATATTATATGATATATGTATGGATAGTTCAGTGTCGCTAAAATTTTAATAGGAATATAAGGTTTAATAAACATTATAAATATAATTATTATATTGTTAATTATCGGAAAATATGTTATTTACTAAAATCCTCATTTTCGAATTTGTAAAATTATTTATACTTGATTTACTTTTAAAAAAGAAGATTCTTATATCAAATTTTGATTAATTTTATTTGACTTCTGAACTGTCCATTTGTACACTTATATGAATGTATATAAAATTGGACTAATTATTTTATTTTTAAATTCGAAGTATAAATTTGTTAGAAGTAAATGTTTAAATAATTTATTATATATATATATATATATATATATATATATATATAACTATATTAATTGAAATCGTCAATTTAAGAAAAAATGTATTTTTTTATTTTCACTTCAATTTATATTTCATTCTCATGCAACAATTTAGCTTTTAGTTTTATCCTGAAGTGAATACTATTTAATATTTTTTATATAATATGATATATCAATTTTAAAACGAATAATGTTCAATATGCAAAGATTTTTATTATTTATAAAACATGAAACTATCTAAATATATTGCCTTTATAGCAGTAATTTTTAAATAAAGATTATTTGAGAAATTTACGTGTTCAGATTCATAATTCAGTCTGCTAATATTTGATTGAAAAATAATGTTAAAAAAGATATTAAATAAGTCGAAGTAAAGGTTAAATATAACAAAATATTTGTCCATTTTAATAAGAATTTCTTATTTTAATGGACTACAAATATTATTTCGAAAATTATAAAATATATGCATATATGCATTTTATTGAAATGATTTAAAATACTTTACGTTTCAGTTTAGTTTTTTTTTTTCTAAATTTTAATGTCTTTTATAGTTGTTAATATTTTTATTCGGTGTTCTCATCACTATTAACAAATTAACAACAAACAACACCACGTTCTCAATATTTTGTTCTTAAGAAACCAGCAACTTTAAAAATTTAAACTAAATGTACTCTTACATGAAATAAATTAACAAATCGTTTCGATAAATTCTAGAAGAAAACAAAAGTTAAATAAACTCTATTTTATATTTAAATTTATAACTATTTTTACATATAATATAGTAATCATTTAATGTCTTCTGAATGTTAACAATAGTTTTTACATAAATTTGAAAAATTATTTACATTATCCAAACTAGATCATTTTCCCATATTTATATATATATATATATATATATATATATATATATATATATATATGAATATATATTATTATTATTAAGTTTTATTAATTGAACATTTTTGAAATTATTAAAAAATATATAACTTGAAAAAATATTTGATCTTATGTCTACATTTTCAGGACGTGATATCAGCGCCCGAAAATATATCTTTGGAAATAAATATATTTTTCAACAGTATTTAATATCAATTTTTAACAATACTTTGTTTCTATAATTCAGACATTAGTAACGATGCTGAACATATTTAATATAACATATAAGTATGACAAATAATAATTTTCTCAAATAATATATATCATAAAAATTTAGATTATTTTATATTTTTCAATACTTAGAGTATACAGACTGATTACAACTGATTGGATCTTTTTTATGGTTAATAATTAGTTAATAAATTAAAAATGAAGTAAGTTTTCGAATGAATTTATTTGAAATTATTTTCACTAATGAACACATGAAACATCCAGGACGTGGAAAGCCAAGAAGATAAAGGAACAGGCGCTCAAGCTGCTTCCGGAGACATTGCATCGCCAGCATCACGGAACAACGATTTCAGCTCTGCGACGATCGAAAGTCCATCTTCAGATTTGATCGACGAAGACGATTTATTAAAAATGATTCAAACAGCACAGTTCCATCATTCTCACCCAAGACCTTTTCAGGTTAGTATCATTATCATTATTGTTTATCTATTCCTTTAATTCTTTCATTTTTCAAATAAATTTTATGACGATTTAGCGATATTGAATTTAATGTTTTAAGCGATAATTTTTTTTTCCAATAAGAAATCATCGAATTGGAAATACACACAAATTTATGTTTGGCTAAATATATAATAAAAATCGAAATTGAAATGTATCATTATAATTTATTTTCTTGTATATTTTTTTATGTTTATTATAGTACTTCATTTCCTTTAGATTACCTCTTGATTAATTTTTTGAGTACCTCTTCTTCTTTTAGATTCAATATTTGAATTTTCCTAATATTTTATTTATTATTACGAATTTTATATTGGGTTTTACACATGTGTTTCTGATATATTTGTTTAATACTTGTACGTAATTATTGAATATATACTTAATAATTTTTATATGTATAAAATTGCAATACCTTAAAGCAAAATAGGGAACTGCTTTTTATAAACAAGTATAATATATTTTTTTTATAATTTATTGAATAAATTACTAGAAGAATGCAAGCACACACACACACACGTACAACATATACAAATACACATATACATATACATACAGACTATCAGCGAGACATTTTGTTTTTATGTCTAAAAATGATTACCTGCAACAAAAAAAAATCATCCGCGCTCTTTTTCACCTTCTGTCTTATTCCACGGATATAAAAAACACCCCTCATAAGCAGAAACAGTAATATTATAGTAAATAATTCTCAGAAAGTGTACAAAAATGTTTTTATTTTATTTATAAATGTTTACATACAAATTAATCAGATCTTTTTTTATCAAAATATGCATTTGTTAAGAATAAGAGTGTAATTTATAAAATATGCAACTTTTTAAAATGAGTGTGCATTATTTCATAATATTATTGTTCTCATTGGTCGGTGGGAGTGCACTTCAGGACCAACCCTCTTAAATACTCTCCCTTAATAATCAAGTTGTCGACCTCGATACTGTATTCTTATTATATTAAGTTTGTGAAATGTATGCCCACGCTTTTCTACAATACGTTTAAATTTACATATATAATATGCATCTCATATATACAATAATATATATATATATATATATATATATATATATATATATATATATAAACAAATGCAATAGAGGCAATTTAAATAAAAAAATAAGAGTTTCAATTTGTAAAATTGTTTATATAATGTTATATTTGTTGAGTATAATATGATTTATCTAATTAAAACTTAAATCTGTTTTTAATAAATATATTCAACTTCGATATCATTTTATTATATATTATTGTGTGCTTACTAAAAAAATAATCATAAAATTAACTATTGCTTCCATTTTTAACAAGTTTTTTTAAAAAAAATTCGATATCGAATATTTTTTTTTAGTTAATGAAAATATATTTTACAACTCTACTAAAATTTATTATTTATAAATTCTGTCTCTTACAAAAGTAATCATTAACTCAGACATTCACATTTGTAGTACGAGTTATATCGTTAATATTTAAAAACGGTAACATTTCGCTTCTTTCAAGGGATATTTATATCGTCCAACTGAAAGGCAATATCGTAAGCGAAATTATAATAAACAAATGTTGATAAGCGTTTTTACCATTCAAATTACAAATATAATATAAAAAGTAAGATAACAATCAAAATGTCGCTTACGCTACTCTGCCTTATAACAGACAATATCTTTTTAAACATGTTTTAATAAAAAATATTTCATCAATATAAAATTTTACATGCAGATCAACTCTTGAAATGTTTAAATAATAATTGGAATAAAATTTAAAAAAATACATACGTCTCTCTCTCTCTCTCTGTATATATATATATATATATATATATATATATATATATATATATATATATTTATAAAATTTATCTACTGTTTTTAAATATGAGTAGGTTTGTTTTATTAGTTAATTCTAATTTGTTATTAATTGAAAAGGATAATAAATCTTCGATTTACCAACAATTTCAACTGAAAAACATGACGGACTTGCTTGAATGTTTCTGAAAACAATTTAGATTTCAATAAGTGTGTACACTTGTTACACAGTCACATATGAACGTCCAGGTAAAAATGTATAATTATGATTAATGATGTGATAGAGATGCATGTATCCAGTATTGAGTAGAAACATAAATTATAAGATGAAACATTCATACGTAGTGATAGTTTCGTGAGTTATCATTGAGTTACTAATAA
Source organism: Acanthacorydalis orientalis (assembly GCA_034766995.1). Classification (NCBI taxonomy): domain Eukaryota; kingdom Metazoa; phylum Arthropoda; class Insecta; order Megaloptera; family Corydalidae; genus Acanthacorydalis; species Acanthacorydalis orientalis. Next base: position 11,281,776 of record CM068324.1, on the reverse strand, counting down.
CGAACTAAATTTATTTCAGTGTACGTTTAATATGTATATGTTTTCAATTTGTGTTTTTGGAAAAATACAGTTATGATGAGTAAGTTTGTAAACATAATTTTTAAAAATTACGTTTGTTCATTTAGGCATTAATTTTATATTTGTATACAATTTTTTTATTACTATTTTTCAGTTAAATAATTATAAAAATTAAAAAATGTTTCCGTGTATATATATATATATATATATATATATATATATATATATATATATATATGTATATGTATAATATGTGTGTGTGTGTGTTGAGATATAAATTTAATTGTGAATTTATGTTAACGAATTTGTTATGTTTACGTTCACGAATTAAATTTTACTATTTTCTAATTACTAATAAATATATTCACTGCAATAAAACAGTTTCTATTTCATTTTTATTTTTTTAGTTATAGATGCGAATAAATATTTTTTGTTCTTTATTTCTCTATAAATTTTCAGAAAGTAAATACTATATCAAAATGTTTTTATTATAACATTTTGGAATTTAATATTTATTCTTTATTTGGTACTTTATTTATTTATAAACCTAAATGTTACTCTTTAACACAAAGTTGTTAATCGTGACCTAAATCGTTCTGTAGATTACTTTAAAAAATTGTCTTGCAAGTAGAAAAATCTCTAATCTTCTAACAATTTGAACTATAACTGAACCGTACTTAATTAATGTTTACTCATTTATTTGTGTTCACAAATAAAAGATTATTTCCAATAGCCAGCCTTAAATCTATATAATATTATAAGAAATTATCTATTTTATAAAAGAACGTCTATGCTATCTTTAATGTTTTAACATAAAATATGTTATGTAGAAAATACATTGCATACTTTCCATTGTTATGTATTAATACATGTCTGAAATTAAAATACAATTAAATAACCGTAACCTTGTTCTTTATTAATGACATAGTATTTTGTACAAAAACAGTGTTTATCTATTGTTGATGCGTGAATTAAATAAGAAATTATTTCCGTGAAAAACTAACACGCGATTTTCAAATTTTTGTCTCCGAATTTATTTTGATGACTACAATTAATGTACACATACCAAATGCTAACTTATATCGCCTGGTAAAATATTGAAGTTGTATTTACATATTATTCATACACTCTACACATACACACACACACACACACATATACATATATATATATATATATATATATATATATATATATATATATATATATATATATATATAGAGAGAGAGAGAGAGAGAGAGAGAGAGAGATTTAAAAAATAATTATATTGTTACCACTTAAATTAAAATCATGTGAATTCGTAAATTCATAAGTAATATGTATTTCAATAATTTGTTGAAGTTGATTCATGTTTTACTTAATATTAAATTAATATTCATTGTCACAAAAAATATTTATTTTATTTTCTTATTACTTTCTTTAAAAACTATACGAAAGTACGTATCTATCAAACATCATTAACTTTCTTCTTTTGCAATTATATTTTACAGTATTTATTTCTGATTTAGATACATTTTACTTTATAAATTTGATAAAATTTAGAGAAACAATCTATTTTTACTTAATATATTTTATTCTAACTTTTTACAATATAGGAGCGATTAAACATATCCTAACTTCGACGTTAAATGAGAGGCTATTCAAATTTAGATAAACTTCATTTTAACATTTAAGTGTAAAATTTATAATACACATTTTATCGATTTTAATTTTCATATTTAAAAAAATATCATTTTTTTAATTGTTGTAAAACTTTTTATTGCACCATTTTATATTGAATAACACATTTATTCATATAATTTTATAGAAAAAATATTATACATTAAATAAAATATATTGTTGAAATATAAAAATTGCAAATGGAGCCAATATTTTAAAAAATCCTCAGAGTCATATGCCTTTCGTTCATATGGACCAGCATTGGCAGGACTTAGCAAGTTTGCTGAGTATTCCGCCACCAGGAAGCGCGGAAGGAGGAGCCGCGGCGGCCGCACACGCTCATCACGCATTTAGTGCTCATCATGCAGCTGCAGCAGCATTACATGCAAACTATGGTCATGCAGCTGCAGCACACGTATCGCACGCTGCACATGCAGCTCATTCAGCTCATGCAGCCCATTCGGCACATTCAGTCCATCCAGCCCATTCTATGGGGCACGTAGCACATGATACCAGAGGAGTATTACTACATAATGCTTCTTTGGCACCACCAATGGGAGATCTTAATGGCACGGGGCCATATCATAGTAGCCTTTGTAAGTTTACATACATTTCAACAAAAAATGTATAAATACACAATTCTATAACTTTATTTATATATAAACGTAATCATATCTTTATAAATATTTTAATTGTTTTAATCTATGAGCGATCTTTAACTTATTAGATATCTGAACGTTGATTTATAAGTTATTTTTATCGCACGTGAATCGTATTTTTTATATTGATTCAAAACAGTTAATTTCTTAAATTATTTGTTTGTTAGTCCAAATACATGCAGAATATCTTCTATTTTTATGCTACAGTACTTTTTTCATGCTTATATTTATAATGGTTAAAATACAATTTTCATTTTGTATCTATAACAACACATAACTTATATATATATATATATATATATATATATATATTATTCATTTAAAAAAATGGAACAAAATGTTGACAAAAAATATAGCGATTTTTTTAAATCAAATCCATTGATTTATTTAATTGTAGTAACTTTGGTGTAAAAATTAATTCGGTCCTCTGAATTGAATCAGCCATAACTTTCTTTTTATTTAAAATATTTTTCGTCATTTCAGGATTTTATAGTCCCATATTTAATTTTTAAAAACACCATCTAACTTGGCTAAGCAATTCGCACAATCTCACAAAACAGTAGTGAACACTAAGGCGTCCGAAAAGCAGCATATTAGACTTTGCATATTTTTCGTATTCTAGTTTAAAAAAAAATGCTGCCGAAGTCGTGGGAGATTTGTGTAGATTAGGGAGGCGATGTTGTAATGCATAAAACATGCAAAAAATGCCAAAATAGCGAAAAAGATCCGAAAATGCATTTCGATTTCGTTCTCCAAAGCTACCATCTTTTTTTCGGCGAAGGATTCATTAGTTACCCAATAGATGGAATAAAGTTAATAAGGGGTAATACAAAATAATAAGGGGTTGTTTGAGGATAGAAATTATTCCATTTTTCCGTAAACATTCATTGTCTATAAAAAAGGCACTTAATTGATTTTTACACCTAATGATTATTTTCTTATATTTTATTTTATTACGTCGAAATAAGTTACAAGTAAGAATTATTTTTTTAGCTGGTGCAAATTTAGGCTCAGCTGTTGCTACATCTATGAATTTAACAAACAGTAGTGAGCCAATAAGTGATACCGGCTCTGCTGCGTATAAAATTGAAAATTCACATGATTTGATGTATTATCCAGTAAGTACGATTATTATATTAAATATAATTGTAAATTGTCCATTTCAAATAGTGCTTTTATATATTTTTTGCTTTTAAATCTGTATGCAGAGTACTAGCGTGCGTGCGTGTGTTTTTAATGGAGAAAAAGAGGACTTCTTGTATGTATATGTTCATGAATTTCAAATGCATAATTATATAATTTTTCTTTAGAATTCCACTGAAGTGAACAATACTACTGACGGTTTCCTTTCTTCTATACTAAACGATGAAGATTTACAACTTATGGATATGGCTATGTCAGAAGGTAATAACTGATACAATAATTAAACACACACACACATACATACATACATATATATATATATATATATATATATATATATATATATATGTATATATATATATATATATATATATATATATATATATATATATATATATGTATACTGTATATAATGTATGAAATTTACCTAATAATAAACATTACTATTATTAATGTTTTCCAATATTTTTTTATGAAATATTTTGAGATAATATAATACTGATTAAAATAAATATTTCTATATATTTTACTTGAAAAATATTTTGTACCAAATTAGATAGATATTTTCCTATATAAAATGAATTAATTGATATGAATAAAAATTAAAATTTAAAATTTTATTTAAAACAAAGTATGAACGTTTGGAAGGTCAGTCTTAATTACGTTTATTTTGTTTAAAAAAAATTAATAATATATTTTCATTAAAAATATTTTATATTAACTACTTACTAGTACGTATACTAGTAATATATAGTTAAAATTGAAACATCATTTAAGGCTCACAAAGATAAAGATTTATTACAGTTTGTATGCACTATATTACTTCTAGGAATTTTGAGCCTACGATCTCTAGAATCAGGGTGTTTGCCCACAAATGGAAGTGGAAATACGACTGGAACTCTTTCAGATTTGAATTGTGCAATGGGATCTACTGGTTCTACAGTGAGAGGTTCAAGTTTAAGTACATCTGCAAATTTATCAGAACGTGTTGATGCAACATCATCGGATAGTGCAGTTAGTTCAATGGGTTCAGAACGTGTACCATCTTTATCTGATAGTGATTGGTGTGATGCTGCCTCAGATTCAGGCCAAACTGGTCCTAATGATTCTTATACAACCTTACATTATGCGAGGTAATTATATATATATATATATATATATGTATATATATATATATGTATATATATATATATATATGTATATATATATATATGTATTTATGTATGCATATATATATATATATATATATATATATATATATATGTATGTGTGTATGTAAATTCATATTTGCATAATATTGTGGTTTTCAGTGGGTATTCCAGTAAATATCGACCATATGACTACAGTTATTCAAGCAGAACCCAATCTAATATCCTATCAAATCGGTACATGAGAAGAATGCCACAAGTAGCTCAGAAAAAACATCAAATGTTTGGAAAACGATTCTTCCAGGTATTCTCATTATTAATTAATTTTATACTTTATGAATGTAATACATTTTCTATAATGTGTTTTTATTTATTATCAAAAGGAACAAGGAAACAATTCAATAACACAAACACCATCATCTTTGAAATATGAATATCCTGAACCCAATGTTGTTAGTTCATTTGGCAATCCCACAAACCAGGTAATATAACAATATATTTTAAATTTGAATCAACCATTTCACTATTACATGAGTAAATTATGTAAACTGCTTTTCAGTCAATTGGAGGGCCAACAATTTCAAAGTATCCTGAAGTGAAATATTCTTGCACTATGGAATTTGGACGTCATCCACATTCTAGCCGTTCTCCAGTAAATAATGTTCATCATAACCATACATATAGTTTACCTCCAGAAAGTACTGGCGCTATGCAGAGACCAATTTCAAGAGATAAAATAAAAAGTATATATTTTTTCATATTTCTGAATGAAAATATTTTATTATAGATTAATTTTAACTTATATAAGTAAATATTTTTTTGTAGTGCGTAAAAATGATGATGAACCACATTTAACACGAGATGAGAAAAGAGCACGGGCCTTAAATGTCCCATTGTCTGTAGATGATATAATCAACCTACCAATGGATGAATTCAATGAAAGATTATCAAAATATGATCTTAGTGAACCACAACTGAGTCTAATTCGAGATATACGACGAAGAGGAAAAAATAAAGTAAGTTAACAAAATGTTCACTCCTGCAAATAAAAATGCCATAATTTTATCCTGGTGTAAAATTTATGAAACCAATATTTATAAAATACGTTTAAAGGTTGCAGCTCAAAATTGTAGAAAAAGAAAATTAGATCAAATTATTTCATTGGCAGATGAAGTAAAAGATATGAGAGATAAAAAAATTCGCTTATTGGAAGAACGAAAATTCATATTAGCAGAAAGACAACGAGTAAAAGAAAAGTTTACTCAACTTTATAGACATCTGTTTCAAGTAAGTATAGTTTTATATTCATAATTTTCTAAAAGTATTTTATTACTATGTTATTAATACATTGTAATCCAATCATAATGTGCCCAAAGTCTTGCAGTAAGTGATTAAAAAATAAGATCGAACATGTGTAATTACGAATTAGTGAAAATCGCTGTAACTTATAATCTACCTAATGTTTTCTTAAAAGTTCTTTTTTTTTATTATAAACTACATCCTCAATGGTGTGACATAATCAAGATATTTCTCAGATATGTAATATTTAATCAGATATATAAGTTATGATCATGAAAGTTCATCTTGATAGTTTTATTGTTATTGTATACGTGCCTGTCCATGATATTTAGTGCCATACATAAATATTAAGAATTATAAATACAGATTCATCATAATCAAATTCTGTATGGGTCCATAATGTTGTACTCCAATTTTTATGATCAGACTATCTGATATGTACTTTTGTGCAAATCACACTCTTCGAACAATAAATAAAAAATGTAATTTACATTTGCCAATGACAATGTATTAATAATAAAATTTACATTGATTCCATTTTGTTCTAAATAATTGTACATTTATTTTATTCAGCATTTGCGAGATCCAGATGGAAATCTGTACCCTCCCTCTTTATATAGTCTACAACAATCAGCAGACGGTTCTGTTTTGATTGTACCCCGTAATAACACCTTGCCTTCCCGAACAGAAAACAAAGATGGGACAAGAAACAAAGATCAACAACAGAGTTAAAAAAGTATCATTTCAAATATGTACTGTAACAAAATATATTTTAAAGAAAAGAAAAAAAATGAGATTAAAATGTTTCAAAACAAAACAATTTTCAAAATAACTCCATTTGTAGTTAAATAATTCATATAAAACATTATTTAATTTTCATTTAAAACATCGTATTTTGGATATAACCGTTAATTAGTTTCTTTTTAAATTAGCATAATTATCATTTTTTTTATTAAAATTTTACTATTTTTTATTGTTTAATTTATCTAAAAAATTGAATGCACTTAATGTTTTTTTTTATATTATGGATGAAGTCATATTATTTTTTATAAAGTTTACATTCACCACATTAAATAATTATAGAATTTTTACACAATATGGTATAATATTCATTTAAGAAAAAATTAATCAACTGAAAAATATGCCTTGATGCCTTATTGTTCTAATAGATATTGTTTTATGAGTACTGATATAATCACAATTATATGCAATTTATCAAAAATCTCATAATTATTTCAGCGATAGATCTCCAGAGTGTAATTTTTAAGTGAATTTAAAAATAAAATGCATGCATTAGACTTTTAAAATATTGTAAAAGTACTAAAACATCTGAGTGCATATACTTTTGTTAAAAGCAATTTCAAAACAGTTTTATCCTGTGAATTTTTGTAAATATGTTGCAGTTTCACATAAAATGCGTTTTTGAGACTATTTTGGCCAAAATATGTTTTTAATACTTTATATATATATATATATATATATATATTTATTTATTTATGCATATATACATATAATAGTTATGGACTTGCTCAATTTCTTGAAAGCATTTCAAAATAATCCATAAAAAGTATAATCACACAACATTAAGAAACACAAATGCATATTTTTATATCACAAAAATATTAGTCTAGCTTTTTTAACTGTATATATTCTAATATTAAGAAAATTTCTTTATTTTATTATAGTTGATGCACATGAATCCTAAGAGTTTAATGGGTGGTAGGCTTTCAATCTTATTTGTATAAAGTTCAAATTCAAAATAACGATCACTTATTTCTAACAATTTATTATTAAGTGCAAATTTTGATAAATTTACAGATTTATACACACATACATATATTGTATTGTTATACAATCTTAAAATTAAAAAGAAATTACTTGTCTCTACAGACAAATATTATGAAAAGAATATATGTACATATGTATTATTTTTGAATCTAAGTTTTTGTTTGTGGTGTGTGTATGATATATGTATGAATTTATATTTATAAAATTAGAAAGTATACTTGTACATAAATTCTTTTAAGGTTGATTTTCCTACAAGTTTAAGACATCTTTGTAAAAGTGAAAACCTATTTCAGATTTGTAAAATTATATCCTTTTTTTAAGCCAGTGTTATATTTTTCTATATACCTGGATTAATGTTGATGATATGTAATATTTGTTTAAACAAATAATTTATGTTAATAGTATAATTTTGATACTTTTTCAGATTAAAAAAAAACACATTTCAATATTTTGCAATCTATATTAAACCAATAATACAGTTTGAAAGGCAACTTTACATAATCATCAACATTATCCTTATGAAAAATATAAATATAGAATGTACATTAAAAAAATATCAGATTTTACAGACAAAATAACCCATTACTGTAGTGATCAAGTAATGCATTTAAACAAACATTCTGTGATAATTATCTGCAAAATTTTGTACAACCATTGCTTTGTAATTTTTTTGCAACATAGTATATATATATATATATATATATATATATATGTATATATATGTATGTATATATATATATATATATATGTGTGTGTGTGTGTGTGTGTATGTATAAATATATGTATGTGTGTGTATGTATAGGTATAAGAAAGTGTGCATGTGTGTATGTAAATTATAGATAGTATTTTTAAAATTTGATTGGAAAGGTGCATTTATTTTTTTTAAAAAAAAATATTGGTAAATTCTTTCAAAATAAGTTAATGAGTCAATATGAAACATTATATTTATTTTTTATTTCAGTATAATATAGTGTCTGATAATTGTGTAGATCAATTACACATTTTATTTATAGTTCAAATTTAACATAGATTACTGTAGATGTCTTTTAATTAGTTTTACTTTTAATACTTTTTCTATTTTTTTTTGTTCAAATAGTACAGGTTTCTTTGATGGATAAAATTATTATTTATATGTTTACATTTTATTTGATTTATATATTCATTTTTTTTGTATCTATAAATCAGGTCTTAATTTTATTTTACTAAATTGTTAATTAAATTTGCCTTTAGAAAATTAATATTTGGAATAATTATATCCAAAACTTAATGAAAAATATATAATTTTGAACAGTTAAAATTGTGTCCATAAATATACTTTTTAAAATATGATTTGTTTTAAAAATTTTGTATAAATATTCCATATATCTATTTATTTGAAAATCATTTTACTTTATTTATGTATATATGAAAGAAAACTAATTCTACTTATATATACACACATTTTTATCAATAAAAGTAGTAAATATATAGTCACATACAATGTATGTGTATATATGTGTGTGTATGTTTGTATATATATATATATATATATATATATATATATATATATATATATATATATTTGTATATGTTTGCATTATCCCATGTATATGAATTGTTAAAAAAGTAAACATAATGATTAAGAGGTGCTTTTATAATACAAATTTATAAAAAATTCTAAAAATATTAGATCCAGATATTACCTTCTATACAATTAATAAAACAATGATGAAAAATATAAATTTTATGATTTATGTTATTAATTCACACACACACATACATATATATATATTATGATTATCATTTTAACCAAGAGTAAATTAATCAATATTTTAAAAAAATAATTATGTATTTATAATTATCCTATCAACTATCTTTTCTTTTTAGTGTAATGTTTTAATATGGTTTAAAATTACATACACTTAAATAATTTAAATTGTGTATTTATGACTGAGGTACTGTTTTTTTTACTTATAATTAAAATAGCTTTAGTTGAATATATATGTGTATGTTAATGTATATATATATATATATATATATACATATATGTATGTGTGTGTATGTATATATGCATATATATATATATATATATATATATATATATATATATATATATACACACACACACACACTCTAACACCCCTATTAACTCCATAAATGTAATTAAAAAGGAATCTGACTGACACAAATTACCTTTAGGTAAACTGACATCATTATTTAAAATCATGATTTTAAAATAGAAGTTTGTTCTTATGCTTTACCTGTGTATAGTGCATGTCAAACTTTTAATGATGCAAAAATATACTTATAATTGTATTAGATATTAATTATAAGCAATCTGTGAATTTTTATTGATTTTAAGATGTGTAGGCCAATGTGCTAATATTGTAATTAACGTCATTGGTTTAAGAATTATTTTTTCAACGATCTTTTATATTCATTAAAATTGAATATACTACACTATTGGCCTATGAATTATTAATATGTAATTTGTTTTTGGTTAATGGTATCGACAAAGATCACTGTTTATAAATAAAAGTATAAAAATATAATCGTTTTTTATTTATTATGCATATTTGTTCCATGTATTAATATTCATGCTGTAAATGACAGTAATGCTTTAATAAAAAAATAATAGCAAAACCTTAAGGACGATAGGTGATATAGTAAAGTACATATTTTTGGTTTTATAAAACATATAATTTATATATGTGTGTATATATATATATATATATATATATATATATATATATGAAAATAAAAAAAAACATTCCTAATGCCGTTACATTTGTATCAAGTATGTAAAGAGTAGTCTAAGATTTAAGTCTAGAAATTTTTCTTCCCTTATGTTACCATAAACAAAGCTTCGTTTTTTTCAAGTATGTTGATTGCATTATTTTCCGTAAATGTAGTTTTTGTTTCTTATCAGTTAATTAATATGCGATTAAATGTAGAGTAGATAAAGAATTATATTTTCAATTGATGTTTATGTATATTAGTTGCATTTTGTGCTTGTGTGTATGTATATATATATAAATATATGTTTATATGTTAAATAATAAATTTGTAAATATAATTTTGACAAATGACAACGTATTATTACTACGAAATTGGATAATACAATACAAATTGTTATCAGATAAGTATCAACAGTTTATAATATTAAATTATACTAATTTTCATTTCATTTAATTTTAATATTTACTTTTTATGTGTTCGTCTATGTTAGGTTATGTATGTATTTATGTATGTTGGCCCCTTTTAAATGAAATGAACCATAAAATAAATAAAATAAAAATGAATTTTATTGATAATAAAATGATACAGGGCCGGGTTTGGCCTTATGTTTTAGACATTGGTGCGGTGCCCTTACCATTTTGGTATTTAACCGCATTTGTGGGGTGTAAGTTGTATGTTGTGTTGTATGTGGTTTTTATTAATGTCTCATGCTTGGGTTCCGGGAAAAATTTTCAAAAAACCGGGGAAATGAACCATTTATATTCACCACTATATATAAAAAAGGACAAATATTCATTTAGAAAATAGAATTTTTAATATATATATATATATATATATATATATATATATAAAATATGAAAAACTCAGGAAAACATAAACAAAGATACATCTGTAGTACGTATTTATTCTGCATCTGTATGTACAATATTTATGAAAAAAATTAATTATAATTATGTCTTTTTGAGTTTCGTTGTTATTTTCTATGTGCCATTTGTTCTGATTTATGTTTAGAAACATGATTACTGTACAGTTTTATTTATTTTTGATTTACTATACAAAATTTTAATCTTTGAAGATGATAAGAAATAAAGTGTTTTCTAATGAAAGTAAAACGAAATATTATTTTTTTCAAGAAGTTCCTTTCCAAATTAAACCTAATATAAAAATGTGTACTTGGAGAATGAAGATCAGGTAATATATTTGACAAAAATAATTTATATGTAAATAATTTATTTATCAATAATAGTTAACATAAAATTACTTCACAACTGTAGAGTTTTATGTACAGGTATTATAGAGTATTTATTCATACAATCATACATATAAATATATATTAGATTTGTAATCATTTGTTATTGATTGAATGTTGCCATATAAAATATCCTTTATTTTAATATGTTATAAGTATTGTGATATGTACATAAATGTATTTGTATTACCTATATCTACAGTCGTATAGTCTAAGTATTCATCTGTTAGCTTTTTAGTACAGATTATATATATATTTATATATATATATATATATATATATATATATATATATATATGTTTATGTATATGTATGTCAGCGTGTTAATTACTAAAATAAAAGTTTATGTTTATTGTTGTATGAACATATATTTCGTATTTGTTTTGATCCTGTTGATATATTAAGAGCTAAAAATTATTTTTTAAAAAAAAAATATCAAAAAAATGTTACTTTTCTTAAAAAATTGATGAACTGTAAACAGTTTGATAACATATAACATTTATTTTAATAGTTAAGTTTTGATAAGTTTGTAAATTTACATTAGTGTCTTTAAAAAGGAATCAATTATAAAAGTTATTTTATTTAAAAATAGCCATATACCTTAATCAGTAAATTCCTATTATTAATATATATAATACTTTTTTTATATAATGTAGATAAAATACAATTTATTTTATTGCATCTAAATAATTCACAAACAGTTTCATATCCAATTTGTAAACAATTTCGCATTTTTAATATTATTATCATAATATTAATTATAAATATTAAGCAAAATAGTAATTATCCTAATACATTTTCAATTATACATCATATACAATGTTTGAAAGTACTGTAACTAATTGATAACTATGTCCTTATTGTAAAGTATTGCATGCTTTATATAAAATAAGTTTAATAGTATTTTAAAATTACTTAATAAATGTATGGTTATTTGTTTATGCATAAAAAATTTTGTATGTGCCTGTCATTACAAAAATGTGTATGTATGCTTATTTCATATATCAATCAGAATCAGTTTTTGAGTTTTAAATGATACGGGTATCAAATTTAAATTATTTTTTATACGTATTAAAAATAATACTATTTACAAAAGTATATAATTTTCCGCGATATTTTGTAGCTTTTTAAATTTTATTAATTAGTTTTCATCATAATTAGTTTCTATATGGTACAAGTAATTAAAATTTAAATACTTTTGATCGCCACATATTTTCATATAATTTATGTCACACGTAAATAATATGCAATATTTAAAAATATTATTATTTATTGGCCATTTTATTAACTAACTGAAGTATTCAAATTTGTATAAATATTAATTATTCTATACTAATTCGAGTTACATTTTATTGAAATTATAATATTTTCATATTTATTTTAAATGATAATTCATTTGTAAAAGATAAATAATCTTTTTTTCGTTAATGAATATATTAATTAACTTTGTCATTTCAAGTTAGCAGTAGAAATTAAAGTTAGATTCTTTATATGTTGTACTATTCAAAAATTATTTTATGTGTTTTTATCATATAATTTTTGTTTAAGTTTTTAATAAATGATGTTCTTTCTGAAAAAGGTTCTTGGGCGTTGATTTACCGATTCTTGCAATGCTTCCAATCATAAATGAATACATTTCTGAGAGTGAATTTCTTAAATCTTGTATTAATATCTGTTATCGTTTAATAAACCATTATAATAATTATATTTTGTAAAATTTCAATAGTAGGTTAATTTTTGCGGATAAAATTAGAAATTCCTATTATTCATATATGTTGAATATTAACATTAATCTAAAAGCAAAAAATATTATTACTGATTAAACTATGTGCAGTGGTTTAAATATGTAGAATATATATTAGCATATATTTTCTATTCATTATATTATAAAAATGTAGATGTAAATAATTTTATTAATAAATAAATTAAAGTACCAAAATTTACGTTATTTCAGCTCTTAAACCTAGAATTCCGTTTCGAAAAAATCATTGCCTTTGTTTTCATATATTAAATAAATAATAGTTAATATTCATTAGGTTTAATATTCCAATACATTTATATATATATATATATATATATATATATATATATATATATATATATATATATATATATATAATTGATATTACTAGCGATAATGAGAAAATGTACGTAGATTTATCAGAATTTGTGTTTCATGATTGATAATAAAATTACTTGGCACCATTTGGAACGTGTTGAAAATTACAATTGAACGAAATCATCGTTATTTTATGTTAAGAATCTTAATTTATTTGAGCTAAAAAATTGATAGGAGTTCATGTGTTATAATTTGACGATAAGATTTCGAGAACTGTATTCTATCAATAACTATCCCGTGTCATCAGTAACTTTAAAATTGATTCTGGTTTAAGTACAAATAAAATCATCATATTTCAAACTTAGTAATGTATGTGGAACGCTGTTCTAGATATTTCGTTGGTGAATTGTCATTTCCGTAGTGTAGTATTTATTTCAAATACTGTTGTGCTAATATTCATTAAAAAAAGTAATAACGTCTCATCATGCCTCAGAATAATAAACCTCCAGTAGATACTATACAAATGGAACGTTTGGATCATACAAAGCGTGCACAGAATGGCCATCCATCGCATGTGCAAGGTATGTAAATATATTTGTTAGTTAATTTTCATTTTTTACGTAGTGTAATGTAAAATAATTCGAATATATCGTTGTAGATACTTCAAGTTTAAGTATTCTTTAAAAAAATTTATATTTTATTTTGATATCATTTAATTTCGCAATGAAAATAAAAAAAATATGTAATAACAATACATTATGTGGATTTGTTAAGACACATAAAATAGTATTTATTTTTTCAATAATAAATTATTATAATCTTACACTAAACCGAAATTAAGGGACGGGAAATTGTTTCCTATTAGTTTTAATATATCTTTAGCTCAAGTTAAAACTTTCGATTTCTAATTTAAAATTAAATTTAGCTCAGTATCATTGGCACGTTACCCACTTAATTTACTATTTGGAAAAGTGATATCTTTTTTATAAAAAAATATTTTCAGTTAAATTTTTCATGTGGGTATATATTATATATATATATATGATAATTAGAGATGAAGAAAGTGATATAAAAATTAATAAATATTGGCATATTCATTTTATAAAATTATTATTCGTATAATAAGGTACTATTGCATATTAGTAAACAATTAAGAGTCAGTTCTGAAACTAGATTTAATATAAACTTAACTCGTGTCCTTGCAACTAGTTATCATGCCTGCACTATCTTATGCTTGCTGAAATACTGCATATGATTAAATTAGAAGGACGGTGATTTAATTATAAAATTACATTCACTAGCACTGTCTGTAATATAGAATTTATAAAAAAATATGACAAATACTAATTTCGTACGAAATACGTATTTGCTAAAATTTAATACGATTTTCCATAAGCCAGTAAACATAAAATAACAGAAATATAAACGTTTAAAAATAAATCTAATGAATACTAATATAAAATTTAGTGTAAATAATGTCTAATACTTCAAGCTATATAATTATTAATTGCGGAAAATAAATAATAAATATTCAGTAAGTAAGCTTTGTACGACATTTATTTTTTATGTTTTGTCAATGATGTTCATTTTAATGTCTTACGTGTATATATATATATATATATATATATATATATATATATATATATATATATATATATATATATATATATATAATTTGACTTAATTTCGGAACCGTATTGTAAATAGTAAAATGATTCAAACTGAAAAGAAATTAAGATTATATAAAAGTAATAAACGTACCAAAGCATATGAAATAAATTAAAAAAGTCCACTAACTAAAAAATTGCGATTATTTTTTAAACAATTGGATTTGCAAATTTTTACTTAAACTTACATATCAAATGTTCAATACATACTAATGAAACATATCTTGATAATTATTTGAAGGTTTCTAAATTACTCCATTATTCGTGTACATATTTTCTTAACGTCGTTTAAATCCTTCAGTTCTGAAGTCGAACATTTATTTCTAAATTATATATATATATATATATATATATATATATATATATATATATATATATATATATATATATATATATGTATGTATGTATGTATAGGAGGAGTGTTCAAAAAGAACAGTGAATGCCTCCACTTAGTAGAAAGAGTCAAAACTTCTATACTATAATTTAATTGTTGAACTTTCCTTAAAGTATTTAACAAGTTTTAATTTGTTCGGTTGAGTCAGTTAGTATTGAAGTACGATTTTGTAAAGACAGGTTTTTTAATATTGTCGTAAGAGTGGATCATAAACAACGTATACATATTAAATTTTGTTTCAAACTTCAGAAAGTGCCAAAGAAACCCATGAAATATTTAGTGTTAATTTATGATAATGATACAGGGACTCGTAAGATGTTTTGCAAGTGGTTCAAATGATTTCGTAATGGTTGTGAGTCGGTTGAAGATGAGGAAAAATCAGGACGCTCTTCAACCGACGAAAACGTTGAAAAAGTCGGTGAAATGATTCGATTAAATAACTGATTGACTATTCAAGAAATTTCTGAGGATTTGAATTTTGAGGCGAGTGAGCGCAAAATTCATTCAACGCGTTTTGATGCCAGAACAAAAGGAGCACTGTTGTCAATTTTATTGGAGTTATAGTGCCGTTTTAGATTCGGAATTTTTGAGAAATATCATCGTTGGATATATGAGTCTTACGTATACGATTATGATCCCAAGACCAAGGTTCTGAGTTGTTATTGGAAATCATCCGGCTCGCCCCGTTCGAAAAAAACTCGCTAATCGATATCCAATATCAAGATGATGTTAATTGTTTTTTTCGATTTGGAAGGAATTGTGCGAGTGGAGTTTGTACTAAAGGTACATTAGTAAACTCTGAACACTACAAGGGCGTTTTACAATTTATACGAAACGTTGTGCGCAGAAAAAGGCTAGAGAAATTAGCAAGAGAAAAATAATTTATTGAAACGAAAAAAATATGATGTTTCTAGTCATAGTTTAAATATTATACATTTAACTATATGTGAATATATATATATATATATATATATATATATATATATGTGTGTGTGTGTGTGTGTATGTGTATAACATTTACAAATATTTTAAAATTCTGTATGTTATTAATTTGTATTATTAGATACACCGTATATTGTAGGGTGAAAGCATGAATAGAGTCGGCGTACGATCAAATTAGAATCGACGCTATTGATTAATAACCTTTTTATTTAAAGTTAAAATGAGCTTAATTTAGTCATTATTATTATTAGTATTAAATCGAGATATTTTAAATAACATTCATAAATTCTATTCGGTTATGAAAGAAATTTAAGGACAGAAACATAAATAAAAATATTTGCATTTTTTTACACTCTTGGGGTTGTACAGTAATGATTGTCGCAGCACCTGATGTTAAACTCAGTTCAGTGTGCATTGTGAATATACATTGTGTACATATCTTCAATGTCTGCTTATGTGTTCATTCTTGTCTGGCTTTTAAATCGGATTCATGTGAGAATATATACGGATAATGTTTTTGTGCTAAAATACTAACATCTCTAAATAAATTGATAATGTTGTGTGACAAGTTTTGTGTATCGATTTGGCGTACATTCGACTACTGATGGTTGGTTAATTGAAGGGACGCTACTTGTATTGTGGAGGGTAGACCAAGAGATCCACTCGTTAAAATTCTTGTTGTGTCAAAATCTGGAGGTTCCGACACAGTTGTTTGGCAACGTTTTCCTCAACTCGGCATGAGCGATCCAGATGTCGACGATGTGGCCTTCTTGACAGGTGATTTTTCTTGTAGGGGAAACATTCTTCGTTTTCAGTGAAATTTATTGTACACATATTATATTTGATATATATATATATATATATATATATATATATATATATATATATATATATATATATATATGTAGTTAAAAATTTCCTGTTTATTTTAGTTTATATAGATAATGAATGTTTTAATAGCAACACAGTTTTCTGTTCTAATTAATTATACATGTAGATAATTAAATGTAAATATGTGTACATATGTGTGTATGTATGTATGTATGTAAACTAATTGATTATTTATATTTTTGATAAATATATTAAAAGTATTGATTTTAAATTGAATTTTTTTAAAAAAATAGTATATCAAACCATATAACATAATAGAATTGGAACTATGTATGGACATTCATGTATTAAAAATAACGTAGATTTTTTGTCATTTATTTTTATCTTGCGTAATTATCATCATTGTAAAGATATATATATATATATATATATATATATATATATATATTAAAAACATTAAATATATATATATATATATATATATATAATATTATATATAATATTATATATATAATATTATATATATATAATATTATATATATAATATTATATATATATAATATTATATATATAATATTATATATATAATATTATATATATATATATATATATATATATATATATATATATATATATATAATATGGTAAACTGATTGTAATAAAATTTAGAGTTCCCAATGGAACTTTTTCAGTTATAAATTTGCAGTACTTTCAACATTGGAAACTCCAACATATCGTTAAAAATATATTTGTTATAATGCTTTTTATTCATTAGTACTAGTGCTCAATGGCACGACTAAGAAGTTGCAAGGGTGCTTTAGTTTATAGTTGTAAGCATTCTGTTCTCTATACACAATTTATATTTTTGTAAAATTAATTGTAGTCAATTTCAAATGTTATATTTGTGAATACAAAAAGTATTATATTTAATTTTAAATGATACATTGAATTTATTCGTTATTTTAATATGTATATGTAACAATTCATATCAATTGTTTTAACAGAAAAAAATAATTACGATTCATAAATTAATTATTTTACAAACATTTTTAGTTCTCAGTAATAGTTTTCTAATTTAGAATTTTAGAAAATTACTTTTTGAATATATGCCGCTTATGTGTAGATGGATTAACTCTTCCGTTACGGTATAAAAAAAGTTACTTACGATATTATGACCTATACTTATTTTATTTTTTTAAGTAATGTAATATTTTTTATGAATTTTTAGTAATCAATCTTATTATTTTTGAATATTTTGTAAAATATGTAGTCGTATAAAACGAAAATAGGGATCTGGCATAGATAGGTTAAATAGCTCCATAAAGTTATTGTTTTAACACCTGGAGTAATGACATTGTATTAACAATTCGGATATGATACTTTATTAGGCAATATAAAAATACTTGTAAAAATGTATTCATTTTTATTAGTAAGTACATATTTTGTTGCCAAGAAAGTTCATGACGTTATATACTCGTATATATGTTTCGTTTGCGTGAAAAACAATTCTTTTAATATATATATATATATATTTAATAAACATGTTTAATTGTTGCCAAATTGTTATTTATTTTCTTATTTTTGTCGATGCATTGTTAAGAATTTTAGAGAACGATTTATTTAACGTTACAGTATTGTATATTTTCTTAAAATAATTATAAATTTAAAGAATTTTAATAATTTAATTTATATGATTCACAAACATCAATGATGAGTTTTCACTTTATGGAGGAATTGTTCTAGTAAATCAGTTTTTCATTTATAACCTTTCCTTATTGTAATGTTTAGTGGTATGTAAATAATAGTACAGTCCTTTGATTGATATAATATAACGTAGTAAAATAATTGTAAATATAATAAAATTGTTTGAATTTTCTGTATATATTTTATAAAATATATTTATTTTGCAGTACAATTTCAAACAGTGACGATTCAAGATAATTTGTGATTAAATTGACTAGAGTAAATCATATAATGTAATTTCAATTGAATGTATGATCAACATATTAAAATGTTATTATCTGTTTATGATAGTTTTAGTTTTTATTTAATTTTTATAGCTGTAGGTCAGTACTTCGTGCATGTACTAATTGTATTTGATCACCAATGAAATCGAGAGTATTATACAGTTCGTTCGTAGAAAAAACTTGAGTTTATTTTATAAAAAAGTATAATTTGAATTAAAAATTAATGTGTAAGAAGTATTTAGCCGGAAACCAATGATAATTATTTTCTAGAAAATAATCGTTTTGGAAATTATAAAATATGAATTAGAAATATGCAATAATATTTTAATGATTAGTATTTGCATGTGTTAAAAATTGTTTTGTTTTATATTTTTTAATTTCTTAAATGCAAAGACGACGAGGCATTTACAAACTTAATTAAGATATTAATCTTCTACAACATCTATATCGATTATAAACGATATATGTAATTTTTTCGGTGATTTAAAACGATTGAATTTTGATATAGCCATCGTGATTCTCTGGTTCTGCAGCGTCTTTGTGTTTCAGAAAAATTACTCTGACAGTTGCCTTTTTCACGTGTTTGTAGATAACGTGTGTTGTGTATTAGGAACAGACAGTCCGGCCGGAATTAAGAAAAGTTTGTACGAGAAGAATGGAGTGGCAATGTGTTCACAAAAGCGTGCGCTCTTTATTGCTACGATTGTCTTTGCTACATTATTTGCAACGTCACTCATTATTGCGTACACTGGTCCGCAAAGCGGTACGTTATTTTTATATTTTAACTGCCATATTTGTTGGATTTTAATATTAATGCGCTTATCTTTCTTATTATACTATTCTGTTAGTCATAATTATTTTCATACTATGTTAAGTTACTATATAGATAATATTGTCATTCTATTTATACCTTTGTTATTAATTTATTTAAATGTGTTTGTGTATATAATTAAAATATTGTTTATAAATATATAGACAATAGTCTAAAAATATATTATCTATAATTAGTTATATTTAGTAATAATATTGTTTATTAGAAAGGTATTTTTAAAGATATCATTAAAAAAGAAAATATTTTTATATAAAAACTTTTAAGGTGCTAATTAAACTGTACAAAAATATATACATTTAACTATGTAACTATAAATATAATTGTAATAAATATATGCTTTAACTATGTACACTTTTTTCAGATTGCAGTTGTGCAGGAGAAAAGCCAGCTAATTTTGTTGATAAAGATTGGAACACAACTAAAAATTTCGTACCTATTGCTTCCAATGGTCAAGTATTTCCATGGAACAATGTTCGTTTACCAACTTTTATACGACCGAGCCGTTACAATATCACAATACGACCTAACTTGACCACGTTGGAAGTCAAAGGTTACATTTGAATGAAATTTTATGAAATTTTATATAATCTCATTTTTATTTACAGGCCAAGTTAATATTGAATTTCATTTAGAAAAAGATTCCAATTTTATAGTATTTCACAGTAAAAATTTGACAATAACTGACAAGGTTTGTTATAGAGTATGTATTTTAATTTTTATTATTTTTTAATTGTAAAATTACTTGTAGCTTCTACAAGACAAAAAAGGTCATCATTTAAAAATAATAAAATTGCTCGAGTATCCTCGAGCAGAACAAATGTATTTAGAAATCAAAGATAAATTTCGTAAGCGTGATAATTATACTCTGAGTTTACGATATTCAACACGCTTGTCTAGAGATTTAGAAGGTTTCTACATTTCTAGTTATATGGGGTTAGATGGGGAAAGAAGGTGTGTATTTTTTTTATAATAAAGTGTGTATATGGTAAATATATGTATCATACACATTTAACATATTAACAGCTTATTTTATTACAGTAAATGTTTAAATTTTATTTACTTTATTCATTAGGAATAAAAAATAATAATTTTATTTCTTTTACTATTGACTTATTTTTTCTTTAATTATAAAGTGTAACTCATTAAATTGTTTTATATATTTATATGAGAATTTCAGAAGTTGCCAGTGAAAAAGGTAAAGTATAAAAATAAGGTATAGTTTTAATTATAAAGCAAGTTTTATATTATGCTGTTTTTGTTCTTTGAATTTTTATTTATTTGTTTTATTATTTTTTATGTAATACACAATATTTTTTAACAATAAATTTTTTTTTATATTTGTTTTTTTTTTATTTTTCCTTCATTTTTTTAATTGTAGTTATCTATTTTGTATGTTTCAATCAGTATAAGTATAAACAGTCATAAAGTAAATCTTTTTGATGTCGACAATTTAAATGTGTTAATATACATATTTTTAGTATTTTATTAATAGTTTATCTAATAATATCTATAATGATCTTTAAAATTTGAAGGTTTTAAATTCAGAAATATATAGTGATTAAACTGATACAGGAAAGTTTTGTATGTTTATCATTATAATAAATTTAAAATAATTAATGCCCTATCTCTAGATTTATATTTGGTATTATATTTATGTCAAAAGTGTTCTTATTAAATGATTTACTCTAGTGAAAAAGTTACAGGCACTTTTTCAGGCATGTGATTTCTAAATAAAAACAATTTAGTATTCGATTGAAATATTTAATGAAAGTCCTAAATGAATGGCAAAACTTCATTCATTTTAGATATCTTGCTACAACACATTTTGAGCCAACTTATGCCAGAGCGGCTTTTCCTTGTTTCGATGAACCTCAGTTGAAAGCGCGATTCAAAATATCAATTTTTAGGGATCGTTTTCACATAGCACTTTGTAACATGCCTGTTATTAATACAGAAGATACAGGTTTTTATATGGGGACTGGATTGGTAAATATTGTTCATTTTAAATTATTACAATGAATTGTTTTAGCTGTAACATATTTTAAAATAAAACAGTTTTGAATTTATTTTCCGTTAGCTTCGAGATGTATTTCAAGAATCGGTTGAGATGAGTACATATCTTGTTGCATTTGTTGTTTGTGATTATACACATGTGAGCCGAAAAACAGAAAATAATGTCTTTGTGTCAGTATATGTTTCTAAAGGTTTGGTTGACCAAACAGTTTTTGCTTTAGATACTGCTACAAAACTAATGGATTATTTTGAAAAATTTTTTATGGTTCCATATCCATTACCAAAACAAGGTAAATACTGAAATATTAATTCAATATGAAAATTGTATTAATAAATTATATAAATGCAATAATATCCAAATAGAAGTAATTAAATTTATTTTTTAGAGAAGAAAGATTATTCCAAATGCAAAGCATTCTTTTGAATATTAAAATAAATTTGATATATCTTTTAATTAAAAACATTTATACAGAAATTAATTTCTGTGCTTAATCTATACTTATATAAATTTAAATTATGAGTAAGAAATTTATGATTTCGATTATGCAATTCAATATTTTATAGAGAAATTTAAAATTAGCAATGTTAAAGTTATTTTTTATTTCTTAATAAAAATTGCTTTTGTTATATGCAATTAAAAATCAAATTGAATCATAAAATGGTGCTTTTTCAGATTTAATAGCAATTCCAGACTTTGCAGCAGGAGCAATGGAAAATTGGGGTCTTATAACATATCGAGAAACAGCTATTTTGTATGATCCTGTGGAAACATCCACAGCAGCTCATCAGTGGATAGCAATTGTCATAACTCATGAACTTGCTCATCAGGTAGTTTTTCAACACATTGAATTAACATGATAATCATTATATTTTAGTTTACCATAAATTTATTTAGTATTTTATTTGTACTTTTTGGCATACATACTAAAATAGTGTTTTTTTATAGTGGTTTGGAAACTTGGTTACAATGAAATGGTGGAATGATTTATGGTTGAATGAAGGGTTTTCAAGCTTTCTAGAATATCTTGGTGTAGATGCAATTTATCCTGAATGGCGAATGATGGAACAATTTATTTTGGATAAAACTCAATCAGCATTGCAACTTGATGCCTTAGCAAGTAGTCATCCAATATCAGTACCAGTACATGATCCAACAGAAATTGAAGCCATTTTTGATACTATTTCATATAATAAAGTAAATATATATATATATATATATATATATATATATATATATATATATATATATATACAAATACACATATGTATACATATATAAATTTCAAGTAGTTAACACAGATATTTTTAATTTTAATTATTTGTGGAAATTAATTTCTTAATTTTTAGGGTGCTGCTATTTTGTATATGCTTGAAAAATTTTTAACAATAGATACTCTTCGTGATGGTTTAAAAGACTATTTAAATTTATACAAATACAGCAATGCGGAAACAAAAGATCTATGGAATGTGTTTAGTAAACATTCAAATCAGTCTTTAGAAGTGAAGGTTATTAAATATTACAACTTTCAAAATATTTTAACTATTAATTTAAATATTTTATATTTAAAATTTAAAATATTTAAAATCTTTTTATTCCAATTTGTATATTATATTTATTTTTAAAAAAGTGAAATATTTTTTAAGTGTAAAATTCCATATCTATCTATTTTTATAAAAACATAAGTAGTTAGTTTAATTTATTCTAACATTTTTTTTTTGTATAATATACATTTTTTTCAGACTATTATGGATACTTGGACACAGCAAATGGGCTATCCTTTAATAAGAATTATAAGAAATGGTAATAAATTTAATATTACACAAGAACGATTCCTCATGATTAGTGAGATAAATAATTCTAGTAACAAAACAGAAAATACAGTATCTGATCATAAGTGGTTTGTTCCATTTACATATTTTACTGACCGAGAACCTTATATCACCTATAATGTTTGGATGAATATGAGTGATGGTAATAACAAAATAATACATACATATATGTGTATATATATATATATATATATTTTTATATATATATATATATATATATATATATATATATATATATATGTTTGACTTTTATATTCTAGTAACTTTAGAAATTTCTGAAGACGTTCAGTGGATCAAAGCTAATGTTAATCAAACTGGATTTTATAGAGTGATGTATGATGAATTAACAATGACTGAAATAATAACTATCTTAAAAGAAAACCATACATTTTTTAGTTCTGCTGATAGAGCAAACTTAATTGATGACATATTTACATTGTCAAGGTAAGTCTTCTTTTATTATGTATTTTTTATTAACTTACTGTAATATTAACAAATGTTCCAATTTAAATTTCAGAGCAGGATTTTTAAACACTACTTTATCACTTGATTTATCACTGTATCTTAGTAAAGAACGGGATTATGTGCCATGGGCAACTGCAATTAAGCATTTGCAGACTTGGTCTCGTTGTTTATTGGAATCAAATTCATATCAACATTTCTTATTTTATATACGAAAACTGATTGAACCAGTTGTTAAGTATGTTGGATGGGAAGATGAAGGATCACATTTAAAAAAGTAAATAAATTTAAATATTTTTTTTGATCATTGTACTTAAATCAATTCTCTGTATTAGATTGTTACGTACTGATATATTGGGATTAGCAGTACTAGCTGAAATGGATAATGCAGTTAAAGAAGCAATTAGTCGTTTTAAGAAATGGATGTCTGCTGCAGAAAAGATTTCTCCAAATTTACGAGAAGTAGTGTATTCAGCTGGAGTTAAATATGGTGGATTGACAGAATGGGAATATTGCTGGACTAAATATAACAGTACTGAGATTTCAAGTGAACGTAAATTATTACTTAAAGCTATGGGCATGGCTTCTGATCCATGGCTTTTACAGAGGTGAAAATTAATCTTATGATGGCATTTTAATTGATTTATTTTTAAAAAAGTATTAAAATACAATATATTTATAGATATTTGATGGCCACATTACAAAGAGATCTTATAAAACCACAAAATATAAAAATATTAATGTCTATAGTAGCAGCAAATCCAAAAGGTCAGTTGCTTGCATGGCGTCATCTCAAAGCATACTGGAATGAAATACAATCTTTATTTGGTAATAATACTTTCCCAATGGGTGGTCTTGTATCTGTTGTAACATCTCATCTTTCATCACCTTATGATTATCATGAGGTAAGTAAAGAATGTACTCTGTGTTATTTGTAAATAATATTTAATTTTTTTATAGGTTTCTAGTTATTTTAAAGGAATTGATATGAAATCAGCAAATAGAGCATTGGATCAAAGTCTTGAAAGAATAAGACTAAATATACATTGGGTTAAGAGTAATGAAAATGAAATTTCAGAATGGTTGCATGAATATTTAAACGGCCTTAAGTGAACAAAAAATTATACCGATGCTTACACAAATATGTTTCTCCTTAATTTTCCTTTTTTAAAACAAGAAATTTTAAACAAAGTGTTCATCTGGTAAAACTCTTTTTTATATTTTTGTTTATTAATTTGAAAACAATCTATTTTGTATAACTAGTGTTCTGCATTGAAGAAAGTCAAGTAAAATATTCGTAAGTTTTCATTTTTTTATGAACTATTTTTTTCAGTACTTTAAAAATAACCTATTGTACTCTATACCAATAAGTGTTACATGTTGTGCATAATGACCAAAAATAGTCTAATTATAGTTTTAAGATGAACCTATTTATAGGATAGCAAAATTAAATTCACCTCATCAGATTGTGATACATAATAACATTTCTTTGGTATGATAAAATCCTGTATGTGTATACATTTATATATATATATATATATATATATATATATATATATATATATGTATATGTATACATATTATATTAAAAAAGAACTTATGTTTTGACATCTTAATAAAAGCCCTACATTAAATCATTCAATTTAAGAACTTTTTGTTGTTTGATATTATTTAAGTATAATTTTTAAAAATTAACAGGACATTTTTTTAAATTAATAAATATAAATGTTTTACTTTTTGTAAAAAAATGTGTATAAATACCAAAAAAGTAATTTCCAATTTATTACATATTTATAATATTTTAAACATTGTATGTTTACTAAAATACTTTAATCTATTTTCTTTCAACATTGGCTTACTGATTATTTTAAAATTGGGTGTTTTTTTTTATAAATATCTGAAAAATAAAAGATATTTTTGTAGAATGTCAATCAACATATGGTTCTCAAATAAATAACAATTGATGTATGTATTATTCCAGTCATAATTTGTCATGTAGTAAAATATTTATTTTTATACAAATTCATGAAAAAATTCAGTAATTAAGTAATCAGGCCTTAATTAAGAAGTCATCATTTGGTTTATAAAAGTATATGGTATAGCTACTAAATAAATACTATTAATAAACGAAACTGATGCATCATTTCTTTTATCTATAAAGAATATTAAGAATATGTGCATATATATATATATATATATATATATATATATATATATATATATATATATATATATGCATACATACATATATACATACAGCCATTCACACAATCATACACACACACATACATACATACATGTATGCATAAGTGAGACACTGAATATTTGAAAATTGTGTATGTAGTAAAATAAATGGTATAAAATTAAAAGAAAACTATATATTTTTATTTTGTATAAAATAAAATACTCAGTACAAACATGTAGTATGCCTTTAAAAAAATAAAATAAATACAGAAATAAATATAAGAAATGTTCATCATTTCTTTCTCCTTAATTCTTTTAATTTAATAATGTTTTGTAGATATTTTACAATATAAAGGTGCATCAGTTTTCAAATGTAATTAAGACTGCAAGATGTTAAATGGAATTATATTTTCACAATATACATATGCGTGTATATACATACACACTAGCATATATATATATATATATATATATATATATATATATATATATATATATATATATATATATTAACTACACAAATTAATTCGGTGCCTTTTTTTATAGAAAATGAATTTTTATTTATGAAACAATGGAATACGTTTCAATCCTCAAAATATCCTCCATAATTTTGTATAACTGCTCTATTTGTTGGGTAACGACGAATCGCTTATCGAAAAAAGTCGTTAATGCATTTTCGAACCTCTTCCACTGTTTTAAAATGGGTATCAGCCAGGTGATTCTGTGTGCTTTTTTCTTTGTTTTCCGGGCTGAGCTCATGTGGAATCCATTGACCTATCTTTTGAATTTTTCCTAGCCGATGTAGACAATAGGAAATTGCCTTACTATGTAATTCCGACGTGTTGAGCAAGTTCCTCTTCAGTTTGAGCAGAGTTTTCACTTTACAGCAACTCAAGATGCTCGTCTAAATTTTTTTTTATTTTCTGGGACGTTCTCGATCGGAAAGATCAAAATCACCACTCCGAAACCTTTAAAATCATTTTCAAATTTTATACTTCAGAGAACCTTCCCCAAAGCGGAACAAATTACACCCGCGACTTCGACAACCTTTTTGTTTCAACTCTAATGCGAAAAGAATTACAGTTGCCGTCGTGTACACTACTGTTTTGTGAGGTTACACCAACTGCTTGGTCAAGATATATAGTATTTTTAAATGTTAAGCTTGGCACTTCAAAATCCTAAAACAAAGAAGAAATATTTTAATTTTAAACAAAGTTGTGATTAGTTCAATTTAAAACTCCCGAATTAATTTGTACGTATAATATATATATATATATATATATATATATATATATAGTAAGTGAAATTAGTAAATTTGATATAATTAAACTATAAACACAATGTAAACTTGTGAAAAAAAATTCTGAAGCCATTATGCAGTCTAGTAAACTTTATTTATTCATTATATGAGTAAAGTTTGCTATATTAGTACCTTAAATTATACACACATATCGATGAGCTGAAGCTCATCAAGGCGTTTTTTTAATGGTATTTAAAATAATAAATAATTGCAGATACTTTAACTGTTTAGGTTAAAACAAATATTCTCAATATATGATTTGCTATTACTCACATTTCTACATATTATTTCAAAATATAATATTATAATTTAAAAATGTTGTTCTTAATTTTCCTTACAAATTCCTTTGTGGTATACAATATGTATATATCATTATATATATATATAGAGAGAGAGAGAGAGAGAGATCAAAATATTTTATAATTTGAATATTCAATTTTAAACCATGTTCGAAATTCGATGATTAGTTAATTAATTCAGTATTTAATTTTATAAAAAATAATTGCCACTTTATTATTA
The DNA here is from genome assembly GCA_034766995.1 of Acanthacorydalis orientalis. Classification (NCBI taxonomy): domain Eukaryota; kingdom Metazoa; phylum Arthropoda; class Insecta; order Megaloptera; family Corydalidae; genus Acanthacorydalis; species Acanthacorydalis orientalis. The sequence continues at coordinate 11,253,095 of CM068324.1, read as the reverse complement.
ATCCATGTACGAAATAATAGTTATTATTAAAATTATTGTTTATTGAAAGCAAAAGTTTATTTTGTAAAAGGAAAATATCAAATACAAGTTTTTATTATTGATGTAAAATCCAACAATGATTTATATATATATATATATATATATATATATATATATATATATATTACAAGTATATCTTGTATTTTTATTTATAAAGATAATATTGTCTAACTTAATAATAATTATATTGAATTATTCAAATTAAAAACAATAAAAAAATATTGTCGTCAACAACAGTTTATTTTCTTTTTTACCATATTTAACTTATATCACTTGACTTCTTTTAACTTTTGACTTCTTAGAGATTAGTTATTTAATTATAAATTAATGTATTGATATCGAATTCATTTTTGTGTTCTAATTTTTATGAAAAAAAGTCGGAAATTCCAGTTATATACATACATATATATATATATATATATATATATATATATATATATATATATATATATATATATATATATATAATCAATTTCTCATTGGTCTGTACTTTAATTTCATATTTGATAAATAATATGTATTTATTTTTATTTACAATATAAAAGTGAATAGTATTCGATTAAAGAACAATTCTGAAATTATCAAATAATTTGCTTAATAATAATAGACTTATTTAATTTTAGTGCAGAATGAAGTGGCCATACATATTAATATGCGTTTTGTTTATCTCATATGTGTTTATAAATCATGTTTATTGTCATACATTTTCTAATTCTGCTACCACAAAAACTGCTATTCCATTAACTACCAAAGACAATTTTGATCAATCATCATCTGAAAAAGTAGCTGAAAACAAATATGTAAGTTATATACATACATATACATTTACATATATATATATATATATATATATATATATATATATATATATATATATATATATATATATATATTCAATAATAATTATGTATCGAAATACAATGTCTTATAACTTGGTTTTTAGGCGGAAAATGATTATCTCCCATATAATTATGGGCAGCAATGTTCTGTTAACATAAATTCAGATATACTGAATAATAAAGATTTAGAAATATTAAAAGATATTTATAATAAAATTAATAATTTAACGACACTTGAAGAACAAAACATTTATAAACTTAATTCATTGGAAAATAAGTAAGTAGTTTTGTTCTACTATGATTAACTTTGTATTAGATGATATTTCACTTATTATTTAATGACGTTTTTTGGCACAATTTCTGAATAATTTAATTTATTTACTTATATTTTTTTAAATACCTTATTATCATTTAACATCTTGTGCTTTATCATTTAAAAATGAAAAATTGATTTATAAATAATTTTGCCATTATTTTCTATAACCATTCCAATTATTTTCACCTCAAAGTTTCTGCTCCATTCATTTACAGAGAAAAAAATATTTGGTTACGCAGTAAGTGTCCCATTCAACTTAATAATTTCATGCGTATTTATTAATAAAATTTACATTGTAATTTTTATACTATTAATTTGTACTGTTATAGTTAATATTTATCAACAATTACCTTGGTAATCTTGTCCTGGTGAATTACTTGAGTATTTATATACCACAACTACTTTCAGCTCTTGAGACATCTTCAGTTTGCTAGTTAACAGATTCAATATTTGTCAAAAAGAACTATCCTTGAGCGATTTAAGATCCTAAATCATGGTAGATAAACTTAAGTAATTCATCAGGATTTTTTCGTTATTTTTTTACGAATATAATTTTAATAACGATCAGTTTATAAAATCATATATATATATATATATATATATATCCATTATTGCAATTGGGAATTAAAACATATATTTCTTTATTTAGGTTAACGAATATTAATAATTATTTAAACAAAAAAAAGGAAAATATTGCGAATACCGAAAGCATTGATATGAAAGCTCCAATAACTGAAAGTAAGATGTTAGATAATAATTTAATAACTAAAAAAGAATAAATATTTAGATTTTAAAGTATCTTTATATGTTCAGTTATTTTATAGGTGAAATAAATAACTAATATTGTTTATATTCAGATGAGAGTACAAATTCAATAAAAAAAAATATGGATGATTTTCGAACTTCAATTGAAAATTTAGACCAATCAATAAATGTTATTCAAAGTGATATTAGATACATTAAAAATTTAATTGAATTTAATAAAAACATAAAAGAAGAGTAAGTATGAATAATATATATATATATATATATATATATATATATATATATATATATATATATATATATATATATATATACATATATTCAAAAATAATGATAGGGTTTCAAACAATGGTTACATAAAGTGAAATATTTTCGCAATTGTTTTTTTTTTTTTAAATTATAATCAAATATATTGACAAAATCTCAATAAGCAATTTATTATACCATTGTTGTTTTTTCTATCGCTGTTTATTTACTTAACCCAAATAAATCCAGTAACGTCGTATTTGAACATCTGAGAGGCTAGAGGATCAGTTAACGTACCCAAACATCTGCTTAAATTAAAGCTTTTCATGCAATATTACTGAAATACTCCTTTTTGTTGAAAAGTTAATATGTTTATAATACCCCAAATATAAATGTTTGCCATAGGTTAATGAGAACTTTTTCACGAGATCCCTTTTCTTTTGGAGAAGTCAATTAATGAAAATATTTATCTAAACGTCACAAAACTTTTACTTTCCACAACGCAACGAATTTTAATAAAAACTGTTAAAAAATCAAATTTGTTTATGAGGCGAATGGGTAGAAAATTTGGAAATTAATGTAAATGTAAAAAACAATTATTATGAATGATTTTCAGACTCACTTTTTAAAATAAACTATTTATTGTGATCTATGTCTTCTACTTTAATTTATATATTAAAGTAAAATTATGAAGCAATTTAAAATATAAATAGATATATATTTGAATTTTTTGTTAACAATAATAAATAAATGTAATTTTTAGTTTTAATTCAAATCTAACTAATAACCAGTTGAATGAAGGTAAGGATGAAGGTACTGATTGTAAAGACGACTATCCTAAAGACTGTTTTGATTTGTATTTTACGAAGGGTGTTAGAAGTTCTGGCATATACAGAATTAAACCACTATTGAAACAATTTAATGTATACTGCGATATGATTACTGACGGAGGAGGGTGGACTGTAAGAAATCTTCCTTCCATATTATTTCATTATATATAAAATATCATTAAGAAAATATAAAATCTCAATTTTTTTAACAAATGAAATAAATATTAATTTTCATACAATACTATATATCTGTATATATATATATATATATATATATATATATATATATATATATATATATATATAAATTTTGTTGAACAAATAAAAATATTGTATATTATAAATACATTATGACAAAGTTAAAATTTTTGTTACCATTTGAATAATGATAAAAAATATTAAATAACAAATTTAATTTAAATCCAAAAATATTATGTGAATATATACTTAAAAGTGGTAAATATTGACTTTGTTTTTTTGTAGCTTATTTTTTTGTTATTAATGATGAAAATTCGACATTTATGATTATCATTACTTTACTTATATTTTTAAAAATGATTATTTTCTAGATGATTCAAAATCGTTTTGACGGTTCTGTCGATTTTTATAGAAATTGGTTTAACTATACTAATGGCTTCGGCCAATTTGGCGAAAATCATGAATTTTGGTTGGGTTTAGAAAATATTCATCAACTTACATATAACTTGGTAATTGTTAATTTAAATATTTTACATGAGCCTAAATGTTAAGTGTCAGTTGAGGTATATTGTTTATTGTGTATTTTTTTCAACATAATACACATTCTTAATCATAGATAAAGTAAATTAAAACTATTTTGTTGTTAGTAATATGTATATATATATATATGCAAATGTATATATATATATATATATATATATATATATATATATGTATATATATATGCAAATGTGTATATATATATATATATATATCAGCAGCAGCAGCAGCCCCTGTTAATCCACTGCTGGATAAAGGCCTCTTCCATGATTTTCCATTTTGTTCGATTCAGTGCCTCTCTTTCCACACTTTTCCAAGAAAGTTTTTAATATCCTTATCCCATCTGTTCATTGGAGATATATATATATATATATATATATATCTGTGTGTGTGTTTGTATGTCTATAATTATTTATACAGGAATCGAAACTACGGATTGATTTTGAAGATTTTGATAATAATTTAGGTTACGCTGTTTACTCATATTTTTATATAGGAAATGAAAGAGAATTTTATAAACTTCACTCGCTTGGCGATTTCATTGGAAATGCAGGTTACTTATATATATATATTATATATATATATATATATATATATATATATATATATATATATATGATATTTCAATATCTGCATATTATGTACAGTTATATTAATAATACTTTTCAGGTGATTCCTTACGGTCTCATTTAGGCTGTAAATTTACCACATACGATAATGATCAAGATAATAGCGGAGGAAATTGTGCAAAATCATTTACTGGAGCTTGGTGGTATAAGAATTGTCACCAAAGGTAAATCATATTGTTATTTACTAATCATAATTCTTCATTGAAATAATGTAGTTTATGAAGTGTATTAAATATTTACTATACAGTAATCTCAATGGACAATATTTAACCGGAGAAATTACACCAGACTTACATTATAAGGGAATAACATGGAACGGATTTATAGATGGAACAAAATCGTCTCTTAAAAAAACAAGATTAATGTTACGAAGACGAATTTAAGTATACTAAAAATGTAATTTTGTGAAACGTTATAATATTACATATTTTTAAATGAAACAATAAGTTTAGTTTTTTAATAAATTAATTTATTTTTTAATTATATCCTCCTCATATATATATACTCCTTATTTTATTATATTCTTTAATTTCTTTTTAAATGGAACATTATACCATTGGTGGAACGAGCATGGCTGTTATTAAGGGTAATCAAAAAAAAAAAACAAGCAAATAAAATTTATTAAAAATAAATATGCACTCTTTTGTACATCGGACGCTGACAGCGTATTATCTATCTCCCGATAGTTGGATGGACAAAATTGTTTGTTTTCTTATATGTATCTTTTTATCATCTGACTATGAATGGTTCGAATTGTAACTGTATTGATTACACAACCAAGTACAATAATCAAAATTATATGTTAGCTGGTCGCCTGGCAGTCACATTTAAAAATTTGGCAATTATTTTAATCAT
>CM068324.1:11130338-11242838 GCA_034766995.1 Acanthacorydalis orientalis | reverse complement strand
AAAACATGGTTATTTCTTTTAATAATCTAATAATTACAATATATTTTTTATGGGTTGTTTTAAATGATCATAGTAAAGTAGATATAAACAAGTCAGAATAAATAAAAATATATTAGTGTGTGGATATGCACCCATATACACACGCACATACATTCATACACACACACACATATACATTCATACACACACACACATACATTCATACACACACACACATACATTCATATACACACACACATATATATATATATATATATATATATATATATATATAAAGTTTTTATTCTCATTTTAGTTTCAATGAGTACATTAGGAGATCAAATATTGGATAAGCCACTTCCAAAGATTGGGGAGAAATCTGTTTTTACTAAAGAATTAGAAGTGGCATTAACTTCTGGATGTGTTGATTTTGTTGTACATTCCTTAAAAGATTTACCCACATGTTTACCGGATGGAATGGCTATAGGTGCTGTTTTAGAAAGGTAATGTGTGTAAAAAGATGAGAAGTTACTTTATGTATTTAAGAAAAGTGATTTTACATTTTTTTTTAGAGAAGATCCAAGAGATGCACTTGTATTGAGAGAAGATTTAAAAGGATATTCTTTATCGACATTGGCTAAAGGAAGTGTGATTGGTATATATATATATATATATATTTATAAATATAGTATATTTTAAGTTCTTTTTTTACAAAATATTCAATTCGGTTACAAAAGTATTTTATTATAATAATCGACTTTCTAATATGCATGATAAATATAATCAATATCTTTATCTATTACATAACACAGACATATGTATAATTTACTTTGTCAAATTAATGTAAAATATAGTATAAATTAACAAAAAAATAATTAAGCTGAATAATTAATTTCAGACTTTTATAATCCAATTTTGCTGTAAATTTGTTATTATGAATTTGACATGTAAAAGAATATCTCAATTTTCTAGGGACATCTAGTTTACGCCGAACTGCACAAATTTCTAGAAAATATCCACATTTAATTGTAGAAAGTATTCGAGGAAATTTAAATACTAGATTACGTAAACTAGATGAATCAAACAAATATTCAGCAATTGTATTAGCACAAGCAGGCCTTCGTCGTATGCTATGGGATCATAGAATTTCTGAGGTGTGATAACTATTTAACTGATGATTTTCGTTACTTTATCATCAAATGTATTTTATCATTAGATATTGGAAGATAATGAACTACTTTATGCCGTTGGTCAAGGTGCCTTAGCTGTAGAGTGTAGAGAAAATGATACACATACAATTGAAATGCTTAAAACATTACAAGATGCTCAGACTATTTTGAGAGTCATTGCTGAACGTAGTTTTCTTAAGACATTAGGTAATATTTTTGGTAGAATTCATTTTAAAGATGGTTTAAAATGTGCATGTAAAATGATTACTTTTATTTAGGACTACTTCTCTATTATCCTTTTATGCATTATTTTATCATTCCTTTTATTGTAGAGGTAATCTGGTTTTTATTGAAAAATAATGTAATTAAATGAAAAACATTGAAAATATATTTTATTTCAAATATAAAATAGAAGGATAGCATTTGTAGATTGAAACGGTAAAACTTTAGATTAAGTAATACCTATATTTTATTATTGATTGTGTGAAATGTTATTTTTCTTAATTTTTATTTGTTTACATATTATTTTGAAGTAACTTAGTTTTGTTTATGGATATATATATTTTGATAAAAATTTTCGTATGCATACAATCATGCGTGCATGCATATATTCTGTTAAAGTATTTAAACATTTGTAAATTTTAGGTGGTGGCTGTAGTGCTCCAGTAGCAGTAAAAAGTGTTCTTCATAAAGAAAAAGATGTTGTATGCTTAGAATTAACTGGTGCTGTTTGGAGTTTGGATGGAAATAATATGATTGATGATATAAAAAAGTGCCATATTAATTTTGATACATCAGCAGATGTTCATGAGTTTTGCACTGAAACTAAATGTCACAGTAAAAAATCTGAATCTGTAGAAAAAGAATTCAGTGAAACAAATAGACCATTAAATATAAATAAAAGAAAGTGCCCTGTCCAACATGAAGAAATGTCAGTGATTAGTGATTTTAGTAAATACGTTTTAGGAGAAAATAGTTTTTCTATGTTAAATAATACTGCAAAGAAACAAAAAATAAGTGCAGAAGAAGATAAACACGTAGATTTATCATCCATTAAAACGTGCCCTTTTATGAATAAGGGTTCTGGAGATTCAAATCAAATCATTTTACCTATCGGTGTTGATTTTATGGGAAAGTGTCCGTATTTAGATACAGAACATAAAATGGGGATGTGTCCTGTAAATGCTAAAATTTTCACAGATGGTGCAACTACAAGTTCATCTTCATCTTTAAAGTGCCCATTTTTAAACAAAGAAAGTAAACCAATAATAAATAGTGAAATAAAAAAGTCTTTTTCACAGACAAAAAATTCAAATTTATTTTGTGGAATTATTGGTTGTAAAACAATTTCTAAACAAGGGCTACAAGATGCAGAGAAATTGGGTATTAATTTAGCAGAAAGTTTAATTGGTAAAGGTGCTCTTGATGTAATGCATGAAGCTCAGTCTTATATACATAGCACAATTACTGACAAATAATGTATCGAAATGCACAAGTTAGTAAAATTGTAAATGTTTACTGAATGTTTTATTACATTAAAAATGTTTGTGTTCGTCTTTGTAAAATATATAGAGCACTTATAATAATTTTAGATATTTTTAGAATTGTTTGGTCCAGGAAATTATAGTTAATTTGGAAGTAGGTAGTGAAATCTGTATAGGAAATATTTATTTTGTTTGTTATAAATTTTATGAATATTTATTAAAATTACACAAAATATAATTCTATATTTAATAAGTTTTTGAAATTAAGCTTTTTTGGGCATCGTAGTCACTAGTCGAATCGTAAAATTAAGTGTGACGGAAGTTAAGTGCATAGGAGTGGAAATGCTGTCAAACAAAATTTTGTGTTGAAACTGGATTGGTGGTATGCATAGGAGTGGGGTGGGGTGTTGTGTAGTATGAGTGCATGTACGGTTTTATATATTTAAGCTATCACAAGTCAATTGTTCATTTTTAAATTATGATAATACAGAACCTGTTAAATATAGGCAGAGTTATGCAGAGATAATAACTGTAGTCTATTAACACTGTGTGTATTATGTTACACTGGGAACAACTTAAAAATTTAATGTCCAATGAAAAAATATATCGAAGACTGACAATGAATGCATCGTGCCACATTCAATTCTTATTGTCGAACACTGTATTTATTCAGTACAGTCATCTAACAAATACAACGTGCATATTGCATGGTGGAAAATTCAAATTGTCGTTCTAACAGAACCCATAGCATAAAATTTATATTTATATTAAATATATAAACAGAGTATTGTTTTCTGGTAAAATAGAGTTTACCAGGAAACAGATATTTAAAAAAAAATTCCTATATTTACTGCTCAGAAGTTCCACTTCAACAGCACGTGGCTTTACACATTATTTTCCCAAAGTTGTTAATTAAATATAGCAGCAATAGAGTGCGTCACTAGAACGAATTCAAATTCAAAACACATAGATTTATGTTAATATTATTTTTAATCATTGACAATCCATTATACTATATTTACAATAATTCCTATTTGAATCATCAAGTGCCTCTTTATTTCTGATGTTTTTAATTATTTTTAAAAAATACAGTAAGTGCTATTATCTACCTTTATCTATTCATTATATATATATATATATATATATATATATATATATATGTATGTATGTATGTATGTATATGCATATATATATATATATATGCATATATATATATGTATATGCATATATATATATGTATATGCATATATATATATATGTATATGCATATATATATATATATGTATATGCATATATATATATGTATATGCATATATATATATATATATATATATATATATATATATATATATATATATATGTATATGTATATGTATATATACACACGAAAAAAAATTGTTTTATAGAAATTTTACGATGGAATTAGTTTTTATATAAAGAAAGAATATAAAAATTGGTTGCATGTATGTAGTAATTTTTAATTGCTTTAAATCTGTTTTGTGTTTATTATTATAACTGAACAAATTTTTTCAATTAGAATGCGAACGAAAAACGGATTCTATTGAGTTAAAGAGAGATAAGTGTCAGTCGCCGGATGCTTGCTTCTAGTGACCCATTGTATTTCTATTTAATGCACAGTACGTATTCTCTAAAATACTTGTATTTAAATTTTAATAATAATCGAGCGATTTTCAAATTAAGTTATCAACTTCATGTTACATTTTATTTTATTATAAAAAAAGTATTCTTTAATAACGTACGAAAACGTGTCATTTGTATATACATTTTCGGTGAATTCATATAGATAGATAATATTTATTTGTTAATCTTTTCTTATTATATATATATATATATATATATATATATATATATATATATATATATATATATATATATATATACTATTTTAAAAAAATATTCATTAAGATGTTTTCGTAACTCGATTACATTAATGTCGTCATATGCAAATTATTGAGGGCATAAGGAATTTATTTTGTTAAAGTACAATGAAAAATTGTTTTCATATATCTAATAATATATTCGATTGTTTAAAATGTGTTATTTTTTCATAATTATAACTAAATAAATTTTCTCAATTAGAATGTGTAAGAAAAACAGACACCATGGAGTAAAACAGAGATAAGTATAGTAGACTGCAGATAGCTGCTTCTAATATTCATTGTATTTTTTGTTTGTATACGCAATCACATGGACAGTCCATGTGAACTTGTACTTTGATAAAATTCATACGACGTCCATATTAATTTAGAATAATATTACTAAAAAATGAAAACTTACAAAAAATATTACATAGTTATAAAATTAATGACAATTAGTGTGTCAAAGGAAAACAAATGTATGTATATAATATGTAAAAACTAATATACTGTAATCGTTTTTTTAATCATATATGAAATTAAATGTTGGAAGAAATTAATATAGAAATTTTGAGGGAAAAAGCTTTTCCAAAATTTATTTAATACATGGCACCTTAGACTATATATAATAGTGACAATAAAATAATATTTTCCATACTTTACATGCGATAATATTAACAAAGTCAAGAGGGTATATTGTAAGGGTCTAAGGTAGATAGATAAAGCCATCTCATGGAAATATTTATATACAATTTTTAAAATTTTCTAGACGTATGAAAATAGGTTTCGTATAGGTTTGGATATAAACTAGACAAAAATCAATACTTTCACTTATTAAATGGTAAATAATTTTTTTTCCAAAGGTATTTTATTTATAAATTAAATATAGCAGCAATAGAGAGTGCCACTAAGACGACAAATAAATTCAAAATACTATATATATATATATATATATATATATATATATATATATATATATAATATTTGAGTTTAAAAAATTTCACATTATACTATAAAATTAAGAACATCGAGCAGCTTACTGAGATAAACTTATTTGCATGTTTGAATATCTTGATACCATAATAATGACTTGTGATATTTTAATCAGTAATTTCAATTAATACTTACTGACAAAATTAACAATATTGCATTTATATATAGAGTGATAGAGAGCAGTAATAAAAGAACTTAAAAATAAATTTACAAAAATGAAACCAAGATATTTCAATAACAAATTTTATAAATATTTACACAAGGAAAATTAAAAAATACTTTTAATATAAAGATATGGCATTCATAAAACATTTTATTTGTACATAGATTATTATTGAAAATACTTAAGTCTGTTATTTCAAACAAATACTTATATATTGTTATAAACAGAGCTTGTAATTTTTGCTGTCAAATTTAAAATAATCAATTATTTAACGCTATGAGTACTCTGAAACATTATCTATATTATTGAAAAAAATAAGCTATAATGATGTCCAACAATAAATACTTTTAGAATTCTCATTCGAAGCAATAAATATATATCTATCACAATCATCATTATAAAAATATAGCAATCGTTATTTGGTTAAAATAATTTATTTTGTCATCTTGCTTCAATATATTTATTATATATATATATATATATATATATATATATATATATACGAAATAAATTTTTGTTTTATGGAAATTTTATGATGGAATTATTTTATATATATAGAAAGATTACAAAAATTATTGGCACATATGCAGTATATGCCAATATATGCATATATACAATATTCAATTGCATCAAATCTGTTTTTTTTTTTTTGTTTAGAATTGTAACTGAATCAATTTTTCTCAATTAGAATGCGAACGAAAAACGAAAGTTATTGAGTTAAAGAGAGATGTCTTGTAGAAACCTAATGCCTGCGTCTAGTACTCTATAAAATTTCTATTCTATGTGCAATACGTAGTATTCACAGAAAGACTTATACCTAAATTTTGATAATATTCGCGCGATTTCTATATTATCTTTGAAAAAAATCAAAAGATTATTGTAACAGAATTGTTTTTATGTATTTAAGTATTCGAAATTGAATATATCTCTGGAAACATTATATTATGCATAAGAAATGTCTATTTCTAACACATGGCGGAGTTAGTGTCAATGTTATATTGTTATGAGAAAATGTGAGATTGTGAATTGTTTTTTCACTAAATTATTTGTAAAATTTAATTAAAAATATTTGTTCCGTATAGAAGAAATATGTTGCTAATGTACAATGTCATTTATTGAAGCAAGGGCAGGTAAGAAAACGCAATCATGTTTTCTACATTTAAATTTTAATTAAATTGAACTGTCATTGCGTGTTTAAAAATGGACATGTGTAATAGATTTAATTTAGAATCTACATTGAAAGTAGAATACAATCTAAGAATTTGAGAGTAAATTGTAAATGAAGTAATGTGAGACTATTAATATAATTAACATGACTATATTGAAATGTACAAACAAATACAAATTATACATTTTCACTATCCGATTTTTAGGTATCTAGAACGATTTACAAATAATATTGAAGTGTACTAAAAATCTGAATGTTATTTTTACAACTTTATATCTAGCTTTATAGTATTGTAAATTTTGTCTGCAAACAATTATATTTATGTATCTACTTTTTTTTCCTTTGAAGTACAATGCAAATTGGCATAAACAGTAAAAAAACATACTTTGTTCATACAGGTACTCTCTGGAAAACCTTACCTTTGCCTGAAAGACACCATTCATGATTAGCAGAATGTTTCAGTATGACAAAAGAGAGGTCGACAAAATGGAAGTAAAGATGTAAGTAAATAACTTATGTACAAAATTAATGAGGATGAATAAAGTTAATAAACTATAATTGTGTATAAAATGTAGAAAGGAGTCAACAAAGAAAGATCAACCAGCTAGCAATGAACAATTGATCCTCACATCAATCGCAGAAAATTGTAAAAGTTTGTAAATGCATTTATAAACATATAGATATTAAAACACAAAGTAAAGTTATTTATATATATATATATATATATATATATATATATATATATATATATATATATATATGTATGTATATATGTATGTATGTATATAACATTTTTTTTACTATGATCGAAACAATTAAATAGAACAAATTCTTCCTCATGTAAATGCATTTCAAACATTTATAATTGTTACGGTATCTGACGTACTAGAGGAAGACAGAACTGTCTCTATGGATGACTGGTTGTGTGGAGAGGGACAGGCAGTCGGGCCTAGGAAGCGGCAGCAGGAAGGCAGTTTGACATGGCGTGGTAAACAAGACACATTAATTTGGATTCAATAAAGTGAAGTGACTATTAAAACAATCCATCTTGAAGCAGTTATCTTTAAAGATAGTTAATTATAAATTGAAGTCAACAATTTGTCAATTTTTGAACTTTCTAATAACAGTCTGATCGTAGAATGTAGTAATGTAAATTTTGTTTGCAATTTGTTAATGAAGGGCATTTTCTTGGCTTGATAATGAAGTCAATTATTATTAGTAAACTTACTATCAAAATATGAATCTGTGAGATTTTGGGCTAAGGACTTCAGTTTTTAATTAATGTATATTGACAAAATTACACAAATATTCTAAATTACATTGATTTTATAAATATGTGCACAAGGTAATTCAAACATTACTTTTACTATAAATGTGTTTAAAACAATTTTAGTATTAATTATGAAATGTGTAACATTCACATAACATTTTCTTTGCACATGGATTTTGTTCGAGATACTTAACCTCTTGTTATTTCCAAGGAGTATTATTTCACAAGTTTAATAATAGCAAATTTTTCATTTTTTGATAAGGATATCTAGAAAGAATATAAAACTTGTAATATTTAATTTAATAATTCAATTTTTTAAAGCAGCATAAAAAACTATGAACTTGTTTTTGTTCTGAATATCATTTTTAATAACAATAAATAAGATTACAATAAAAATTATAATTTACAAAATTGTAATAATGCCAGCAACTTTGAAATGTATTTAAAATAATAATATATATATATATATATATATATATATATATATATATATTTATGAAATAATTACAATTATCCTTAGGAATAGAGGAAATTGAGTTTCTCATATAATGTGCTAAGTTTATGAAATCTTGAATAAATATTAATTAATGTCCAATTACATTTTATTAAGATTTATATGAATGATGTCAAATTTAGTTCTTTTTGATACAAATGCATTTGAAATTAACTAATCTTCCATCAATAATAGTATATAAATTCATATCAAATAATGAGTGTTCAATGAAAAATAAAGTAAAAAATTTTGATGTAGGGAATCAGTTAAGACTAATTCAGTAGAAATTATATTTTAATGAACTTGTCTATTCATATAAATATATAATGAATTGTAATGTTTATTAAATATTCTTTGAATGTATTTTTCTTTTGGGATGATTTAACATGAAATTAATTGAAACTGTCAGCTCTGAAATGATATAAGTTTACTAATTATGATTATGGTATGTTTTTAATAACAATATCTCGATGTTGCTTAATAACATGTATTTTTTTTAATAATTACAATATTTGATTTTAAAAAAATGCCACATTATGCTATGAAATTAAGAACATTTAACTTAATGAGATAAATTTATTTGCATGTTTAAATATCTTGACAGCAAAGTAATGACTTGTAATATTTTGGTACTGACATCAGAAATTTTAATTAATACTGACAAAATTAACAATATTGCATTTATATATAGAGTGATAGAGAGCAGTAATAAAAGAACTTAAAAATAAATTTACAAAAATGAAACCAAGATATTTCAATAACATTAATTTTATAAATATTTACACAAGTAAAATTAAAAATTACTTTAAATATAAATATGTGGCATTCATAAAACATGTTCTTTATACATAGATTATTGTTGGAGATACTTCAGTCTGTTATTTCAAACAAATATTATTTCATGAAATAATATTTGATTTCAGAAAATAATTCAGTTGTTTATCATAGTATCATTTTTAATAACACAAAAATACAATGGATTATTATTTGCAGGATTGTAATGATAATGCCAACACTGAAATATGTATTAAAACAATAATATATGTAATTATCTTGAAGATCTACACAGAGTAGATAAAATTGAGTTCTTGATGTAGTCATATTTTAAAACATTTCATATTTATAATGAAAGTAATGTTAAAAAAATGTCTTAATATGAACTGCTCTGTGAGTTTATAAACTCTGATTAATTTTAATTACTTAATGAACATTAGATTACATTTTATTAAGATATTTATATGAATGAAATCAAGTTTAGTTCTTTTTGCTACAAATGCATGTGAAAATATTCCATTTTCCTTCTAGTATTTCTTTTAAATCTTTTCATTTAGAATCATATTTTATTAATAGAACTGCATTAAAAATGTCAATTACAAAGCAATAATGAAAAAATAACAGTACATAAATATATATTTAATAATGAATGTTCAAATGAAAAGTAATATTGTTTATATGGCAGTAAACTTTATTGTTAAAACTGATTTAATACAAATTATATTTTAAGAGTCTGACTATTCATATAAATATATAAAAAAATGTAATATTTATGAATAAGTTTTTGAACATATGTCATATTGAATTAGTTGATACTGTCTGTTCTGAAACAATACAAGTTTATTAATTATGATATGTTTTTAATAACAAATTCTTGATGCAGCTCAACATAATAATTATTTATTAGCACTTGTGATGTTTTAGAACTGGTAGTTTCGTTTTAGTCAATGTTGATAGAATCAAACGTTAATAATTATATATTAACCGGTAGTGCTGTTAATAAGTTAAATATCTTTTAATGTAATAACTGTCAAATTGAATGGCAAGTGTATTTATAGTAGAATTTTCATCGCTTAAAGATCTATATTTATAAAGTCTAGTAGAACTCTTTGTTTTTTTAAATGTAAAAGCTTTCCAAATTATTTTGACTATTATTTTATTTATTCAGATATAATGTTCTGAGTATAATGTTGATGAAACATGTTTCAATATATAAATTCACATTTGTCTTCATTTAATATCAATAACTATATTTTCAATTAATATAATAACGAATGCATTTAAAATAGGAAACTGTCGAAATGTAATAACTTACATATTGTTATATTTAAAATATTAATGAATAACATCGAGCCGGGATAAATCTTACTATATATAAGTTTAATGTTTTTTCTATTGTTGTTAATGTGATTCTATCATATTGATTAAAATCTACTAATTAAAATTATGAATAATTGTATGATAAAACGGTAAACAAATTTATGCAAAATTGTCAATGTAATTGAAATTGGTATATGTATTATGATTGATATATGTATTGTAAAACATATTTTTATGTATATAAAAAAAAATACAATAGGTATCGAAGAAATATCTACAACAGGATCATCATCGAATGACTATATATGTAAAGAATCAAATGGATTTCATTGTATGTATTAATTAAATATTATTAACTTCATACGTTTTATAATTAATTAAATATGCCGTAGATAAGGCATTTGCTCTAGTATATAAGTAAGTTGCATGAAATATAATAAATGTCTATCAAATATATTAAAGTCTAGCAATTAATGTTTAACTTATATTTGTTGGCATGTCAAATAATAGTGGTAGTGCAATACCACCAAATATGTCTGCGACCGATTTGAAAATTTGGTCGCAGATATGTTTGGTGGAATGGCTATACCACCAAATAGATCTGCGACCGATTTGAAATTTTAGTCGCAGATATGTTTGGTGGATCGGCAATACCACCAAATATATCTGCGACCGATTTGAAAATTTGGTCGCAGATATGTTTGGTGGAACGGCAATACCACCAAATATATCTGCGACTGATTTGAAAATTTGGTCGCAGATATGTTTGGTGGAACGGCTATACCACCAAATATATCTGCGACCGATTTGAAAATTCGGTCGCAGATATGTTTGGTGGAACGGCAATACCACCAAACATATCTGCGACCAAATTTTCAAATCGGTCGCAGATATCTTTGGTGGTATTGCCGTTCCACCAAATATATCTGCGACCAAATTTTCAAATCGGTCGCAGATATATTTGGTGGTATTGCCGTTCCACCAAACATATCTGCGACCAAATTTTCAAATCGGTCGCAGATCTATTTGGTGGTATTGCCCTACCACTATTATTTGACATGTCAACAAATAAATATAAGTTAAACATTAAGTGTTAAACTTTAATATATTTGATAGACATTTATTATTTCATGCAACTTACTTATATACTAGAGCAAATGCCTTATCTACGGCATATTTAGTTAATATAAAATATGTAAAGTGAGTATTTATTGATACGTACAAGTAATACATTACATATACTGCACAGATTATCTGGTGTTTCTGCTTGTTGACGTTTCTCGAAGACCTGTTGAATTATTTTTTTTTTATACATATACATAAGTGTTCAATATACAGATTTTTTTATACATATGGAATTACAATATAATGTTGGTTGCTGGTATCATAAGTTATATTTAAAATATTTATATTAATAATAAAAATGTAAACGTATATATAGTAGAAATATATTATAAACTCTGCTTAATGTCATTCGTTAATATCGTAATGTAGCAAATGTAATATTCAATAATTTGTTATACACATTTTGACATTTGTTTTACATGTAAACATGTTTCATTAACATTACACCGAGAAATATATTTGTGTAAATGAAATAATCAAATTGTTTTAAAAGCATTTACGTTAAAAAGAGGTTCATTTAATTTTATTTATGTAATTCTTTAACCGATGAAAATTCCACTATGAATACGTTTGCCTTTTATTCGAAAGCAAATTTTAGAACGTTTTAACTCTACATCGTTACTGATTTACATATAATTATACTTAGATGATTTAAATAACATTGATTAAAACGGAATTGGTCGGTCCTAAAACATCACAAGTCCTTATTTTGAGAATGAAAGTATTTGTACATACAAATAATTTATCTAGTTAAGAGATCAATATTCAAAATGTCATTGTATACACGACAGTTTTCAAACTTGTAATTATTTTAATATTGTAATTATTAAAAAAAATATTTTACTAGACTACATCACACTGAGAAATTTTTATTAAAAAGATTTCATGGTTTTAATTTCTAAACTTGTATTGTTTCAGAACTGCCAGTTTCAAAAATTTTAATATTAAATCATCTTCAGAAGAACCATATTTGAAGAATGTTAGATAAATATTACAATTTATTATACATTTATGTGAATGGTGAGTTCTTTTGTATAATTTCTATTCAATCAAATAGTTCTGGTTTTGTATAGCAAAGTCAACTCATAAATAATATTACTTTCGTTTGAATATTTGTTTTTTGGTATGTACTTTCTCATTACCAATTTGTAAAAGATATTTTTGAATGGAGTTTTATTAATATAAAAGAATAATTCAAAATGAATGGATTTTAAAAGAGGTACTTTAGTGAAAATAGTTTATTTTCAAATGCATTTTTGTATCAAAAAGAACTCAACTTGATTGCATTCACACAAATCTCAATAAAATGTATTAATTAAAATTCATTAAGTTATTAGAATAGTATCATTTCACAACTGACTTAAAGATAAAATCATTTCAAAATAAATATATGTTCGAAGAGTGTTTCATAAACATTACAATTCATTATATATTTATAGGAATAGCGAGTTCTTTTACAAATGTAATCTATCGAATCGAATAGTTTAAATCGATTCTATGATACACATATAAGAATGTCATTTCATTGATTTTAATTTGAATATTCATTATTCGATACAGATTTATATATTTTCATTATCTCTTTGCAAACGTATTTGTAAACATAGTTTTATTAATATTAATAAAAAGTAATCGGACACAATTGACATCAAGAGAAATAATCAAATGAAAATAGAATACTTTCAAATGCGTTTGTATTGGAAAGAACTCGATTTTCTTTAACTCGATTTTTTAGTTTGTATTGGAAAGAACTTGATTTTATATTAATTTTAATAAAATATAATTTTATTAAAATTACACTAATTCATATAAATTCATTCAAGATGTTTTTATTTCAAAGTTAATTTAAGATAAAACACATTCATGAAAAAAATATATATTCTCAAATTTTTTCATAAATCTGTTCAATATATATTTATGTATTAATAGTTTTTCATTACTGTTTTATAAATGACATTTTCAAATGTACTTTTATTAATATTAATAAAAATATTATCCAAAATGAAAGGACTATGGTGTTTATTAATTCTTATCATTGTAGACTTAATTATTAGACTAGTTTCATTTCAGAAATTTGGAACAAACAAGAGGTATGCTTTTGAAATTATCAAATGTTTATGTGAATAGTTTGTTTTTTCATATTTAATCTCTGTTAAATCAAATAGTTTTAAAAGAATCTCTGCAACAAAGTTTACTGTAATATAAGTAATGTTACTTTACATTGTAACATTCAGCATCCAATATGAATTTATATACTAACAATTTTTCATTACTACTTTGTAAATGACATTTTCAAATGCAATCTTATTAAAATATTAAACATTTTTTTTTTCAAAATGATTGAATTTGGAAATAAAGAAAAGTTATTTGAATGAAAATAAAATGCTCTCAAATACATTTGTTTAAAAAAGAACTCGACTTCATTCATATAAAGTTATAATTAGACTAGTATTAATTCTGAATTTAGTGTTTCTGTTAAGATAAAATATTCTGAAAAGAAACATACTGTCTCAACATTTTTTATAAATATTACATTCATTAAAAATTTATATGAATAATCAGATTTTTGTATCTAATTTCTGTTATATATTAATGCTTTTTCATTACTGTTTTGCAAATGACATTTTCAAATGTAATTTGATTAATATTAAATATTTTTTTTTAAAAAAATGAAGCAATACTTATTTGAGTGAACATAAAATTCTCTCAAATGTATTTGCTTAAAGAAAAACTCAACTTCATTCATATAAACTTAATAGTAATGTAATTTAATTTTTAGTAATTCATATCATTCGAGATATGGTCATTAGACTAATCTGGTTTCATTTCAGAGAGTTCCAATTAATTTAGAACAAAACCATCTCAAAAGAGATCTGTTTTTGAAATCATTCATAAATATTCATTTTATTAACTATTTATATGAAGAGTTTGTTTTTATATATATAATTACTGCTAAATTGTTTTCAATAAAGTTTACTGTTATTTACTTAAAAATTTAACATTTAGTATTTGATATGTATTTATATACTAATACTTTTTCAGTACTGCTTTGTGACATTTTTGAATTCATTTTAATTAATAGTAATAAAAATGATTTAAAATTAAAAGATGCAAGAGAAAATAAAATCCATTTGTATTAAAAAAAAACAAACGACTTCATATAAACTTATTAAAATGTAATTTATTGTTCTTTTATTAATTAAAATTAATTTATCTCTAAAGTGAGACTGGTATCCTTTTTAAAACTGACTGCTTTAACTAATTCAAGATTAAATGATTTCAAAAGAAATGTATGTTCAAAGAATGTTTCATAAAAATTACAATTTATTATATCTGTATATGAATAGTGTCTTTTTTTTATAAATGTAATCTATTCAATCGAATAGTTTTAATCGATTGTGTGCAATAATGTTTACTGTTATGTTACATATGTTACTTTAACTTCATTTCAAAGTTCATTATTTAATTTGCATTTATATAGTATTACTATTTCATTACTGTTTTGCAAATGACATTTTCTAATGCAATTTTTTTAATATTAATAAACAATAATTCAACATGAAGAGACTTCAAAAGAAATACTCAAGTGAAAATTAAATGTTTTCAAATGCAAATGTATAAAACAAACTAAATCTGACTCAGTTCATATAAATTTTAATAAAATGTAATTTAGTATTCTCATTAACTAAAATTCATTCAAGATTTAATTAAATTAGAGAGCAATTCATGTAAAATGAAAATGTTTCTCAAACGTTACTTTCCATATAAATATGAAATACCAAAATGTTTTAAAATATGATTACACTGAGAAGTAAATTTTATCTACTCCACATAGATCGTAATGATAATTTTATATATTGTTGTTTTAAATACATTTTAAAATTGTTGACTTTACCACTAACATTTTGTAAATAATAATTTTCATTGTAATTTTGTTATTAAAAATGTTACTTTCAGAACAAAAACAAGTTTTTATTTTGGTTAATGATTTGAATGAACTTATCTTGCTATGTTCAATGTTACAAGTTTTATATTTATTTTGGAAATCCTTATAAGAAAAAATATTAAAATTAACATTTTCACACTTGTGTAGTTTTGAAGTAACAAGGTCCACGTACAAAGAAAATATTGTGATTACCATATTTCATTACTTATAGAAATACAAAAAATGTGTTTTAACCATATTTATATTGAAATTAATATTTGATGTTACTTGTGCAAATATATTTATAAAATTAATGAAACTTAAAATATTTTTTTTGCTATTTATTACTATAAATTTATTATTGCTCTCTCTCTTTCTCTCTCTATGTATGTATATATATATATATATATATATATATGTGTGTGCTAATATTGTCAATATACATTAATTAAAATTGAAATAATTACACTGAAAAACTCACAGATTTATGTTCTGATACAAAGAGACAATGTGTCATCAGATTGTTATTACAAAAGTTCAAAATAGTTGATTTAATCTGTGAGATTGACAAATTGATAACTTCAATTTGTAATTAATTACAAAAAAGCATATATGTATGCACATATATATATATATATATAAACATATTTTTAAATGCATTTACATTGAGAAGAATTTGTTCATTTTAATTGTGTAGGACATAATGAAAAGAATGTGGTATATATATATATATATATATATATATATAATTCTACTTTGTTTCGATATCTAATAATTTATAAATGCATTTACAAACTGTCACCGATCTTAACATTCAATAATCACAATTCTCTGACTGATGTGAGGATCAAATTGTTCGTAGTTGACTAGTCGGTCTTCTTTGTAGAGTTCATGTAGACAGCAGACGATTCCAGGTGTATTTCAAATGATCGGTGAGCTGCCTCCTTTGCAAGTTGTTCATGATGGGTAAGATTCATTTGTTTATAACCTAGCTACTAACAGACAGTTACTTTTACATTCATCTTTATTAATTTTATACATTGTATATAATTCACTTATTAACTTACACATTTGAAGCAGTGCCTTGAATCTCATTCCGATGTTATACTGAAACATGTTGCTAATTATAAACATCGTTCAAAGTGGTGAAAATGATGTCTTTTTGCCAGCTAAGAATTATCAACCACAGTGCATACTACAGTACATTGTTTCGATAAAGTGTATTTTTTTTTATTGCTTTTGTCGATTTGCATTTTATTTGATACTGAAAAGTAAATAAACATGTAAATACAAGCTTTATTTTACTTCTGCATAATTGTTTACAACCAAAATGAACAGTGTTATAGAACTACGCACAAATTTGTAAAAATAGTATTTCAATTTCTAACGTACTTTTAGTATTGAATTTATTATGAACTGTTAACAATTCAAGACTTAAAAATCAGATATTGAAAGTGTTTCTTATGATTTGTACTGTATTTGAATGCAATCATATTACACATTCATTATTAACTATATTAAAAATCATACATTAATCAAAAGATAATTTACTACCGAAATCTTATATTAAATAATATGTAATATAATCAACAATGTTTGAAAATTAAATCTATTATAGTAGCGTCCATTTTAACATGAAATACTGCCTGTACTTAAATAATATTTCGAAGTAGAAAAAATGTTTATATCAGTTTTCTTAACTATACCTTGGTTCAATATATAATATTATTTATTGATGATATATTTCTTTTATATGAAACAATTTTTTTCAAATAAACAATGGATAATTCAACAATTGCACTACGACGCTACCCCGCACCACAGATAAAGTAGGTCCACTTTCACCATCTCTACAATTCCTTCGCCTCGCATTGTGGGATGACATTTCTTCGGCGGAATATAAATTTGAACAGAAATACCTTCGTAATTGAATATTAAAGTAAAACGTTACAATAACATTTACGTTAATCTAATTTTTCTACTTGAATATAGAAATCGCGCAAAGATCACCAAAATTTAAATAAATATCTTTTTGTGAAAGTTAATTTCCCATACAATAGAAATTCAATGAGTACTATGATACAACTACACTTGGTAGCGTTTACTATATCTATCTGTGTCTTACTCCATAGCATCTATTATTCGTTTACACTCTAATTGTGAACTGTATTCATTTATAATTATGAAAAAATAACAGTTCTCCAAGGAGTTGAAATTTGATTGTAAATAATTTTAAATTATATTTACGAAAAATATTTCTATTCCTCAATAACTCACGTATGATCATAATAATGCAACCGAATTAAAAAAAAAGTCTTAATATATATGTGTATATATGTATATATATATATATATATATATATAATTGAAAAAAATATATTTTCGTAATATATATATATATATATATATATATATATATATATATATAATTGAAAAAAATATATTTTCGTAATATATATATATATATATATAAATCCACCAAAAAATATATACAGATTCATTCGTTTTCATACATATTATTGTAGAGTATTTATCATATTTTAAAAAAGAAAATGAATAATAACATGAACTGATTGTTGTTTATAGTAAATGATTGTAAATTATTGTCAATTCAATGAAATTATGAAAATATCCAAATTGTTTAAAATCTGGCAACTAATTCATACTGATCGCTGCGTATTTTAATGTTTTATATCATATCTGACCCAAAATTTAACACTGGTCCATAGTAAATACCGAAAATATCAAAAAATCCGCAAAAAATACTCAAAAAAAACAAGTTTCTCCTTCTTAAAATATCCAAATTGATATAAAAATGGCAACTATTTCATACCAGTCGATGCGTATTTTAGTGTTCTATATATCTTACACAAAATTAACATCGGTCTTTAATAAATATCGAAAATATCAAAAAAAGGCAATAAAACCGCAAAAAACAAGTTGTTCATGCTTAAAATATTCAAATTGTTATAAAAATGGCAATTAATTCATACTAGTAGATGCGTATTTTAGTGTTATATATCATGTCTTACACAAAATTAATATCGGTCCATAATAAATACCGAAAAATATTTTTTGGTTCGAAAGGTGCGAACCATTGTCAATTCTTCTATCTCACGTTAATTACTGTAATAATGGCCCCGTCAACTTATCAAAGGCTGGCTCCAGCCACCTTTGACTTCTAATGATGTATCTTTAGGGGCCCCCATCAAGTTTATTCGCAAGAACGAGAGTCAACGTATCGTTCTGAATCCGATGCGGTGACAAATCTGCTGAAGATATTCACAAACAAGCAGACAGTATAACAGTATGAATCTTATGTATTGTACACAAACAAAATAATAAACATATTTTATTGTGTTTACATCAGTAGACCATTCATAGTCGTTGAATTAATGTTTAACGGGCCATTTGGCGAAACAATGTCAAGAAAAAACTCCAATCGATTGATAATGACTTGCGTGATTTTCAGACCGATGGTGTGTAGGCACCTCGCTACATTATAGAAACGATGGTGGACGGTTGGACTCGCATTCATACATACACACGTACACGCACAATACAGATGTTTTTTTGCATTTTTTTTGCGGATCCTAAGTGAGAAGGCCTCGGACAATTATAATTACGCGATAAAAGTTAACGCCGACGCTCATAAACGTCTAGAAATGGCGAATGATATTCCCGTCTTTGATTGGTTTTAGGGCCTCTGTGCCGGCCCTGTACATGTGAGCGAGGAAGCGACGTCGGTTCGAAGGTCCGACGGATGTGCAATATCACATCGCGTCGAAAAAATTTTCGATTTGTAATTTTTTCTATTTCCAAATTTTCTCGGGCCTGGTACACCGGGCCTGTGCGAGCCGCACACCGGCACTAGTATACAGTCCGTGTAGACGTCTAGAATCATGTGTCACCGTCGAAATAAGCGATTTCCAAAAGGAAAACGCCCGCCGAGCACGTTAATACCTTATGCGCCTCCACCATCATATCGTTGCGCCTCCACCATCATCTCCATAAACAAGCATCGAAAAATGCTCTGATTTGCGAAATTGCAAATTTTTGAACTTCCACTTTTCGATGTTTTTTTCAGCGGATCGGGAGCGGACGGATCCGGCGCACCTAGTTTCCGCATTTGGAAGCAAATTTAACGGTGGGAAGTGTGCGAAAAATGCGAAAAAAGACGATTTTGCGGACCCGCAAACTCTTTCAGGCGCTGTAACTCCGGCGTTACGCGTGCTATCGAGAAACCGAAAACTATTCGTAGTTCAGACGGACGTCTAGTTTGTATCTGCGTCGAAAAAATTGCAGGTTTGCGAAAAGAATTTCGCGTTCGAAAATCGTGATCAAAGGTAGGGGTACGTGAATTTGAGGAAATTTTTTTCGAGTTTTTTGACGCATCGCAAGCGGGGCGGTCCGTAGATACACGTCCTGGCGTTTAAAAGTGAAATCGGAACGTAGAAGGTATTTGAATCGGCCCGCGAAGTGAGCGGGTCGCAAATTTTCGGATCATATTGCGCCGACCCTGTACGCCTAATTGACAAACCGACAACGATTCAGTGTTCAAATGGGCGTGTAGTATCGCATCGCACAACAAAAATGGCAGATTTGCGAAATTACCACATTTTCAGTGACGTCAGAGCGAATTTGCAGATGCGATTGCTCGAGAACCACGTATGCTAACGATGAACTGGAACGAGTTCGGAGATTCAACGGACGTGTAGTATCGCTTTGCAGCACAAAAACTATCGATTTGCAAAAAAAAAATATTTTGCAAAAAAATTTTTTTCACTTTCTTAGCAATTTTTTCATCGCATCGGAAGCGGGTCGGTTTATAGACCCACGTATTAATGTTTAAAAGTGACATCGACCTCTAAAAAGTGTATTTGAATCGGCCTGCAATGTGGGCCAGTCACAAAATTCGGGCCCTATTTCTCTGACCCTGTACGCTAAATCGACAAAGTGATACCGGTTCAGTATTCAAATAGACGTCTAGTATTGCATCGCGCATCAAAAATGGTCGATTTACGCGAAATTTTACATTTCCAGTGACGTCAGTGCGAAATTGCAGACGCGATTGTTCCGACACCGCACGCGTTAACGATGTACTGAAACCTATTCAGAGTTTAAATGGGTGTCTAGTATCGATTTGCCATTCAAAAACTGTCAATTTTCAAAATATAAATTATTGCAAAAACAATTTTTGCAGTATTTCGTTTCATCACCTTGCACCGAACGGATTCTGTATTCTGTATTCAAATATCACATAGTATATCTATCTAGTCATATAAATGAAATATTGTTTTTGTTCTTGGAATAGTGTGTGTGTACATGTTTTTAGTTGTTGTTTATAATTCACTATATATAACTTATCTTTCATTCAAAAGTGGAATTGCATTAATTAACGTACTCAACACTAAAATATCCTATGTTTTAAATTGTCAATAAAATCGATGATTTAAACGAATATGAATATTACAGAAAAATAATGTAAATATACCTTTTTTGAGACAGTTTAAATATTGAATGTATTTGATTGAAGTAAATGGTTTATTCTAATCAAAATATCTTTAATATTTAATCTGAATCAAATTGTCGTTAGAATTGTATTATGACTTGTTCCGCTCTTTCCAACATATATTTTAAATACTGCAGATATCATGTTAGTACATGACATAACATCTCACGCGATTTTTTATGCAAATCTAAAAAATCGCATGAATTTCCTACGCGACCACAAATTTTATATCAATTTTAGTACATGTGCTACATTCTTTTAGAAAAGTCGATAAACTCATTGTGATGATGAGTGACATGTAGCATAGAAATAAACCTATTACAGGGAACACTAGTATTTACTTTCAAAGTTTCACTAATTGTTTGAAAAAGAATTAGAAAATTAGTTAAAATATTCTTTTTCTAAAATAAATCCATGAAAAAATGCAATAACATTCATTCTGAAATAGGAATTCTTTAGTTAGGCCTTTTAAGTTGATATAAAACACATATATAATTATTTGTTTACCAACAACCTTTTTGTTTAGCATACATGATTTCAATTATTATCTGTAATTTTTATCAATTTGTAAGACTTTTTAAAATTATTTCTGTACGTACTTATTCAGTACTGATAGAGGAGCAATAAATATATAGAGAAATCGAAAATATTCAAAAATTCTAGTAATATTAATTTATATTATCGAAATGAAATAAATTTCAAAAGTAAACCACTATCTATATGATCTTTTTTTGAAGGCACGTTTTTTCATACATGGAAATATTAACTTTATGCATATGAAATTATGCATATGCAAACTATAACTGCATATATTTGTTTTCATTGCTTATTCTATAAAAATTGAGTATATATGGAAAATATTTGAAAAATAAGTAAAATTAATTTGTCTACAACACTATCATATATAAAATTTATGAAGCAAGAATTTTTAAAAGATAAATAGAGAACAGTATAAGGTTTAGAGTATAAAACATGAAAATGTAATCAAATTTATTCATACTTCTAGTTAATATAATGTTCAATTCAGTTTGAAGAATATTAGTCAGCAAATGTTTTCATGAATGTATTCAATGCTCATTTCTTTAGTGTTTATTTATATTTTATTAACATTTCTATTAATCAGTCTTTGTAATTACTGAAATACAGTTCTTAAGACATAAAATGATTGTATTTAAACGTGTGAATTTTTACGTCTAATTTTTATAGGTATTAGTACATTGTAAGCATTTCAACTCAACAATTTTAACATACTCAACATTTAAATAGCAACATGTATATATATATATATATATATATATATATATATATATATATATATATATATATATATATATATGTATATATATATATATATATATATATTACTAATTATATTTTATTGTCTAGACGTATTTATTATTTAGAACATCATTATAGCTTCTTCCATTTCTATTTATACATGTAATGTTTCAGGGAACTCATAATATTGAATGCTTTATATTTTTAACTTTGACTGCAAATGAAATATGCTTTGGTTGTAACAATATTAATATATATATATATATATATATATATATATATATTTCTTATTGTCATTTTTAAAAATATTTATAAATGAAACAAGAGGTATTCGATGGTTCAGTTTGAAATAATTTCAAATAAAAAACGGTGGATCGTCAAAAATAATAAATAATAAATAATATTAATATACATGTTTGTGTATATATACATCTTTTTTACAAGCTAAATGCTAACAAAGTAGTATTCCTTATATATTAAATATGTGTATATTAAATCTGTCTCTGTGTTTTCATTTAAACATTTTAAATTCAAAATCGAGCTAGCTACGCCATCTGTTGCTATTCATGTAATTTCTAAACTAAATACTTAAAGAAAAAAAAATTATTTACCATCTGACTAAGGGAAAGTACTAATTTTTTTTTAGTTTATATCCCAACTTATACGAAAACTAATTTCATACTGACGTTTCAAACACAGGAAAAAATATATTTCAGTTTTTCATAGAGATGGCCGTACGCATCTATCTTAGATTTAAGAAAATACTCTATGTATAGTTAATAATAAAGTATATAAAGAATGGACATTATTATTTTATTGCTATATTACGAGATTAAAAATCAATACATTGTTAGGAAAAACATTTAATCAATAAAAAATAGAAATGAATGTATTTTAAAGAAAATACTGAGTACTCACAATTGCAGCAGATGCATACATCGTTCCCTCGGTAATTCGGAACCGAGCTCCTTTTAGTCGTCTTGTATGACAAGCAAGAATACTGGTGGCAGGATTATATTCAGTCTATTTATTGATTTTTCGTAATGTAATTTCTTATTTGTTTTCTGAAAATAAATAATATCAAATTAGAATCATTCGACAGAAAATTATTATAAATAAATATTTATACATAAAACTATGAATGTAAAATGATACTGCTGTACCTTAAAAGTTATAAAATATTTACAATTTTTTAAAAAATGCCACTGGCTTGTATTCCACAATCTAATTCGAAATTTCGTCCACATTTTAAGAACATTTTCAATTTTTTACTATTAATTTAGCCATGGTAATATTGATTTTAACAGGGAGGATTTGACTGTTTTGTTGCAGATAATAATGGCCATTTTTAACAATCGACAATCGCAAACGTCACAAATCGCATCGTCAACGCTAGTCGGCTCGGATAGGAATTAAATACCGAGTGGCATCTTTATATATTTTTTAATGTTTTAAATTAATTTATATTTAAAAATAATTGCAATCAACATAAGATGACACACGCACGCATATATATATATATATATATATATATATACATATACATATACATATACATATATATATATATATATATATATATATATATATATATATACATATATATATATATATATATATTTATGTATATATATATATATATATATATATATATATATATATATATATATATATATATGTACACAATGCTCATTTTTTAGTTTTTATTTGTATTTTATTAACATTTCTACTAAACAGTTCTTTTTTAATTACTGAAATACAGTTTTTAAACTATAATATAACGGTATTAAAATATCTTTAACATTTAATCAGCATCAAGTTGACATTATAGAATTGTATTATGACTTGTTCCGTTCTTTCCAACACATATTTTAAATACTGCGGGTATCATGTTAGTACATCACATCATATCTTATACGGATTTTTTATGCAAATCTAAAAAATCGCACGAATTTCTTACCAGACCACAAATTATATATCATTTTTAGTACATGTGCTACATTCTTTTAGAAAAGTCGATAAACTCATTGTGATGATGAGTGACATTTAGCATAGAAATAAACCTATTACAGGGAACACTAGTATTTACTTTCAAAGTTTCACTAATTGTTTGAAAAAGAATTAGAAAATTAGTTAAAATATTCTTTTTCATAAATAAATTCATGAAAAAATGCAATAACATTCATTCTGAAATAGGAATTCTTTTAGTTAAGCCTTTTAAAGTTGATATAAAACACATATATATTTATTAGTTTACCAACAACCTTTTTGTTCAGCATACATGATTTCAATTATTATCTGCAATTTTTATCATTTTGTAAGCCTTTTTAAAATAATTTCTGTACGTACTTATTCAGTACTGTTAGGGAAGCAATAAATATATACAGAAATCGAAAGTCTTCATACATTCTAGTAATATTAATTTATATTATAGAAATGAAATAAATTTCAAAACTAAACCACTATCTATATGATGCTATCTATATGAACTTTTTATGAACTTTTTCAATTTCTTATTTCGATGAACAAATTAATTATTATTAATGATTTACTTATTATTGATAAAATAATAGTTGATAATAAATGAACGTTATTTTTTATTAAATATGAATTAAATTTCATATCTGTAGAATAATTATAATGCTTTTCAATGGTATTTAAATAGTTTGAAATAATTTTTACATGTGAATTAAATAATACTCGGTACTTTTAACATTTTAGTTAATGATGAAATTATTAAATTTTCTTATTTCTATATGAAGTATTGGTAAAGTTCATAAATGTTAGAAAATTGGAAATGAA
Organism: Acanthacorydalis orientalis; assembly: GCA_034766995.1. Lineage (NCBI taxonomy): Eukaryota > Metazoa > Arthropoda > Insecta > Megaloptera > Corydalidae > Acanthacorydalis > Acanthacorydalis orientalis. The sequence goes on along the minus strand of CM068324.1, from coordinate 11,217,506 downwards.
TTTTCTCAAAGGTGGTGAAAGAATCGTTGTTAAAATGTAAATGCTCTTTAATTGTTAAATAAGAATTCGGCTTCTTATCAGTACACATTAAGTACAAATTTTTCTAATGATTATAAATAGTAGATTGTTAAAATTTATCGTTAACGATACGTTAGTAATTCTATTAAAGGTTATACGTACCTTTTTTTACATTTAAATGCTGTTTTTCTTTAAATACGAACTAAATTTCAATCTGTATATATTAAATTTTAAACTGTCATAAGTAACACAAAAATTTAGATTTTATTTAACTAAATCAGTGAATATAATTAGTAAACATCTTTGAATGAATCGTAAAGTAAATGAATTAATTGCTATCGTATTAATTATGAAATCGTATTCTTATTCGAATACTAATTTTTTTTCAAACCATCAGGAAAGTATTTTTTTAACGATAATGAAATTGATGTTATTTAAATAGTCGTGTTTTAACGAAATGAATTTATTTTCATGTCTTAGTTAATAATGAAGATTTTTTTTTGAAATTTATAAGCAGTGATTTTTCAATTTAATTTCTTTATGGAAAATGTTTTATTCTTATTTACTGTAATGTTTTTCTTTTAAACATTAATTCAATTTATCATTTCGATGGAAAATATTTGTTTCTAAGTAAACAGGTATTATCAGATAATGTTTTACGTGACTAAATTAACTAATCATATTATTATTATTTTAATTATTTTTTGCTTTGAATAATTCCGTTTCTTTATCTTTGCTTAAATGAAAACATTTCAGGAATAATGTTTTTTTTATAAGTAAATTAAAATTATTTAGCTGCACGTTTTAAATATACTCAATTCCATTTTGTAACATTAAATACTTTTTATTGGAAGTCGATTTATAGAATCGATATTAATCAGATGCTTTTTTCATTTAAACATTAAATCGTATTCTTATTTCAAAATTGAATAAAAAAAAAAACAAAGTTCATATTTAATGGAAAATTCCGTATTGAAATTGTTTTTCGTTATATATATTCAAATTTTTACATACCTGTAAGAGTATGTACAATGTAAATGATTATTTCATAAACTTTTATTACTTGATATATGTATCAAATATAGAAAAGTGATGTTCAACAATACGGGTAACTTTCAATGTGCGATATACAATACATATAATTGAAAAATAATTCGCCTTTAAGTTATATGAATCGCTGAAAGCGATCTTTCATCGGACGAATATTTAACGATATTTCCTTTTTTCGTTTTATAATGTAATCGCAAAAGTTTTCAGAAAGTCTACATGTTTGAACACCGAGATACGTGTGTTTTGAACAAGTGTTTGTGTCGTTAGCTCGCTTAGCTCGTATCCGACATTTAATTATATCGGTTCAGGCCGTTTAGATTCGAATCATCTCGGGTAGGAGTAGATAGTTTAGTTCTGTGATATCAGGCAGGTTTTAAATAGATCGTTTAAATACAGACTCGGGTAGGCTTATCGTTAGCCACGCGTCGGGTAGGATAGGGCGGCAGTCGGAACGCCGGTGTGTCGTATGAATGTCGTGTATGTACGAATGTTACGTATGCTCGATTAACATCCGAGAAGTGGTAGTGCGAAGTTTTGAGATGTCATCTCGTCTGTGTTTAATAGATTTTCTGAAAACTTTAATTCACGGTTGTTTTTATCATTACGGTAATATTAAAATAATCAATTTAAACCGCATATTTGTTTGTAATAAACATTAATCGTTATAAATATGTATTTTTTCGCACATTGTTAAGTTACCTCTAGCTATGTACTACTGTTATTTTTGTATCGGATCATGGTAATCGTTATATATTAATTTAATGATTATTTTAAAGTTTTTTAATCGGTGATAAATATTGTACACCGTAATATATCTTTTGCAGCGTACATCCTTTGTCATCGAACAGTGTATATCGTAAGTAACCGAAACTGAGCATATGTCGTAAGTAACTTAAACTGAGCATATGTCGTAAGTAACTTAAACTGACCGTGTGGTTATCGTAAGTAAATGAAACTATGCGAGTGACGAAAACGGACGGTGCGGTGCCGTAAGTAACCGAAACGGTGTAGATATTTTTGTACGAAACGCGATTACCTGAGACCGATCGCAAAGTTTTTCACTTATAATTTATACTGTATCGTTAGGCTTTATACATTCCTGATCACAATAAATTAATAAGAAAATTTTCAGGGTGGTGGGGGCGGAACTCGGGCCAAATTTCCAGGTCACGTGACCGGCGCACTGCGCAGGCGCGTGAACTTGTGTTTTGTTATATGTTGTTATTTTAGAATACGACTATACATGAACTTGCAGTAAATACTTATAAATAACATGGATAAGATTACTAGATAGATACGAAGGTAGAGCGGTTAGGTATAAACGCTCTACCGCTGTCGATACGACGGAGACGTCGGACGGACCTAGTTATCGGAAGCTCCGGTGGTAACGGAAGCTGAATTAAACAGAACGAAAGGAAGTTCCGATTTTATACTGTATTAGAACGACGTGGTGCAGGTTATAAGATTACTAGATAGATACGAAGGTAGAGCGGTTAGGTATAAACGCTCTACTGCTGTCGAAGAGCAGCGTCGGTACTGTCGGTTCGACGTCTCCGTCGAACCGACATAGTTATCGGAAGCTCTTGCGGTAACGTGAACGTAGAGCGGTTAGGTATAAACGCTCTACGTGTGTGTGTGTGTCGGTGCCCTAGCGGTGCCCATGCGGTACACGTCCGAGTACACGTCCATGTGCTATGTGTACTCGTCCGAGTACACGTGCACTCGGACGAGTACACATAGCACATGGACGTGTACTCGGACGTGTACTCGGACGTGTACACGTCCGAGTACACGGCGCCCCGCCCACCGCACGCACCGTTTTTCTCTCGATTTAATCACGACGCCCCGCCCACCGCACGCACCGTTTTTCTCTCGATTTAATCACGACGCCCCGCCCACCGCACGCCGTGTACTATGTGTACTCGTTTGAGTGCACGTGTACTCGGACGAGTGCACATAGCACATGGACTTGTACTCGGACGTGAATTCGGACGTGTATTCGGACGTGTACACGTCCGAGTACATGTCCGAATTCACGTCCGAGTACACGTCCATGTGCTATGTGCACTCGTCGAGTACACGTGCACTCGGACGAGTACACATAGTATCACGACGCCCCGCCCACCGCACGCACCGTTTTTCTCTCGATTTAATCATGACGCCCCGCCCACCGCACGCACCGTTTCTCTCTCGATTTAATCACGACGCCCCGCCCACCACACGCACCGTTTTTCTCTCGATTTAATCACGACGCCCCGCCCACCGCACGCACCGTTTCTCTCTCGATTTAATCACGACGCCCCGCCCACCGCACGCACCGTTTTTCTCTCGATTTAATCACGACGCCCCGCCCACCGCACGCACCGTTTTTCTCTCGATTTAATCACGACGCCCCGCCCACCGCACGCACCGTTTCTCTCTCGATTTAATCACGACGCCCCGCCCACCGCACGCACCGTTTTTCTCTCGATTTAATCACGACGCCCCGCCCACCGCACGCACCGTTTCTCTCTCGATTTAATCACGACGCCCCGCCCACCGCACGCACCGTTTTTCTCTCGATTTAATCACGACGCCCCGCCCACCGCACGCTCCGTTTTTCTCTCGATTTAATCACGACGCCCCGCCCACCGCACGCACCGTTTTTCTCTCGATTTAATCACGACGCCCCGCCCACCGCACGCACCGTTTTTCTCTCGCTTTAATCACGACGCCCCGCCCACCGCACGCACCGTTTCTCTCTCGATTTAATCACGACGCCCCGCCCACCGCACGCACCGTTTTTCTCTCGATTTAATCACGACGCCCCGCCCACCGCACGCACCGTTTTTCTCTCGATTTAATCACGACGCCCCGCCCACCGCACGCACCGTTTTTCTCTCGCTTTAATCACGACGCCCCGCCCACCGCACGCACCGTTTTTCTCTCGATTTAATCACGACGCCCCGCCCACCGCACGCCGTGTACTATGTGTACTCGTTTGAGTGCACGTGTACTCGGACGAGTGCACATAGCACATGGACGTGTACTCGGACGTGAATTCGGACGTGTATTCGGACGTGTACACGTCCGAGTACACGTCCGAATTCACGTCCGAGTACACGTCCATGTGCTATGTGCACTCGTCCGAGTACACGTGCACTCGGACGAGTACACATAGTACACGGCGTGCGGTGGGCGGGGCGTCGTGATTAAATCGAGAGAAAAAAGGTGCGTGCGGTGGGCGGGGCGTCGTGATAAATCGAGAGAAAAACGGTGCGTGCGGTGGGCGGGGCGTCGTGATTAAATCGAGAGAGAAACGGTGCGTGCGGTGGGCGGGGCGTCGTGATTAAATCGAGAGAAAAACGGTGCGTGCGGTGGGCGGGGCGTCGTGATTAAATCGTGAGAAAAACGGTGCGTGCGGTGGGCGGGGCGTCGTGATTAAATCGAGAGAAAAACGGTACGTGCGGTGGGCGGGGCGTCGTGATTAAATCGAGAGAAGAACGGTGCGTGCGGTGGGCGGGGCGTCGTGATTAAATCGAGAGAAAAACGGTGCGTGCGGTGGGCGGGGCGTCGTGATTAAATCGAGAGAGAAACGGTGCGTGCGGTGGGCGGGGCGTCGTGATTAAATCGAGAGAAAAACGGTGCGTGCGGTGGGCGGGGCGTCGTGATTAAATCGAGAGAGAAACGGTACGTGCGGTGGGCGGGGCGTCGTGATTAAATCGAGAGAAAAACGGTGCGTGCGGTGGGCGGGGCGTCGTGATTAAATCGAGAGAAAAACGGTGCGTGCGGTGGGCGGGGCGTCGTGATTAAATCGAGAGAGAAACGGTGCGTGCGGTGGGCGGGGCGTCGTGATTAAAGCGAGAGAAAAACGGTGCGTGCGGTGGGCGGGGAGTCGTGATTAAATCGAGAGAAAAACGGTGCGTGCGGTGGGCGGGGCGTCGTGATTAAATCGAGAGAAAAACGGAGCGTGCGGTGGGCGGGGCGTCGTGATTAAATCGAGAGAAAAACGGTGCGTGCGGTGGGCGGGGCGTCGTGATTAAATCGAGAGAGAAACGGTGCGTGCGGTGGGCGGGGCGTCGTGATTAAATCGAGAGAAAAACGGTGCGTGCGGTGGGCGGGGCGTCGTGATTAAATCGAGAGAGAAACGGTGCGTGCGGTGGGCGGGGCGTCGTGATTAAATCGAGAGAAAAACGGTGCGTGCGGTGGGCGGGGCGTCGTGATTAAATCGAGAGAAAAACGGTGCGTGCGGTGGGCGGGGCGTCGTGATTAAATCGAGAGAGAAACGGTGCGTGCGGTGGGCGGGGCGTCGTGATTAAATCGAGAGAAAAACGGTGCGTGCGGTGGGCGGGGCGTCGTGATTAAATCGAGAGAGAAACGGTGCGTGCGGGGGGCGGGGCGTCGTGATTAAATCGAGAGAAAAACGGTGCGTGCGGTGGGCGGGGCGTCATGATTAAATCGTGAGAAAAACGGTGCGTGCGGTGGGCGGGGCGTCGTGATACTATGTGTACTCGTCCGAGTGCACGTGTACTCGACGAGTGCACATAGCACATGGACGTGTACTCGGACGTGAATTCGGACATGTACTCGGACGTGTACACGTCCGAATACACGTCCGAATTCACGTCCGAGTACACGTCCATGTGCTATGTGCACTCGTCCGAGTACACGTGCACTCAAACGAGTACACATAGTACACGGCGTGCGGTGGGCGGGGCGTCGTGATTAAATCGAGAGAAAAACGGTGCGTGCGGTGGGCGGGGCGTCGTGATTAAAGCGAGAGAAAAACGGTGCGTGCGGTGGGCGGGGCGTCGTGATTAAATCGAGAGAGAAACGGTGCGTGCGGTGGGCGGGGCGTCGTGATTAAATCGAGAGAAAAACGGTGCGTGCGGTGGGCGGGGCGTCGTGATTAAATCGAGAGAAAAACGGTGCGTGCGGTGGGCGGGGCGTCGTGATTAAATCGAGAGAGAAACGGTGCGTGCGGTGGGCGGGGCGTCGTGATTAAATCGAGAGAAAAACGGTGCGTGCGATGGGCGGGGCGTCGTGATTAAATCGAGAGAAAAACGGTGCGTGCGGTGGGCGGGGCGTCGTGATTAAATCTAGAGAGAAACGGTGCGTGCGGTGGGCGGGGCGTCGTGATTAAATCGAGAGAGAAACGGTGCGTGCGGTGGGCGGGGCGTCGTGATTAAAGCGAGAGAAAAACGGTGCGTGCGGTGGGCGGGGAGTCGTGATTAAATCGAGAGAAAAACGGTGCGTGCGGTGGGCGGGGCGTCGTGATTAAATCGAGAGAAAAACGGAGCGTGCGGTGGGCGGGGCCTCGTGATTAAATCGAGAGAAAAACGGTGCGTGCGGTGGGCGGGGCGTCGTGATTAAATCGAGAGAGAAACGGTGCGTGCGGTGGGCGGGGCGTCGTGATTAAATCGAGAGAAAAACGGTGCGTGCGGTGGGCGGGGCGTCGTGATTAAATCGAGAGAAAAACGGTGCTTGCGGTGGGCGGGGCGTCGTGATTAAATCGAGAGAAAAACGGTGCGTGCGGTGGGCGGGGCGTCGTGATTAAATCGAGAGAGAAACGGTGCGTGCGGTGGGCGGGGCGTCGTGATTAAATCGTGAGAAAAACGGTGCGTGCGGTGGGCGGGGCGTCGTGATTAAATCGAGAGAGAAACGGTGCGTGCGGGGGGCGGGGCGTCGTGTTTAAATCGAGAGAAAAACGGTGCGTGCGGTGGGCGGGGCGTCATGATTAAATCGTGTGAAAAACGGTGCGTGCGGTGGGCGGGGCGTCGTGATACTATGTGTACTCGTCCGAGTGCACGTGTACTCGACGAGTGCACATAGCACATGGACGTGTACTCGGACGTGAATTCGGACATGTACTCGGACGTGTACACGTCCGAATACACGTCCGAATTCACGTCCGAGTACACGTCCATGTGCTATGTGCACTCGTCCGAGTACACGTGCACTCAAACGAGTACACATAGTACACGGCGTGCGGTGGGCGGGGCGTCGTGATTAAATCGAGAGAAAAACGGTGCGTGCGGTGGGCGGGGCGTCGTGATTAAAGCGAGAGAAAAACGGTGCGTGCGGTGGGCGGGGCGTCGTGATTAAATCGAGAGAAAAACGGTGCGTGCGGTGGGCGGGGCGTCGTGATTAAATCGAGAGAAAAACGGTGCGTGCGGTGGGCGGGGCGTCGTGATTAAATCGAGAGAGAAACGGTGCGTGCGGTGGGCGGGGCGTCGTGATTAAATCGAGAGAAAAACGGTGCGTGCGGTGGGCGGGGCGTCGTGATTAAATCGAGAGAAAAACGGTGCGTGCGGTGGGCGGGGCGTCGTGATTAAATCTAGAGAGAAACGGTACGTGCGGTGGGCGGGGCGTCGTGATTAAAGCGAGAGAAAAACGGTGCGTGCGGTGGGCGGGGCGTCGTGATTAAATCGAGAGAAAAACGGTGCGTGCGGTGGGCGGGGCGTCGTGATTAAATCGAGAGAAAAACGGTGCGTGCGGTGGGCGGGGCGTCGTGATTAAATCGAGAGAAAAACGGTGCTTGCGGTGGGCGGGGCGTCGTGATTAAATCGAGAGAGAAACGGTGCGTGCGGTGGGCGGGGCGTCGTGATTAAAGCGAGAGAAAAACGGTGCGTGCGGTGGGCGGGGCGTCGTGATTAAATCGAGAGAAAAACGGTGCGTGCGGTGGGCGGGGCGTCGTGATTAAATCGAGAGAAAAACGGAGCGTGCGGTGGGCGGGGCGTCGTGATTAAATCGAGAGAAAAACGGTGCGTGCGGTGGGCGGGGCGTCGTGATTAAATCGAGAGAGAAACGGTGCGTGCGGTGGGCGGGGCGTCGTGATTAAATCGAGAGAAAAACGGTGCGTGCGGTGGGCGGGGCGTCGTGATTAAATCGAGAGAGAAACGGTGCGTGCGGTGGGCGGGGCGTCGTGATTAAATCGAGAGAAAAACGGTGCGTGCGGTGGGCGGGGCGTCGTGATTAAATCGAGAGAAAAACGGTGCGTGCGGTGGGCGGGGCGTCGTGATTAAATCGAGAGAGAAACGGTGCGTGCGGTGGGCGGGGCGTCGTGATTAAATCGAGAGAAAAACGGTGCGTGCGGTGGGCGGGGCGTCGTGATTAAATCGAGAGAGAAACGGTGCGTGCGGTGGGCGGGGCGTCGTGATTAAATCGAGAGAAAAACGGTGCGTGCGGTGGGCGGGGCGTCATGATTAAATCGAGAGAAAAACGGTGCGTGCGGTGGGCGGGGCGTCGTGATACTATATGTACTCGTCCGAGTGCACGTGTACTCGACGAGTGCACATAGCACATGGACGTGTACTCGGACGTGAATTCGGACATGTACTCGGACGTGTACACGTCCGAATACACGTCCGAATTCACGTCCGAGTACACGTCCATGTGCTATGTGCACTCGTCCGAGTACACGTGCACTCAAACGAGTACACATAGTACACGGCGTGCGGTGGGCGGGGCGTCGTGATTAATTCGAGAGAAAAATGGTGCGTGCGGTGGGCGGGGCGTCGTGATTAAAGCGAGAGAAAAACGGTGCGTGCGGTGGGCGGGGCGTCGTGATTAAATCGAGAGAAAAACGGTGCGTGCGGTGGGCGGGGCGTCGTGATTAAATCGAGAGAAAAACGGTGCGTGCGGTGGGCGGGGCGTCGTGATTAAATCGAGAGAGAAACGGTGCGTGCGGTGGGCGGGGCGTCGTGATTAAATCGAGAGAAAAACGGTGCGTGCGGTGGGCGGGGCGTCGTGATTAAATCGAGAGAAAAACGGTGCGTGCGGTGGGCGGGGCGTCGTGATTAAATCTAGAGAGAAACGGTGCGTGCGGTGGGCGGGGCGTCGTGATTAAAGCGAGAGAAAAACGGTGCGTGCGGTGGGCGGGGCGTCGTGATTAAATCGAGAGAAAAACGGTGCGTGCGGTGGGCGGGGCGTCGTGATTAAATCGAGAGAAAAACGGTGCGTGCGGTGGGCGGGGCGTCGTGATTAAATCGAGAGAAAAACGGTGCTTGCGGTGGGCGGGGCGTCGTGATTAAATCGAGAGAGAAACTGTGCGTGCGGTGGGCGGGGCGTCGTGATTAAAGCGAGAGAAAAACGGTGCGTGCGGTGGGCGGGGCGTCGTGATTAAATCGAGAGAAAAACGGTGCGTGCGGTGGGCGGGGCGTCGTGATTAAATCGAGAGAAAAACGGAGCGTGCGGTGGGCGGGGCGTCGTGATTAAATCGAGAGAGAAACGGTGCGTGCGGTGGGCGGGGCGTCGTGATTAAATCGAGAGAAAAACGGTGCGTGCGGTGGGCGGGGCGTCGTGATTAAATCGAGAGAGAAACGGTGCGTGCGGTGGGCGGGGCGTCGTGATTAAATCGAGAGAAAAACGGTGCGTGCGGTGGGCGGGGCGTCGTGATTAAATCGAGAGAGAAACGGTGCGTGCGGTGGGCGGGGCGTCGTGATTAAATCGAGAGAAAAACGGTGCGTGCGGTGGGCGGGGCGTCGTGATTAAATCGAGAGAGAAACGGTGCGTGCGGTGGGCGGGGCGTCGTGATTAAATCGAGAGAAAAACGGTGCGTGCGGTGGGCGGGGCGTCATGATTAAATCGAGAGAAAAACGGTGCGTGCGGTGGGCGGGGCGTCGTGATACTATATGTACTCCTCCGAGTGCACGTGTACTCGACGAGTGCACATAGCACATGGACGTGTACTCGGACGTGAATTCGGACATGTACTCGGACGTGTACACGTCCGAATACACGTCCGAATTCACGTCCGAGTACACGTCCATGTGCTATGTGCACTCGTCCGAGTACACGTGCACTCAAACGAGTACACATAGTACACGGCGTGCGGTGGGCGGGGCGTCGTGATTAAATCGAGAGAAAAACGGTGCGTGCGGTGGGCGGGGCGTCGTGATTAAAGCGAGAGAAAAACGGTGCGTGCGGTGGGCGGGGCGTCGTGATTAAATCGAGAGAAAAACGGTGCGTGCGGTGGGCGGGGCGTCGTGATTAAATCGAGAGAAAAACGGAGCGTGCGGTGGGCGGGGCGTCGTGATTAAATCGAGAGAAAAACGGTGCGTGCGGTGGGCGGGGCGTCGTGATTAAATCGAGAGAAAAAAGGTGCGTGCGGTGGGCGGGGCGTCGTGATAAATCGAGAGAAAAACGGTGCGTGCGGTGGGCGGGGCGTCGTGATTAAATCGAGTGAGAAACGGTGCGTGCGGTGGGCGGGGCGTCGTGATTAAGTCGAGAGAAAAACGGTGCGTGCGGTGGGCGGGGCGTCGTGATTAAATCGTGAGAAAAACGGTGCGTGCGGTGGGCGGGGCGTCGTGATTAAATCGAGAGAAAAACGGTGCGTGCGGTGGGCGGGGCGTCGTGATTAAATCGAGAGAAAAACGGTGCGTGCGGTGGGCGGGGCGTCGTGATTAAATCGAGAGAAAAACGGTGCGTGCGGTGGGCGGGGCGTCGTGATTAAATCGAGAGAGAAACGGTGCGTGCGGTGGGCGGGGCGTCGTGATTAAATCGAGAGAAAAACGGAGCGTGCGGTGGGCGGGGCGTCGTGATTAAATCGAGAGAAAAACGGTGCGTGCGGTGGGCGGGGCGTCGTGATTAAATCGAGAGGGAAACGGTGCGTGCGGTGGGCGGGGCGTCGTGATTAAATCGAGAGAAAAACGGTGCGTGCGGTGGGCGGGGCGTCGTGATTAAATCGAGAGAGAAACGGTGCGTGCGGTGGGCGGGGCGTCGTGATTAAATCGAGAGAAAAACGGTGCGTGCGTAGGGCGGGGCGTCGTGATTAAATCGAGAGAGAAACGGTGCGTGCGGTGGGCGGGGCGTCGTGATTAAATCGAGAGAAAAACGGTGCGTGCGGTGGGCGGGGCGTCGTGATTAAATCGAGAGAGAAACGGTGCGTGCGGTGGGCGGGGCGTCGTGATTAAATCGAGAGAAAAACGGTGCGTGCGGTGGGCGGGGCGTCATGATTAAATCGAGAGAAAAACGGTGCGTGCGGTGGCCGGGGCGTCGTGATACTATCTGTACTCGTCCGAGTGCACGTGTACTCGACGAGTGCACATAGCACATGGACGTGTACTCGGACGTGAATTCGGACATGTACTCGGACGTGTACACGTCCGAATACACGTCCGAATTCACGTCCGAGTACACGTCCATGTGCTATGTGCACTCGTCCGAGTACACGTGCACTCAAACGAGTACACATAGTACACGGCGTGCGGTGGGCGGGGCGTCGTGATTAAATCGAGAGAAAAACGGTGCGTGCGGTGGGCGGGGCGTCGTGATTAAAGCGAGAGAAAAACGGTGCGTGCGGTGGGCGGGGCGTCGTGATTAAATCGAGACAAAAACGGAGCGTGCGGTGGGCGGGGCGTCGTGATTAAATCGAGAGAAAAACGGTGCGTGCGGTGGGCGGGGCGTCGTGATTAAATCGAGAGAAAAACGGTGCGTGCGGTGGGCGGGGCGTCGTGATTAAATCGAGAGAAAAACGGTGCGTGCGGTGGGCGGGGCGTCGTGATTAAATCGAGAGAAAAACGGTGCGTGCGGTGGGCGGGGCGTCGTGATTAAATCGAGAGAAAAACGGTGCGTGCGGTGGGCGGGGCGTCGTGATTAAATCGAGAGAAAAACGGTGCGTGCGGTGGGCGGGGCGTCGTGATTAAATCGAGAGAAAAACGGTGCGTGCGGTGGGCGGGGCGTCGTGATTGAATCGAGAGAAAAACGGTGCGTGCGGTGGGCGGGGCCTCGTGATACTATGTGTACTCGTCCGAGTGCACGTGTACTCGGACGAGTGCACATAGCACATGGACGTGTACTCGGACGTGAATTCGGACGTGTACTCGGACGTGTACACGTCCGAATACACGTCCGAATTCACGTCCGAGTACACGTCCATGTGCTATGTGCACTCGTCCGAGTACACGTGCACTCAAACGAGTACACATAGTACACAGCGTGCGGTGGGCGGGGCGTCGTGATTAAATCGAGAGAAAAACGGTGCGTGCGGTGGGCGGGGCGTCGTGATTAAATCGAGAGAAAAACGGTGCGTGCGGTGGGCGGGGCGTCGTGATTAAATCGAGAGAAAAACGGTGCGTGCGGTGGGCGGGGCGTCGTGATTAAATCGAGAGAAAAACGGTGCGTGCGGTGGGCGGGGTGTCGTGATTAAATCGAGAGAAAAACGGTGCGTGCGGTGGGCGGGGCGTCGTGATTAAATCGAGAGAAAAACGGTGCGTGCGGTGGGCGGGGCGTCGTGATTAAATCGAGAGAAAAACGGTGCGTGCGGTGGGCGGGGCGTCGTGATTAAATCGAGAGAGAAACGGTGCGTGCGGTGGGCGGGGCGTCGTGATTAAATCGAGAGAAAAACGGTGCGTGCGGTGGGCGGGGCGTCGTGATTAAATCGCGAGAAAAACGGTGCGTGCGGTGGGCGGGGCGTCGTGATTAAATCGCGAGAAAAACGGTGCGTGCGGTGGGCGGGGCGTCGTGATTAAATCGCGAGAAAAACGGTGCGTGCGGTGGGCGGGGTGTCGTTATTAAATCACACACATAGTACACGTCCGAGTACACGCGTACTCGGACGAGTACACATAGCACATGGACGTGTACTCGGACGTGTACTTGGACGTGTACACGTCCGATTACACGTCCATGTGCTATGTGTACTCGTCCGAGTACACGTGCACTCGGACGAGTACACATAGTACACGGACGTGCACTCGGACGTGTACCGCATGGGCACCGACACACAACACACACACGTAGAGCGTTTATACCTAACCGCTCTACGTTCACGTTACCGCAAGAGCTTCCGATAACTATGTCGGTTCGACGTCTCCGTCAGCACCGACACTGCTCTTCGACAGCAGTAGAGCGTTTATACCTAACCGCTCTACCTTCGTATCTATCTAGTAATCTTATCCATGTTATTTATAAGTATTTACTGCAAGTTGATAAATGATCGTTGCGATTTGATCAGAGGGCAGTGACCATGCCAGCAATAGTAATTGGACGTGTGTGCTATCCACTGCACCACGTCGTTCTAATACAGTATAAAATCGGAACTTCCTTTCGTTCTGTTTAATTCAGCTTCCGTTACCACCGGAGCTTCCAATAACTAGGTCGGTCCGACGTCTCCGTCGTATCGACAGCGGTAGAGCGTTTATACCTAACCGCTCTACCTTCGTATCTATCTAGTAATCTTATCCATGTTATTTATAAGTATTTACTGCAAGTTCATGTATAGTCATATTCTAAAATAACATAATAACGTATAACAAAACACAAGTTCACGCGCCTGCGCAGTGCGCCGGTCACGTGACCTGGAAATTTGGCCCGAGTTCCGCCCCCACCACCCTGAAAATTTTCTTATTAATTTATTGTGATTAGGAATGTATAAAGCCTAACGATACAGTATAAATTATAAGTGAAAAACTTTGCGATCGGTCTCAGGTAATCGCGTTTCGTACAAAAATATCTATACCGTTTCGGTTACTTACGGCACCGTACCGTCCGTTTTCGTCACTCGCATAGTTTCATTTACTTACGATAACCACACGGTCAGTTTAAGTTACTTACGACATATGCTCAGTTTAAGTTACTTACGACATATGCTCAGTTTCGGTTACTTACGATATACACTGTTCGATGACAAAGGATGTACGCTGCAAAAGATATATTACGGTGTACAATATTTATCACCGATTAAAAAACTTTAAAATAATCATTAAATTAATATATAACGATTACCATGATCCGATACAAAAATAACAGTAGTACATAGCTAGAGGTAACTTAACAATGTGCGAAAAAATACATATTTATAACGATTAATGTTTATTACAAACAAATATGCGGTTTAAATTGATTATTTTAATATTACCGTAATGATAAAAACAACCGTGAATTAAAGTTTTCAGAAAATCTATTAAACACAGACGAGATGACATCTCAAAACTTCGCACTACCACTTCTCGGATGTTAATCGAGCATACGTAACATTCGTACATACACGACATTCATACGACACACCGGCGTTCCGACTGCCGCCCTATCCTACCCGACGCGTAGCTAACGATAAGCCTACCCGAGTCTGTATTTAAACGATCTATTTAAAACCTGCCTGATATCACAGAACTAAATTATCTACTCCTACCCGAGATGATTCGAATCTAAACGGCCTGAACCGATATAATTAAATGTCGGATACGAGCTAAGCGAGCTAACGACACAAACACTTGTTCAAAACACACGTATCTCGGTGTTCAAACATGTAGACTTTCTGAAAACTTTTGCGATTACATTATAAAACGAAAAAAGGAAATATCGTTAAATATTCGTCCGATGAAAGATCGCTTTCAGCGATTCATATAACTTAAAGGCGAATTATTTTTCAATTATATGTATTGTATATCGCACATTGAAAGTTACCCGTATTGTTGAACATCACTTTTCTATATTTGATACATATATCAAGTAATAAAAGTTTATGAAATAATCATTTACATTGTACATACTCTTACAGGTATGTAAAAATTTGAATATATATAACGAAAAACAATTTCAATACGGAATTTTCCATTAAATATGAACTTTGTTTTTTTTTTATTTAATTTTGAAATAAGAATACGATTTAATGTTTAAATGAAAAAAGCATCTGATTAATATCGATTCTATAAATCGACTTCCAATAAAAAGTATTTAATGTTACAAAATGGAATTGAGTATATTTAAAACGTGCAGCTAAATAATTTTAATTTACTTATAAAAAAAACATTATTCCTGAAATGTTTTCATTTAAGCAAAGATAAAGAAACGGAATTATTCAAAGCAAAAAATAATTAAAATAATAATAATATGATTAGTTAATTTAGTCACGTAAAACATTATCTGATAATACCTGTTTACTTAGAAACAAATATTTTCCATCGAAATGATAAATTGAATTAATGTTTAAAAGAAAAACATTACAGTAAATAAGAATAAAACATTTTCCATAAAGAAATTAAATTGAAAAATCACTGCTTATAAATTTCAAAAAAAAATCTTCATTATTAACTAAGACGTGAAAATAAATTCATTTCGTTAAAACACGACTATTTAAATAACATCAATTTCATTATCGTTAAAAAAATACTTTCCTGATGGTTTGAAAAAAAATTAGTATTCGAATAAGAATACGATTTCATAATTAATACGATAGCAATTAATTCATTTACTTTACGATTCATTCAAAGATGTTTACTAATTATATTCACTGATTTAGTTAAATGAAATCTAAATTTTTGTGTTACTTATGACAGTTTAAAATTTAATATATACCGATTGAAATTTAGTTCGTATTTAAAGAAAAACAGCATTTAAATGTAAAAAAAGATACGTATAACCTTTAATAGAATTACTAACGTATCGTTAACGATAAATTTTAACAATCTACTATTTATAATCATTAGAAAAATTTGTACTTAATGTGTACTGATAAGAAGCCGAATTCTTATTTAACAATTAAAGAGCATTTACATTTTAACAACGATTCTTTCACCACCTTTGAGAAAATTCATTTCCAATTTTCTAACATTTATGAACTTTACCAATACTTCATATAGAAATAAGAAAATTTAATAATTTCATCATTAACTAAAATGTTAAAAGTACCGAGTATTATTTAATTCACATGTAAAAATTATTTCAAACTATTTAAATACCATTGAAAAGCATTATAATTATTCTACAGATATGAAATTTAATTCATATTTAATAAAAAATAACGTTCATTTATTATCAACTATTATTTTATCAATAATAAGTAAATCATTAATAATAATTAATTTGTTCATCGAAATAAGAAATTGAAAAAGTTCATAAAAAGTTCATGACTTAAATTTAGTCATGTTTAATAGAAAAAGAGCATTGCAATATTATAGTGTTATTTAAACTTTAAACAATAATTCATTTGAAACAGTCTTATGAGCATTGACAAAAATTTGCATTGAAGGTTCATAGTTAAAAGAAAAAGTATTTAAACAACATATAGAAATCATTAATGTATCTATAAAAATTACTTTTAAATTTCTAATAATCAGTAGAAATGATTCTAATTAATGTATTTATACGAAATTTAAATCACGTTTAATAAAAAAAAAAAAACATTTAAATATTATGAACTGTCATACGATCATGAAAAAAATAATTCATTTGTAATTTTTCATCAGTTAACGAGCATCAACAACATTTTATACAGAAATAAGAAATTTAAAAAGCTAATAAATCAAAAAAAATGATATTAAAAATATGTTAATGTCATCAATTTGCTTATTAAATGAGAATTTTTTATTACAATTTGTAAACTTTTTAATTAATGCAGAAGCAATAAAAAAAATAGTTCATATTCAATCAAAAAAGAGCATGCAATCATAATTGAACATTATTTTAGCCTTTTGAAACAAACTACTAATTTATAATGTTCAATCATTTACCGGTCTTAATAACATTGATTTCATTCAAAGTTGGATTGTTGAAAGTTGAGAAGTATTTCGAAAGTTTTTTGCTTATAAAGATTACTTCATTATAATCATTAAAAAATATAATTAATCTAATGATAAAAATTAACATTTAATTAGAAGAGTAATTAAATATTACCAATTATTTCACTTTATGAACAACATTATTAACTTTCAACTATTTATGAAATTTAGAACAACTTTATATAGAAATATGAAATTGAACAAGATTGTAAAATTGAAAGAAAAAGTATTTAAATGTTACCAATGCCATTAATAATTCAACTATGAACATTTGATTAAAATTTGTACTATTATTTATGAAAAACATTCAATCAGTGCAAAAGTAAGAAATTGAGTTCATATTTAATAAACAAAAATTAAACATTATTGATTCTCATTAATTACTTTTTTTAAAAAAACAATGTTCTATTTGTAGATTTTTGAAATGAGTTATTAGAAATAAATTTAAGTTCTATTTAAAGAAAGTATAAAGTAATTACTTTTACATTTGATCTGTTTATGAAAGTAAATTTCTATTTTAATAAATGTGAATTTTAGAAATAAATTAATATAAAAATATTAACTACTTATTAAATAAAAAAAATATTCTAAATTTTACCAATCATATTAATTATTATTTATGAACTTCAATTTGTTTTACTTTGTTTACAAACTGTGAATGTAAAAAAAACTTTTTAAGTATTTAAATTTAATTAATGCATAATGGAACCGATTGCTCTTTTTTATTTCTTATGAACTTAATTCTTCTTTAAGAAGAATTAAATATACTACTCCTATTAATTTATCTTTAAATAATTTGCAATTTTCTTTTATATCCGAATTTACTTTTTCGTTTAAATTATTATAAAATGTATCATTTCGATTAATTTATCATTTAAATAATATGCAGTTTTCTTTTACTTATGAACTTAAGAGAATCTAAAAATTTGCAATTTACTTTTAGTTTTAATGAATCGTTAAAATAGAATCATTTAAATAGATGATTCATTGTCAATGCTATTAAATTTTTGCTCTTATAGAAAAAGTGATGTTGCAATCAATACCTTATTATTCGAATATCGCACTTTTTAACCAAATATATAGAAATATTTGGGTTAACAATAATAAATTATTATAATTAATAACTAAAACTATAAATAAGTTTCTTTGTTCTGGTTTCTGGTTGTAACTGCTGTCGTCCGCACTGGAAACAAACTGAACAGCTATCACCCTCTCATGTTGGCAAATCTTTATAGTCCTATTTAATTTCTAGAAATTCTTCATCTTCTGACACCTGAAAACATTTTTATATTCTTTATATAACACATTCATTAATACTTTAAAACAAAATATATAAATACAATTTGCAATATTTCATGCATACAACCTATTTCAGTCACTCACTTTCAACTATAAAAAAATTACCAAAAAAGAAAAGAAAATATGAATGTGATGTGTTTTTACTGCAAAAATTTATAAGTATTTGGTTGTATGAAAATTTAACTTTAAAAATATATATATATATATTACAAAAACAAATAAACAGCAAAAGACTGATATATTGATACAAAATATAACAATGGATATGAATGAAACATTTTAAAAAACTATTTTCAATCTAATAATTAGGTATGTTCAATAAGAGAAAAGATAATTTCAACTTAAAAAATTGATAGAATTGGTGAAAAACTGATTTCAATCATTTACACCCTTAATAAATTTCATTACTAACGTATAAAAAGGAAACTTAAGTTTATTATAAAAAGAGCATTTAAAAGTAGAACTTACAATATTTTTATATAATGAAGAATAGAATGATGGAATCACAATTTTAATTTTAAAATAAACAAAAACGAAACATTTAAAATTTAATTATATATGACTTGTTATATATATATATGTTATATGATCAAATATTGAAAAAGAAACTGAATAAAATAAAAAATTACAAATTAAGCACCAAAATCAGTAAATTAATTTAAGATTATCATGAAAATCTATTTCAAATTAAAATTCATCAAATATTAATTAAATGCAACAAGAATAAAAACTGGTAAAACAATATTAAAGAAAGTAAACAATTACAATTTAAAAAAAATAATTGTAAAGTTAAACAAATATGCATAATTAATTAATGAAAAATAACTAAACAGTTCTTTTTCTTATCAAATCATTTGGTGCTTAAATAATTTATGCAAATAGATTCAACTATTAACAGGCAAAATGTTTAAGAAAAAAATCAAAGAAAAATTTTAAAAAAGTAATGTTGAAACATGAAACTATTTTCTGTATATATTTGATTATTTAATATCAAAGTTTTTAGACTATACTAACTTATCTAAAAATTTTATTTCCTCAAATTGTTAAAAAGTCAATTCGAATTCAAAATGATTTTATAGAAATTAATGAAATAGTTTGATCTGCAGCACAATTTTATAGAATATTTTTTTAATACAATTGAACAAAAAAATTAATACAATTTCAATTACTGTATATAACACCAAAAAACTTTACTAATGATAAATTAATTTACATCAAATTATATGTATAAATTAAAGTGTATTAAATTAGACTAATTATGAATTTATTAATAATATGATTGTTAATGAAGAAAATTTAATTTTCAGATTAAAAAAATATATACTTTCAATAGAATCAAACTTAAACAATAAAACGAAAAGAGCCAAAATGATATTTTAACAATCGTAAAACAATGTAAAATTTGTCTTTTAATATGGAATGGAAAAATACATTAAGAATACTGCAAATGAAACACCTTGCATATTAATTATTGAAAGTAGTGAAAAAAAATCCGATTATAAATTATTGTTAGAATGAAAATTTATTTCAAATACTAAATAATTTGATTAAAAAAAAAACAGTTACTTTTGATTAGCTATATAAATTTGAAAATTAAAATTACACTTGAAAATTAAGTTCAAATTTAATAAAAACATTAAATGATTTTAACTATTATAATATACATAATATCAAGAAAGTTTACCAATTGCAATATGTAAATTTATTTCGAAATGTAATTATAAATTAAAATGTATTAGATTAATTATTTAATCTATTATCAGTGAGAAAATTTATATATTAAAAAAATTCTTAGATGAGATCAAAATTAAACACGAAATTATATTCAACAATAGGCAACAAAGAAATGATTATATTTTTAAAAATACGTTTGGAAATATAGTGATACTGTGAAAAATCTACATACTTATTATCGAATGAAACTAAAGTGTGTTATAAATTGAACATTAGAGTCATTAAAATAGATGATTCATTGTCAATGCTATTAAATTTTTGCTCTTATAGAAAAAGTGATGTTGCAATCAATACCTTATTATTCGAATATCGCACTTTTTAACCAAATATATAGAAATATTTGGGTTAACAATAATAAATTATTATAATTAATAACTAAAACTATAAATAAGTTTCTTTGTTCTGGTTTCTGGTTGTAACTGCTGTCGTCCGCACTGGAAACAAACTGAACAGCTATCACCCTCTCATGTTGGCAAATCTTTATAGTCCTATTTAATTTCTAGAAATTCTTCATCTTCTGACACCTGAAAACATTTTTATATTCTTTATATAACACATTCATTAATACTTTAAAACAAAATATATAAATACAATTTGCAATATTTCATGCATACAACCTATTTCAGTCACTCACTTTCAACTATAAAAAAATTACCAAAAAAGAAAAGAAAATATGAATGTGATGTGTTTTTACTGCAAAAATTTATAAGTATTTGGTTGTATGAAAATTTAACTTTAAAAATATATATATATATTACAAAAACAAATAAACAGCAAAAGACTGATATATTGATACAAAATATAACAATGGATATGAATGAAACATTTTAAAAAACTATTTTCAATCTAATAATTAGGTATGTTCAATAAGAGAAAAGATAATTTCAACTTAAAAAATTGATAGAATTGGTGAAAAACTGATTTCAATCATTTACACCCTTAATAAATTTCATTACTAACGTATAAAAAGGAAACTTAAGTTTATTATAAAAAGAGCATTTAAAAGTAGAACTTACAATATTTTTATATAATGAAGAATAGAATGATGGAATCACAATTTTAATTTTAAAATAAACAAAAACGAAACATTTAAAATTTAATTATATATGACTTGTTATATATATATATGTTATATGATCAAATATTGAAAAAGAAACTGAATAAAATAAAAAATTACAAATTAAGCACCAAAATCAGTAAATTAATTTAAGATTATCATGAAAATCTATTTCAAATTAAAATTCATCAAATATTAATTAAATGCAACAAGAATAAAAACTGGTAAAACAATATTAAAGAAAGTAAACAATTACAATTTAAAAAAAATAATTGTAAAGTTAAACAAATATGCATAATTAATTAATGAAAAATAACTAAACAGTTCTTTTTCTTATCAAATCATTTGGTGCTTAAATAATTTATGCAAATAGATTCAACTATTAACAGGCAAAATGTTTAAGAAAAAAATCAAAGAAAAATTTTAAAAAAGTAATGTTGAAACATGAAACTATTTTCTGTATATATTTGATTATTTAATATCAAAGTTTTTAGACTATACTAACTTATCTAAAAATTTTATTTCCTCAAATTGTTAAAAAGTCAATTCGAATTCAAAATGATTTTATAGAAATTAATGAAATAGTTTGATCTGCAGCACAATTTTATAGAATATTTTTTTAATACAATTGAACAAAAAAATTAATACAATTTCAATTACTGTATATAACACCAAAAAACTTTACTAATGATAAATTAATTTACATCAAATTATATGTATAAATTAAAGTGTATTAAATTAGACTAATTATGAATTTATTAATAATATGATTGTTAATGAAGAAAATTTAATTTTCAGATTAAAAAAATATATACTTTCAATAGAATCAAACTTAAACAATAAAACGAAAAGAGCCAAAATGATATTTTAACAATCGTAAAACAATGTAAAATTTGTCTTTTAATATGGAATGGAAAAATACATTAAGAATACTGCAAATGAAACACCTTGCATATTAATTATTGAAAGTAGTGAAAAAAAATCCGATTATAAATTATTGTTAGAATGAAAATTTATTTCAAATACTAAATAATTTGATTAAAAAAAAAACAGTTACTTTTGATTAGCTATATAAATTTGAAAATTAAAATTACACTTGAAAATTAAGTTCAAATTTAATAAAAACATTAAATGATTTTAACTATTATAATATACATAATATCAAGAAAGTTTACCAATTGCAATATGTAAATTTATTTCGAAATGTAATTATAAATTAAAATGTATTAGATTAATTATTTAATCTATTATCAGTGAGAAAATTTATATATTAAAAAAATTCTTAGATGAGATCAAAATTAAACACGAAATTATATTCAACAATAGGCAACAAAGAAATGATTATATTTTTAAAAATACGTTTGGAAATATAGTGATACTGTGAAAAATCTACATACTTATTATCGAATGAAACTAAAGTGTGTTATAAATTGAACATTAGAGTCATTAAAATAGATGATTCATTGTCAATGCTATTAAATTTTTGCTCTTATAGAAAAAGTGATGTTGCAATCAATACCTTATTATTCGAATATCGCACTTTTTAACCAAATATATAGAAATATTTGGGTTAACAATAATAAATTATTATAATTAATAACTAAAACTATAAATAAGTTTCTTTGTTCTGGTTTCTGGTTGTAACTGCTGTCGTCCGCACTGGAAACAAACTGAACAGCTATCACCCTCTCATGTTGGCAAATCTTTATAGTCCTATTTAATTTCTAGAAATTCTTCATCTTCTGACACCTGAAAACATTTTTATATTCTTTATATAACACATTCATTAATACTTTAAAACAAAATATATAAATACAATTTGCAATATTTCATGCATACAACCTATTTCAGTCACTCACTTTCAACTATAAAAAAATTACCAAAAAAGCAATTACCAAGTGCAATTTCGTCGGTCAGCAGTTTATTTCATCATCGTGCGCCGGACTGATTCTGTAGATAATCATTTCACTCAACATTTTATTTCTAATATTGTGCATATTACTGTTTCTCTTATACATTTCTCACAATATATATATATATATATATATATATATATATATATATATATATATATATATATATATATATATATATATACATATGTACATCATAATCAAAATATCTTTAATATTTAATTTGCATCAAGTTGACGTTATAGAATTATATTATGGCTTGTTCCGTTCTTTCCAACACATATTTTAAATACTGCAGATATCATGTTAGTATATGACATTATATCTCACACGGATTTTTATGCAAATCTAAAAAATCGCATGAATTTCCTATCAACCACAAATTTTAATCATTTTTAGTACATGTGCTGCATTCTTTTAGAAAAGTAAATAAACTCATTGTGATGATAAGCGACTTTTAGCATAGATATAAACCTATTACAGGGAACACTAGTATGTACTTTCAATGTTTCACTAATTGTTTGAAAAAGAATGAAAAATTAATTAAAATATTCTTTTTCTAAAATAAATTCATGAAAAAATGCATTAACATTCATTCTGAAATAGGAATTCTTTTAGTTAAGCCTTTTAAAGTTGATATAAAACACATATATAATTATTTGTTTACCGACAACCTTTTTGTTTAGCATACATGATTTCAATTATTATCTGTAATTTTTATCAATTTGTAAGACTTTTTAAAATTATTTCTGTACGTACTTATTCAGTACTGATAGAGAAGCAATAAATATATACAGAAATCGAAAATATTCATAAATTCTAGTAATATTAATTTATATTATAGAAATGAAATAAATTTCAAAAGTAAACCACTATCTATATGATCTTTTTTTGAAGGCATGTTTTTTCATACATGGAATTATTAAATGTATGTATATCTCTTTATATATATTATAAATTTGAAACTGATATATAAATAAAAAATAGATGATTTATACACTTTATAATTCACTATATATGACTAAAAATTTATTCTATATGTGAATTGCATTTAACATACTCAGCATTTTTAATATCAACATGTATATATATATATATTAATAATTATATTTTATTGTCTAGATGTATTTATTATTTAGAACATCATTATAGCTTCTTCCATTTCTATTTATACATGTAATGTTTCAGGGAACTCATAATATTGAATGGTTTATATTTTTAAGTTTGACTGCAAATGAAATATGCTTTGGTTGTAACAATATTAATATATATATATATATATATATATATATATATATATATATATATATATATTATTCTTATTGTCATTTTTAAAAATATTTATAAATGAAACAAGAGGTATCTGATGGTTCAGTTTGAAATAATTTCAAATAAAAAACGGTGGATCGTCAAAAATAATAAATAATATTAATATACATGTTTGTGTATATATACATCTTTTTTACAAGCTAAATGCTAACAAAGTAGTATTCCTTATATATTAAATATATGTATATTAAATCTGTCTGCGTTTTCATTTATACGTTAATATATCGGTCTAAATTATATATTGTAAGTACTTTTTTCTTAATTTTTGTACGTACATTAAGTTGCATAAATATTTAAAGTGTTCTTTTTCTGTAATACTTAATATAAACGACAGATAAAAGACTGATATGAACTATTCTTTTTCTATATAATATAAATATATTATGTTGATTTTAATGTTATTCATGTATAAAAAATATATTCATTAAATATGTGTTAAGTTAATGTAAAGTTGATATAAATACTTTTTAAAGAATTTCAATTTTATCATTAATGCTAAAAATTAATACAAGTAAATTTTTTTATATAAGAAAGTTTTTTCTTTATATATTAGTATATGTTTTTTATATTTAAGCCATAACTATTATATTAATATAATTGATTCAATGACGATTTATTGTGCTTAAAGGTAGTATTCATCACACACACGTTAAAAGAACACACCCTCAAGAAGAAGACAAAGAGAATTTGCGTCAAACTTGTATGTCACACTACTTTGATGATTATTAAATTAGTTCGACAGTGAATATATATTTTTATTAAATAAAATACATAGTTGTTAAATATGGTAAAAACTAATAAATTGTTTGAAGCAAAATATGAATTGTTGCCAAATATTAAAAAGTATGTTTCATATTAAAATTGTTTTAATTATGTTAAGTTAATAAATGTAAATAATTTGTGTTGTTTTTATAGTGGTTTATCATTTTTAATTTATCGATTAATGAAATAGCAATTGTATATTTAATATATAAATATTTTTTAGACCAAAGAATTCCTTTTTACACATCTTCATGAAAACATTTTTGGGTATTATATTATTATTAGTGGTAATGTATATATCGTATGATATTTATTATGGAAGTAAACATCACATTAAGGCTGATAAAGAAGGTAAGAAACAGTATACATTATTAAAATGTGATACTTATGAGGCTTGTTTTAAGATATTTCTACACATTATTGGACTAGAAGAGGGCTTGTATATGCAAATAGTTTTAATGGTATAAATTATGAAAGTAATAATAAAACAGATTATGTAGAAAATAAAATTAAAAATAATGATAATTATGAACACAACGATGAAGAGACTTATTCATATAAACTTGTGTGTTATTTAACTTTTCCAAATGATATATTTGAACAAAATAATCACTATGAACATTTACAAAAAAAATTGAATTCCGAATTGTGTACTCATATTAATATAGGTTTTGTTAGTATTTCCAATTGTTCAGTAAACATTAACAATGTTGAAGCGAAGGTATGTTTATATTTCTAATGAAATTAATTGCTCTTCTATAAATAAAATACATCAAAATTCAGTTATGTACATATGCGTACATGTGTAACATATATTAGGTTGGTAGAAAAGTATTTGCAGTTTATGACCTTCAAATTCATATACATTTTTTAATTTAAGTGGTTTTAAGTGGTTGAGAACTGTTAGATGACTAACATCTAACTTTTGTGCAAGCAGCTCTCGAATTGTGTGTGGTTCTGATTTAACTAATGCCTTCAATTGATCATTATGAACTGAAGGACGCCCGCAACCTAGTTCGTCTTCAAGGCTTTCATCCCCAGCATGAAAATTCATATATAATTGCATATTATATATTTTCATATATATTTCATAATTGCACCATATGTTCATTAACAGTACCCACACCAAAATTATCATTTAGTTTATGAGTAGTTTCTACAGTTTTCTCACCCATTTTGAACTCATACAAAAAAATTATTTGCTTCTTTTCCATCTTTAATTTAATAGCCCAATTGGAAGCAAAATTAATAATAAAACTAAAGTCATTGTTACCAAAATATGGACCAAAAAATGCACTTTAAAATGATATTAACATGAACACAATGAAATGACACTTATTGAAAATAATTAAAGTTAGAATTCAGAAAACAAAAACCACAATTATTTTCCTATCAACCTAATACAAACACATACATGTATAGATTCATAAAGAAAAAATATAAAAATAAAAGACTTATATTGAACTTAAATGAAATTCTTAATTTAAATAAGTTATTCATTTAAGGGTTTATTTTAGATTTTCAGAAGTATAGTTGGATTGAAATCAAAAAAATCAAATCTGAAAGTTTTGTTTTCAGTCGGTGGTGCTTATAATGATGAAGGATTTGTAGAAATGGTTAGAAATCATAAAAATAGGAAAATGTAAGGTTGTATGCATGTAAATGAAATATTAACCCTTTGCACTCAGAATGCCAGCACAACTGGCATTTAAGTGTTTGTTCCACAAGCTGATCAATTGTATTTTTCTAGAAATATAATTTATAATAATGGATAAAATCAAAAAAAAGTGAATAAAAATATTGAATTTGATAGCTTTTTAGCTAGAAAGTAATACTAAATTTTTCATGATGATAAATTATATTTATAATTATCGAGTTGGTGAAAGGAAAAGTTAAAATATTCCCTGAATGCAAACGGTTAATGTTTATATATAGTTATGTGCTTATATGTATTTGCATCTGTGTGGGTAATACAAAGGTGTGTTATTTTTCTTTATTAGATTTATTAAGTCTGTTTTGAAAACATTACATGATTACAATTTGGATGGTATAGATTTGGATTGGGAATTTCCAAATGCAAAACCTTCTAGTGATTCTAAGCAAAGGCAGCATTTTACTCAATTGTTGCTTGAACTTAGAAGTGAAATCAACCGTCAAAGTGATGATCATAAGTTCATTTTATCAATTGCTGTAGCAGCACCACAAACTATCGTAGATATTGCATATGATGTTGATTATATAAATGAGTTAGTATTTGATTGGTAGAAACTATCAATTTTATAATTTAATGTTGTTATATTTACTTGTAGTAATGTGGATTATATAAATTTAATGTCATACGACTTTCATGTTTTCTCTAAAATCACTCCATGGACTGGTTTGAATGCACCACTATATAAACGAGATTCTGAAAGTGGCTTTTTTGCAACATTGAATATAAATTCATCAGCTTATTATTGGGTGTTAAAAGGAATGGATAAGTCAAAAATAGTTGTTGGTTTACCAACTTATGGCCATAGCTTTACGTATGTTAATTTGCTTTGAAAATAATTTGTTCTCATT
The DNA here is from genome assembly GCA_034766995.1 of Acanthacorydalis orientalis. Lineage (NCBI taxonomy): Eukaryota > Metazoa > Arthropoda > Insecta > Megaloptera > Corydalidae > Acanthacorydalis > Acanthacorydalis orientalis. The sequence goes on along the minus strand of CM068324.1, from coordinate 11,190,303 downwards.
ACAATTAATTTGATTTTTTAATATATAATTATTTTTTTTAGTTTAGTAAATCCAAATAATAATGGTCTAGAAGCTCCAGCAAAAGGGAATGGTATTACAGGATTATATGGATTTATTACACATTTAGAAGCATGTAACTTTACAGAACAAGATGGTACTTTTATAGTTTTTGATAAAGAAACTAAAAGTTTATATGCTGTGAATAATGATCAATGGATTTCTTATGATGATGTGCAAACTCTTAGTTATAAGGTAAGATAATAAATCTATTTATATTGGATAAATAATTCTTCATATATTTTTTCAGACGGATTTTGTCAAAACAAATAACTTTGCTGGAGTTATGGTTTTTAGTTTAAACAGTGACAATTATTATAAAGGTTTTTGTGGAAGTAATTATGGGAAGAATGATTCTAAACAAGAATTTCCTTTAACTCATATTATCAAGTATACACTTTTTGATGATTCCTTATGACAGATTGAAATTTCTCTTAAAAAGGCATTAAACTTATGAAGATCTTAATAAACGGAAATTGTTGGCACTTCTATAACTAAGTCACTGTATACGTCTAATTTTTATGTTTACAATCGATTTTGTGAAATCAAAAACATGGCGGTCATATTTAAGTAAAAAAAAAATTTACATTACGTCTAAAAATTTCTTTTGAAAGTATTTTTTGAATTCTATAAGATTTTTGATTACTAGAATGTAATTGCTAAAAATCTATTAGAATTTTAAATTGATCAATTTTGTTTCACTACAGTTGGATTTTACATTGGTTTAGATGCGTCATGTATTATAGATTTCAAAGATTAAATAGTGATTGCTTGTTTCCATACTCGTAAACATTTAGCAACTTATACAGAACATATTTATGTCTCTAAGATGCTTTAAACTTTGAATAAATATACTCTTTCTCTCTCTCTCTCTCTCTCTCTATATATATATATATATATATATGTGTGTGTGTGTGTATATATATATTTTATATATATATATTTATTTTATATATATATATATATATATATATATATATATATATATATAACACATACATGTATAGAGTAGAACATTAATTATTTATGTTGAGATCATTAGGGAGTTGGGTGTATAGATAATTGAAAAATACTGATAATTTTAGAAGTTTGTAAAATTTATCACAATAATATTTTAACAATTTGTGTTTATATAAATGTAATGAGATGATTGTAATAACCTAAATTTAAAAAAGATGGTTAAAAAATGTAAAATAAGTACTATTAAACATTTTATTGAAATTATAATATAGTACTTATATATTTAATAAAGTTAATAATTTTAAGAACTGATAAATTTTAGCTCCCTAATGTATCCTCACATAATAAGTCATTTGTACTCCACCCAGAAGTGAACCTGTATTAAAATAGTTAATGTTTTACTGTATATATGTGTTCATATATCTATATTAGTATGTATATACATACTTATATTATCTTAAATATTGCTAAATATATTTTGTAGATTATTAAAATAAAAATATTCCAATATGGCTGTCAAACTTTTATGAAATAGCATACCTGTGATATTTTTTTATTTATGATTATATTAGTTTATTATTAAAGTACAAAATAAAAATTGAAAAAATAACCATTGATGTGTTTTCTTAACTCTCAATAAAGATGAACAAGTAATGTAATCAAGGTTGTTTCTAGAATTAAATCTTTTGAAAATAAAATCTAAATAACTTACAGATTTGTGTTCCACTTATTTAAATTCAAAGTTATTCTAAATTATAACAAAAAATATTAGAATTATAAAAAATGTGTTTAGTAATGAAATAAAATTCTAATAAATTTGAATGTTATAATGAATTAAAATTGTTATAAAGTTATATTAAATACAAAACAATTGTAGCTGTTTATTATATTCTGCATTTACACATACAGTATATATGAACTATATGTACATATACACAAAATTAGATCTGTTTTTTATAATGTCTTATTGGTAAATTTGCTTTTAATAGCTATTTAAATTTATGAGTGGGAAAAAGTTTTGTATAATAAAATATTTGTGATCCTATATCCATGTTGTTTATCTTTTGTGATTACTCAGTATAAATATGAATGGAATACTATCTCTGTATTTAATATATATATATATATATATATATATATATATATATATATATATATATATATATACACATATATATGTATGTATGTATGCATATATATATATATATATATATATATATATATATATATATATATTCACACAAAACTCAAATTTTCGTGAAACATTGCTTTTTTTAATTTCTAAAACATTTTTTAATATCTTTTACTTACATAATTATTGATATCACATTAATATGAATATAAATGGACAATAAAAGTAAAAGTGTAAAGTATTTGTTTTCTATTTTCAAAGAAAATATATATAGAATGGATGGGGTTTTAGGATAGGGTTAGCAAAGTAGTTATATAGAGTTAAAAATCATCTATTCAATTTGATAGAATTTACCTGAAAACTAATAAAACCAAAAGTGTATTTGTATGTTAATATCTGGCTGTTTGCCTGTTACCCACACATTACTCCTGATGATCTGGTGGGTATGTGGAATTCCAAGGACCTCTTCCATCATCACTCCATTTCAAAGATATGACAATATTTTTACTAACATTGGTTATTTATGACTGGTTATTTATAACTATTTCTTTATAATATTATTTTTGAAGGTCAAAAATATAGAAGACAATTGGAAATTGTTAAATTAAGTTTTATTGAACAATTTTTGTAGTACACATTTGAATATTAATAATGTATGGTTTAATTATATTTACGTCGAATCGACATATTTATCTTCGATTATAATTATTATTATAAAGTGTACTTAGTACGGACTAGAAAGCTTTCAAGGTGAAAATATATGTTGATGTATATATATGTTCTGTGTTCAGCCCTGTACAATACTGCGAAATAATAAATGATTGATACATGTAAGATTCTTAAAATTAAGTCGGTGGTGATGTGTATGCTATATTTGTTCGTTACAATATTGATGATACAATAGCCTTTGTTAATAAATGAAAATAAAATCAAATAAAACGAGACTTAATAATTGTAATGTAATAGTAAAACAACAGTAGGCATCGTGTACAAAGTACAGATAATATGTACACAGGAAATGTTGCATGTGAAAGAAGATCAAAGGAAAAATATGAGGGGAAAGGGTGGTTGGTGGTATTAGTGGTAATTGGTAAAAGGTAATAGATGCGGCGTTTAAAGTTCGCGCTCCATTTTGATGAGTTCCGTGATACCGTCGTACATCTCCCGAACAGCTTGGTATTCAGTCAAGCCCATACGTCTCTTGTTGGAAATGTCATAAACGCCACCTTCAGCTTCAGTGTGTTCACCACGTGTACCGCGGACTTGAAGGTTGAATTTTGAGGCAACTTCGTCCAACTTAGCTTTGTTAGCAGCGAGTTTTGGTACTTTGATGTGTACAGAAGCACGTACTGTTGTACCCATGTTTGTTGGGCAGAAAGTCAAGAAACCAAGACGGTCGTCATGGGAGAATGGAATGCGCTTTTCAATTTCATTGACAGCGTGAACCAAACGACGGTATACTTGTCCAAGATCACCACCCATTTGCATAGAGATAATACGAAGATGATCTTCTTCATTGCACCAGACGAGGAAAGTCTTAGTGTCATTGTGATATATACCACGACCAGTAGGCCAGAAACGGCAAGCATTGGCAGCTTGTAAGAAACGATCACCTTCTTTGAAAAGGAAATGATCATCGATAAGCTTCTGTTGGACTTCTTTTGACATGCCAGTCAATGGGTAGAAAGTTCCCTTCAATTCACCTTCTAAGCTAGACAATGTAGCAGAGACTTTATCTTCCATCTCTTTATATTGAGCTTCAGTCAGACAAGGGTTGAAAGGATAACCTTGCATGGAGCGACCGCAGCGCACACGCGTAGATACGACGAATTCGCCAGTTGGGTCAAGATTGCCCATGGAGTTGACGTCGCCGAAGTCCTTGGGTGGATGTTTATCAGTTGTCTTGAAACCACCATGGTAATCTTCAATGATTGGGTCAAACAGATCAGAAAATACTGCGTAAGCCTCAGCATCAGGAGCATATACACCGACACCAGAATCGTGGTTAGCCAAACCTGATGTGAAATATAATAATTAATTATACATGCCATATTTTATCGCATCGTATTCAAAATATATCTTGAATTTATTTTGAAAAATTTTACAACTACTCAAATAATTCTGTAAAAATATATCTGAAAAACATCTGCTAAATAAAAATTCATTATTCTACATTGAATATTATTTAATTATATATATATATATATATATATATATATATATATATATATATATGTAAAATATTTGATTTATATTATTTTTTTCTAGAATTGTTAGAAAAATTTAGTATTTATAATAATGCTTGTGTAAACTATTTATTCCCAAGATAACAATTTGTCATAAATATATAAATACAGACATTAATTTCTGGCCATATTCCAATTTGCAAACACATAAAAATGTAATCTATATTTTTTCCAAAAAAGTTGAAGAGTTGAGGCGAGATTTGAACCTCGACTTGAAAATCTCTTCATAATTTCAAGTTTTAATTTCAAGAGAACCCCATCGGCCACTTATTAAAATAAGTGGCCGGAATTTATGCCTGTACCCTATATACAATTTTTTTATGTGAATAAAATTACCAGATTGAATGACATCAAGAAGTGTAGAACCGAAGGAAGTTTGTTTAACCTTCAGTTTATCGAACACTTCGCGGGTCAAATATTTCTTCAGAAGAGATTTGGAGTCTGAGGCTTCAAGGGTTTGGAAGCCAGATTCCAATTTATCGAGAACTTCTTGGGAAACCATTTTTTGCTCTGATTTATTGCTGTAACAAAAAAGAAACATGATTATTGAAATAATTTGAATTATAGTTAATATTCGAGAGTAATGAATCGTTTTCATATAGAAACATTATTCAGATAAACGTTTAAAATACGTATTTTGATGTATTGATCTTCAGCATATAATATTAAGATTTATATACTCGTAGAAGTTTAATGTAAGATTTACATTAAAATTAACTTATAAGGTAGAGATTGAACATGGCAGTGTTATTGAGTCTTATTTAAGCCTTATATATATATATATATATATATATATATATATATATATATATATATATATATATATATATATATATATATATATATATATAAACATGATAGACGAACAATGTTTATTGCCATCATGTTAACTATATAAATATATTTGCTACAAGATTTCTTTTTCAGTCAGATTATGTAGTCTTACCAGTAGGTTTAAGCAATTTGCTTAGTTAATCGTATTGATGTTTAAGCGATAAATAAGGTTCAATTTTAAAAGAAATTTAAATTTATAATTATACTGTATTCCTTGTATTGCGTTCCTGATGTATCTTTTATTTTTCTTAGACTTAACGTTCTAAATTTTAAGAAGTCAAGTCTAAGAACTCACATGAAGAGGATCCAAATTTCAAAACCAGTCGTTAAAAGTAACTATCAAATAGCGTATAATGTTTTAATATGGATTTAAAATCTATTTCTCTCTTTCTCCCTACACATTTATAAATTCACATAAATATATAATGCCTGTCATCTGTTCACTTTACTTTCATACATCGTTAGACTAATAGAGAGGCTGAATTTTGGAAAAATATCCCTCATAATTCTGTGGGTAACATAGAATATTAAAAAAAAAATTTCAATCGCCTTATTTCCAAAAAATGGTGATTTTTCCGCAAATATGAATATTTTTCGAATTTAAACTTACACAGAAGATATTAACTTTGATACTCCATTCATTTTACACGGACAAATATATATTATCGGCTCCAGAGTTGATAAAACAAAACATTTATTTATTTTTGTTCCAAATTGTAAACTTAAAAGTATTGTATACCAAAAGATATTGAAATAATGACTAAATATGAATTAACTGGAACATTGTAGTTTGATTTTTACATTTTTATTTTCTGTAAACTGCTGTTAGAACTGAGAGCAATATTGGTTATTTATATCTATATATATATATATATATATATATATATATATATATATATATATATATATATATATATATGTTTGGAATATTCACAAAGTTGTTTGTAAAAAATCAGTATTTTTTAAATAGTTTCAATGTTCATAACTTTCTTATTACGTTTTTATTTTAATTAATATTAATTTCCATTAATTTATATTTGTAACTACGAAGAAGTGAACAAGGGAAAAATGATAAAGAAAATGAGAAATTGATGAAAATAATTTATGTACGTAATGTTTACGAATATTTAAATTTGAATTTTTATCATCATAAAATTATATTTTGTTATAATTATACTAAATTGTGTTTTCCATTCTAAAGAATAAAATAATATTAATTGTGAAAATAAATATATCATTTATTGTATATCAACCAATGAATAAAAATATAATTTAAAGTACTTTCATCTTTCTATACAATTTGATACTGTTTTTTCTTCTGTTATAAGTTAATAAAAGTACTGTTTAATATTCGAATAAATAGACGTTATCATTTTATTTAAAAGAATAATTAATAAAATAATAAAATTTCATTCTAAATATTTACTTCGAACTTCTAGTTTCTTTTAATTTCTTATTTAATTATGTAGATCTTTATCCTCGAATTCAATAGACATGTAGTTAACATGTGCTTTAAAATATATTGCGTGTAAAAATACTACAGGATGTTATTTTTTTTAAAAAAAAATAACACAATTTTAATGGTATATGTCTTATAACGTAAATTGAAAAGAGATTTTTTAAATTTATACGTCATTATCTAGTACTTTTTTGAGATAATTGTACAATTTTACTTTTGTGATTTTAACAAATAAATTGATTAATTTTTTAGTTAATCTAATATATATTTATTTAAAGTGTAATTTACTATTTACTACCATTTTTTTGGTTGTTTTTTTTTTTAAAAAAATATAAATAAATGATAAGTTGAATAATTAATCTAATACCCGTACTACGTAAATATTTACGGGAAATGGATTTAAATAATTTATAACAATTCAACGTTAATTTCATTAGAATTTAAATATTAAATCATTTCAAGTATTAAATATTAGCTCATGAGTATTTTTATAGATTTGATCATTATAATAAAATGATTTTGTACACTTTAATTAAAAAATAAAACAGAATTATATTTTAAAAATTACCTTCTTTCCTATTTATTACATTTTTTAATTCTGCTAATGTATATATATATATATATATATATATATATATATATATATATAATGTGATTTTATTTAGACTGGCTAAATGCCTATTTTTATTTTTGTAATTTTCATTTTCTGTACAAAAAGTTAAAACGTTAAATGTTGTACATTTTCAAAAAGTACTTAAAAATAAAACAGTAATGGATGTTGCTTAAAATTTTGTCAGTTTTAGTCAGGCCAGTAAAAATGCTCATGTTAAATATTTTCACTAAGTACATAGGGTATAAAAAATGAATTACACTTTTGTCATTCGTTTATAACTTTAATAATATTTAATGCCTGATTTTTTTTCTAAAAATCTAATACGATAATCAAAGTAATAAATTCCGATATCATAAAAATAAAGGATCGAATGGAAATAAAACTGAATAAATTTGATTATATTGTGCGTTTAAAACAATAGTTCTTATAATAGTATATTGTATTTATTATTATATGTATATTATATTAAATAAAAATATATTGTTTATTTTATATTATTTTATAAAATAATTATATTTTAAGATAATTATTATTCCTAAAAAATAATCTCGCTTTTTTTTCTATAAATTTTCTATTATCAGAAAGCGTGTTAATATTTTTATGAATTTATAATTTCGTTTCATATTTAAAACAGATTTTATTTAGAAATTCGAAACATTTAAAATTAAAACAATCAAATGAATAATTTTATTATTCAAGTTCACTTATTTTAAATAACGAATGTATTCCTAATTACTTTTCTTTGTTAATTACACACCTGGATAGATAATATGTTTGGGAACTAATTATACACCGAGTGTATTCACAACATGGGATATATGATATTTTATTGATTATATAAATAATCGTCTTGTTCCCCAAGGAAATCTAGTCTTTGGCTAGAATTAACTATTTGATATAGAAAAATGAAAATATTAATAGCTTAATTATTTAAAATGATTTTAATAAAAACTATTTAAATCAATTATAATATTTAAAGTGTAATAACAAAAACAATATTTAATAAATAAAATAATATATTGTGTATATATATATATATATATATATATATATATATTTATACATAATATATAAAGAAAATGATAGCTTGTTACAGTACATCACTGTATGATTTTATTTATCTATCCTGCTTTTATTCTTGCGCATGCTTAGCAGGAATATCAAGCAGGACTAAGAATTTTTACTCGACCCCTCCCCAATAATCATAAATGATTTTTTCAATTTATATTAACTTAATACAACTTATTTATCTTGTTATTCATGTGTATATTAAAGCAATTATATACATGTATATATATATATATATATATATATATATATATATATATATATATATATATATATATATATTGTATATATATATATATATACACAGTATTATTTAAATGTAGATACATTGTAACATCTGGTTAAGAACAATTTTCTTGTATTTTTAGAATCTAGAAAACATGTTTTCCAGTAATTAATAAATAACTATGTTATTTAATATGTATATTTATATATTTTTGAATTTTATCCTGAAATGGATTGTATATATATATATATATATATATATATATATATATATATATATATTTATATATACGTATGTACTTGGATACATACATACATGCACATATATGATTTACGAATGTGTGTATGTGAATGAAGATAGATGAATATGTGTGTATGTAGATGTGTGTATGTAGAGGTATTTATTAATTTATTCTGTTATTTTCATAACGTTGTAGTTGTAATTTTAATTTGATAATCGTACCAACCTTTCATTTTCCTCCTCTACTTTAGTAGCTACTTTTTTATCCTTTGAAGCACAACCACCCATTGTTTGAGAACACGTTGTTAAAAAAATCCAACTTCTCCGTTTATCTATGAAACCTAGCACAACACGTCTAGCGTACGTTATTTGACTTGTAAAAGCATTAAAAATTTACGTTTCTCTTTAAACATTTGTGTATTTTGGATGAATGATATCGTAATGAACGCGTGCTTGTCGAATTTATGTATGAAAATTGAATGTATGTGTCGTGTGCGTTCGAACAATGTTATGATCGTGTTAAATGGGACATATGTATGTACACACTTCTCGATGAATATTTAGTAAATGTGCGAATTGAGTTTTTCACGAGTGCCGGTACAGAGGAATGATAATGTGAAAGCTTGCGAACGATGCTATAGGCACTATGGGATAAAATACAACGAAGCTTTTGCGGGTAGGGGGGTGTAACTATGAATGCGCTCTATGGTACGCTAGGCCATTGCGTCGACCTGTTATGCTATCTATGTTTGTGTGAGTTGAAAGCTCTGTGCGAGTTTCCCGTACAGATCCGGATTTCAACACACCCACTTTACATTTAATACACTTGTTGATTAAATTCATGTTTTGTGATATAAATCTACAGTATTCAATAATTCGTATTTAGAATTAAGTCTCATATTAACATTTTTTAGACAAATAATTTAAATATTTTGCAATCAATACATAACTTAGTTCACAAAAAGTACTTTCATATATAATACAAAGATAAATAATTTGCTACATACTTTAAAAGAATACTATATATATATATATATATATATATATATATATATATATATATATATATATATATATATATATATATTTATTTATTCTTGAATTCAATAAAATGTATATAAATATTTATTTTCAAGTAATTAGTTAGTTAATGTCATTAAATATCATAATTTTAATTAATAATATGTTTTAAGCGAACTGTCAGTCACATACTAATATTTATTTATTTTAATGTGTTATAATTAGATCATACATAATTATATTAATAAGTATGTATGTATGTATGTACACAGGAAGATTTATTTTAAAGCACTGAAGACATTAAATCATTTTTAATGCTTTTTTGATCAAACAAATACACAAAACACTTTTAAACAATATAGAAAAAATATATATTTAACAATTGACTTCAATTAATAATCATTATCGAAAATGTCTCTAAAAATAATTTTAGATAGGCTTGAAAAACAATTAAAATATATCTGAAAGTGGTACAACTTTATAAACAATAGAATAGTCATAAAGGAAATAATCACTAGATTATACATAATGAAAATACTTCTTAATACTCTTTATTTATATTCATTACTCCTATATGTAATATTCATTTAAAAATAAAGATATTCATTCGATTTTATTCGATTTGATATTAAAACTATGTTTATTTTTTGAATATTTATATAAAATGAATTATTTAAAGTCAGTTCGTTGATATTTTAATGTATTTAATGTTAAAACAACAATGAAATTATTTAGAATGCTAAATCATTATGAAGGGAGAGTGCATTATTTGGGGATATGTAATAGAGAAGAAAGAACTCGAAGTAAATTTAAACCAGGAATGTATCAATCCGAAAATAGAAAAATAGAAGGAGACGCTATGTGTTCTATGTAATGAAATAGAATCAGGTTATCACATTTTACTCAATTGCAAAGGTATTGAACCTGAAGAAAAACGCTGTAATGAATAATGACATTAAAAATAAAAATAATATTCTGGACTCCAAATATTAAATGCAGGTGAAGTTTATGTGATATTATATATATATACAAATGACTAGAGTTAAAAAATAACACTTATGACTATGTTTCAACTCACCTAATAATCAACTAACTTATTTTATATATTGAATATATATATATATATACATATATATATATATATATATATATATAAAATGATAATTTATTAAGATAAACTAATTTAGATATCAGCACGTTTCGATTTCACTAAATAAATAAAGATTAGTTTTGATTAATTTTGGTATATTTTTTACTTAAACAAGACGAATACTCAAATATAAGAAATACACTTTTAATATTACATAAAACTGTCTAATAATGAAATGAAATACCATTTTATTCAATTTAAATATAGGTTAGATTCTGATTTTTTTAAGAAAACCATTTTCAAATGCATGAACATTATTTAAGTTCACAAAAATATATTTTTTAAAGAAATTATTATAAATAAAATACCAATTTTGAAATAGTGATATATTTGCTAATAATAAAATAATTTTAAAAAAATAAAAAGGAAAATATACTTGAATTTTTTTTATATTTTTTTCATGTCTGAATCTGAACTTAATAAATAAGTTACTTCTCAGCGATTAAACAAATATTTATTTAACTAAAATTAAAGTTAATTTGTATACCTGTGTTCATATGTTTAAATATTTATATTCACTAACTATAATATAATTAATTTAAAAAGTATAAAGTTTTAAACACATGTTTTTGAATTAATTAAGATTATTGTCTGTATAATTTCTATTTGAAATAAAAATTATTGAAGATTGTAAATATATATTATTTGTCTGAAAAATATTTTTTTTTAAATTTACATTAGTTGCTAATAATTGAATAGCAATTTGTGTGAGGTAGATAGTGTAATGTTAAATTATATAATCATTTCAAATACTTAATCATTATATATATATATATATATATATATATATATATACTTCTATATATTCATATCTTATCGGTATTAATTAAATAAATAAAACATAAAAAATATGTTGTCTACTTTTCTGTAAATAATACGAATTTTATAAAAATAGTATATAAAGTAGCTGATAAATTATAAGATATACGTTCATAGAATATTGACTATGTGGAATATAAACGATGATCTTAATTACAAAAGTCAATATTGATATAATCATTAAGTATAAGTACGTAAAAATATACGACTACAATTCTTTAGTATTTATTAATATATAAAAAAAGATGTGATATCAGCTTAAGTAATATTTATCTACATTCAAACACGACAATCAACTTCACGTTAAGTTGTATTTAATGGAATTAGTTGAATGTATATATTAACATGTTTTTTTAAATAAAGGAAATTGTATTATGAAATAATATAGAAAATAATTTAAACTGCATTAATACAATAACAATATTTCTAAATTAAATAAGGCACGAATAGTTTAATGTGTAGTTATTAATAATAGTACATTAATGAAATTGAAAGAATAAACTGATAAATAACAAACTAATAATAATCATAAATAATATTTATACTAATATATATATATATATATATATATATATATATATATATATATATATATATATATATATATATATATATATATGAAAGAGGTTGTATTAAATATATCAATGTTTTTAATTTATTGGTAATTTTTAATAGTTTGTATGTTTAACTGAAGTCGCGTTTAATGTTAGAGTGGATAAAATTTTTTTTCAATGAAAAAGAATTAATCCAGTCCTGCAATGTTCCAGCGTCCGTTGCTATGCGCGTGCGAATTGCAAATACGCCCTATATGTCTCTCTCGTTCACCCTGCAAGCATATGAATTATCCGGGCTCGTCGTGTTGTATCATAATAACAGAGCTTTTTACATTTTTCACTTTTGACTGATAAATATAAGACTATTTTTCTATAAAATTCATTTTAAATATTGATTTCATGTTACAAATCAACTTATTAGCCATATTTGCGTTTATATTCACATAGAAATAAAATACTTTATGTATGATAATTTATTAATATTCAATTTATCAAAGATTATTTAGTGAATTTCGCCATTTACATACAATTTTATTATTTTTAATAATTTTAATATTTCTAAATCAATAATTATATATGAAAAATTGATTTTACTTGTATTTATTTTACACATTTATTAATTAAATTAACTGTATTGCAAAATTATTACAGACTTGTTCTATATCGTATTATTATCATTTTAAAATATACAATAATAGAAATAAAATTATTATTTCTGTTGTAATACATTTATTAATGCTGTATAAATCTTTGTTTTTATAAAAAGTTAAAGATCTTGTATAAAGAATTACTTTTATTTAAAATATACAATCATTTCAAATTAATACTAACATAAATTTAAATAGTAAAATACAATATATATATATATATATATATATATATATATATATATATATATATATATATTTGTTTATGTAAGAAAAAGAAAAAAATATGGAACGATTGTCAAATGATTTGAATCTGATGAAGGTAATTGAAGTTTATTTCCTGGTTCATTGTCGCCGTCAATAAAATGATAACAAATATCAATGTGTCACGAGATGAAGAGTTTGTATGATTACAATGAAGGGAACATCCAGCACTTGTTGATATAATAAACGGATGGTCCATAAATTGCTCGTATTAATTAATTGAAGTAAATGTTTTTGAAATTTCCCCGCCTGCATTAGCTAACGATACGATTCCCTTTTTATTATTATGTTTTATACAGTCGATATAGTTTGATATGTTTATAAGATACGATTTATATTATTATTCTAGAATGCTTTTTATATTATACATAAATCAATTGAATTTTAAATCTCTAATTTATTAGATGATTAGTATAAATGTTAAATTTTAACAGTATACATACATACATACATACATATATATATATATATATATATATATATATATATATATATACATATATATGTTTTTACTTTTATAATATTAATGTTCACTTCAATATTAAATTTAAAAGATGAAAATTGCTATGTAAATATAAAATGATATTTCTCTACAAATCTATTTGTGAAATAAATTTGGTATGAAAAGATTATTGTGTATTTGTTTTTCACTTTCTGTACAGCAAAATAAATTTTACTGACTCAAACTTAATTAATTCAAATTATATTTTCCATGTCATATTAACATTGCTTGTTTTCTTCAAAACTCCAAGAAAATATATCCTCTTTGTATGTACCATAAAACCATAACTACTACCTACCATTTACTGCACTATGAATTCTTCAGCAAATATATTCAACAAGTGTTTAACAAATTCAAGGACATATTCATTTCAACTTGTTTAAGGCATTACGTTGGCTCCACTTAACATGCTCATACATTGTATAAGTATCTATTTATTGTCTTAAAAATTCATCTCGTTAAATTGTACTAATGGATTATATATTTTTAGAACGACGAGTCTGTTTTTAATCATTTGCGCTTGCTAAATCAGTTTGTGGAAACAGTTTAGATTTTAATGATTTATGTAATATACTAACAATTTTTTACCCAAAAATGTAAAAGAAATATATAAGATTTTTATTATTAGAATATATATATATATATATATATATATATATATATATACAATTTATCAAATTTCTTTTTATGTTAAAATAGATTCTTTCAAAAAAATTCTTTAAATACATATTTAAATAAAAATTTAAGATTTTTAGCACAAAATGAGTCCCACAATCATCTCATGAGTATGTAAACTCGAGGATAGAAAGATGTATATTTATTATACTATTTATAGTTATAAATAGTTCGCTGGATTCGTTTACGAAGTAGTAAAGATCAAATTTTGAATTTTGAAAATGTGCCGACCTAATGAAATATCAAATAAAAGGGGATACTGTAGTCGATTAGGTCTGATAAGTTATTTTAATTTTATTAGTGATTGTCATTAGCTGCCTGTTAATAAAGTGATTAACCATTATTTATTAATGAACAAAATTCTTGAAATTTCTTCACAATAATTATGACTTAGTTTTTAGTTTAATCTTATATTGACCAGTGCTTTGTTACTGACTCACTTAATTCCCATGAGGTATTCAACTTGAATGAGTCAATAAGTTACCCTCTAATATATGAATAGGTTTCTAGTTTTGTGATTAACAGTGTAATAAAATGTATTGATTGTTTTAGAGAAGTTCTAACGCTAAACGTTTTAGATTTTCATAGATATAATTTAATATATTGATTGCTAAAATTATTTTCAGAAGTAACAAAATATTTAATAATATCTAAATTTATATTTTTTTCTAGAAGATAAAATTCTCTTACGATTTTAATAGCTCTAAAGTTCATATTATGTATTAGATTGTTTCTTCTCCATTTAAGTTACATGTAGCAGTGTTCTTAGTTCATCATATATATATATATATATATATATATATATATATATATATATATATATATGTGTGTGTGTGTGTGTGTATGTAAATTATAGTACAATCTATATGTTCTAATCGATGGTACCTTTCAATTGATAAGTGTAATAGGCAAAGTATAAAATGTTACAGTTCATTAACACAATACAATAGAATGCTAACTCATACAATATAATAAACATTATGTACATGTTTATATATGTATATAATGTGTGTATATGTATGAGTATATGTACGTGTTATATATATATATATATATATATATATATATAAATGATTGTTATAAATAAAGCGTATTTGAATTCAAATATGTCTATGCTATGTTGGTTTTGAATGAGATTAATAAAAACAGGCACGGTTCAATTAAATCGTTTTCATTTCCGAAGCAAGCATTTAAGGTCTCTCAAGCATTCTGTTTAACATGACAGTCGTTATTATTACACATCAAATACAGAGAAAGACACACATGTTACATAGTGAAAATATGTATGAGTAATATTGATTGTTTTTTTATGTTGTTTTTCATACATAAAAGTTTTTATTACTTTACGATGTAGAGTAAATATTATATTGTTAGTTATTAAATATTGTTCCTAATTTGTTACAGGTTATATATATATACATATATATATATATATATATATATATATATATATATATATGTGTGTGTGTGTGTGTGTATTTCTATTTAATAAAATTCTGAACTAATAATATGTTTAAATTAAATATTTACTAAATATAAACTTAAAGTAAGAGGATTACTTATAAATATAAAAGAATTACAACAAAATTTGCATCGTAGTCTAATTGAAGTTTCTTTATCCTCAACATTGAAAGCAAGAACCAAGAACAATTATTGTGCTTCCATCGTAACACGTTTAAAAATATTCTAGTTTTTATTTATGTTGGCAACATTTGTTAATCAATACAACTAAAATTAGTTTACTTGATCAATTATAAATAAATCTCACACGTGTGCTTTATTTAAATTTATTTACATTAGCTTTGAAATAAAAGAAAAACATTTTAAATATTTAAATACACTGAATGTAATTATTATTGTACATATTTTTCAATTTTCTTCATTTTTTTTATTGAGTACGTTACCGAACTTAAATTTTATTCTCATTTTAATAACAACAATATGAGAATGATAAAAACAGATAATATATATTGTATTTTTTTAATTATATATATATATATATATATATATATATATATATATATATATATTCTTACTGTCATTTAAGAGAAGTTTTCTTCTGTCTCCTAAAATGGAATAAAAGCTCAGAAATCAATTGAGTAGAACTTGACAGAATGCGACATTGTAGAAATGTAGATATAGTAAAAATGAAATTTAACATTTTAAAGATTAATTTCCCATGCGTATAATCTTTACATTAATTTTATTGATATAGGTATTAAGAACTTTTATATTTTTACTCTCATATATATATATATATTGTTAATACAAAAATCATGCAAAGTTTGTATAATATTGAAAAAAATTAAATTTTATGCATAGAATTTCATAAGTATATATTAAGATTATTTGAATCTATTCATATATATATATATATATATATATATATATATATATATATATTTAATCTAGCTATCTAAAGAACGCATTACAATAAATAGTGTATGAATGCGTTCATAAAGAACATAGTTCAATATATAAATCTATTTTAAAATTTATATTGATGTTCATTTCAATGGAGAGTCGTCTGTACTGCAAATGTTTTTATCATACGCATACTGAGCTATTATTGAAACAGTGTTGTTAAGTGAATTTGTTGATGTCAAAAGATCACATTGTTATTTTAGAACCGAATATATATTGACTAATTTCAGTACACATATATGAGAATCAATGATTTTATATACAATTATATAATTATATTTTATTAGACTTCTTAAATTCGATTTTTTATAATTTAGATCAAATTATTTGATAAAACTATAAGAAAATAATTATTTTCATGTATTATCTATCGTAAAATGTTATTTTTAATAGTTTTGTAATCCAGTTATTTTTTCAATCTCACAGCATTTTTTATATTATTAATTCAGGAATTGCATGAATTTAAAAAAAGTAACTATAGATTTCATAACTGTTTTTATATATTTTGTTTCTTATTAAAAAAGAGTAATGCTTTTTCAGCCTCAATAATTTTTATTACAATTTTCGTGTGTTAAATATTTGTTTAAATAATTTGTTACTTAAAATAAGCTAGTATCAAAATGGTATTCGATACATTTTTTTCTGAGTGATAAGCCTGATGTGAAGTGTGTTTTTTAAAATGTTTTTAATTAAAAAAACATCAAGTCTAAAATGTAATTTAAAGAAATATGATTTTCTACAACTTGTTTATTGTATTAAGTATTAATATATCCATATTTAAACAAATGACACAAATAATAAAAAATGTATGTTATATGAAACAAATTTCAAACTTGATCAGTTATTAATAACAAATTAATATTCAAAACAGATTCAATAAATCGATTTATTAAGTTAAATTTAGCTGAATAAAAATTTGGTTTTCCCATACAACAGATATGATATGTTATTATTACATTGAATTTTAGAAGAGAGAAAGCTCTTTCCTGCTTGCGTGCTTGACCTACAAAGCTAGTATTGACTTCCGTTCACGTAATAGTTCTCCTTGAATCCTACGTAGTCTCATAAATCGAACTATATTCGAATTCTTGTTTGTATGTAACACATACATACATATCTTCCATACATCAGACATACACACACATACATATATATATATATATATATATATATATATATATATATATATATATAATATTTCATTAATTTAAATCTACATTAACATATATAATTGTTTTATTAAAAGACAACTATCTTAAATTTTTAAACGTTTTTAATAATTTTAAATTATATATATATATATATATATTTAATGTATCGAAGATTTACTTTATAAGTGTACGAATGGATATCATAGATTAAAATGGATATCATAATGGATATCAATGGATAAATAGAAAACAATAGCTCTGGATAATTGTTTAATAAAAGAATGTTACACATTTTGAAATAATTGTATTTTTTCAATATATTTATTCTCTAATATGTACTTGGAAAATGTATTGAATATATTTAAATTATATTTTTATATAGAATAATGTTTAAAAACTGATATTTATACATAAAGATTTCATATTATATTATACTGGATTTTTTAAGAAATGACTGAAAACATTTATTTACGTTGCATTTATAAAGTAATAAAAATATATAATATTAAGTAGATATACTTTTCTAGCCTACCTTTATTTATTTTGTTTTATTTACGATTACTCATATAGAATATGAAATCTATTAACATTATAGAAAACTTTTTAGTTTCCATGCAAATAGAGAGTATACATCTATTATACAGTTTACAATTTCGATTATGAAATAGATTATATTCTATATTTTATGTAGAAGGTAGTCAATTGGACCAAGACTAGAATTTTGTGCCTGAACTCTATAAATTTTAGACAGAAATTAAAACACATTTTTGATTTATAATAATACAATCTATATTTTCTTTAAACATCAAGATTATACAATAATGTAAATCAAAATATTTAATTTATATTTTTCAAACTATTATCCTTTTTTATAAAAATTGAATTATACCGTACATACTATCTTTAAAAATATGGATCGTGACTTAAAATAAAAAATGCCACTATATATATATATATATATATATATATATATATATATATATATATATATATATATATAGATTATTGTTGGTTTACCATTACCAAGAGTGTGATATGTATCTGATTACAATTTCACACAAATTCCAGATTACAATATAAAATTTCATTGTATTAATACCAAGTTAGGTTGGATATATAGTAATATTACTCGCAAAAAGTATCCCATGGTTTTAAATAACCATGAAGTATAATATCTTGTGGACTGGTTATAAGTTTATATTGCATGTATATACCTTTAATATGAAATAATTAAACATTATTTACTTTAATATTGAAAAAAATAATAATATGAAAACAAACAATCGTTGAAATCAATTATCGATAATTAAATTGTCGCAAATCATAAATATGATTCTAGATAAATATAAACAATAATTATTTGTATTCTGTTTTAATTATTATAATTTGTTTTATAGATATAAATGAATAATTCATGACATTTTTTTAATGGATACGACAAGAAAATTACATTAAATTAAATAAATCATATAAACTAAAAAAAATTCATATCTTTTAGTATTACTATTTCGATCACTTATGGTTGTAGTTGAAAAAATATGGGTTTTATATTGAATCAATCTAATTTTTATTCAGCTTATCTAGTGTTTGTATAAAAATTATGCTTTTTTAAATTTTAATTATATCATGTATATATATATATATTTGTTGTATGAACAAATGTTTTCATTTTGTTAATGGAAACTTGCATTTATTGAGTAAACACTATTAACTTGTATGCAATAAAAACTTGTATACATTAAGAATAAACACCGATAACAAAAACGTAATAAAATGTTTTAAACAATCGATTTAAAAAATTCTATGAAACAGTACTCTAAAAACAAATACATATAAACAAAACTGTAAATAGAAAATAAGATATTTCGAATCAGTTTGTATTGAAAATATTTTCATATTAGACTAAAAATTTGGCTTCATTTTTCTTCAAAATAAAATTTGACAATTATATAACTTGTAAATTATTAAAATTAATTTATAATTGAATTATCGATACTAAATAATATTTAAATAAAAGTAAACTTTACAATATACATACATATGTACATACACACACACACACACACACATATATATATATATATATATATATATATATATGAATGTACTTTTTAATCATTCAACTATTTTTTAATATTTTATCCATTTCATCAACTTATAAATGATACTAAATGTAAATATTTATTTATTTAAAAGATGTTTTTAAATCACTAACGTATCATTCATAAGTACCTACCAAAAAATTCTCGAGTAATATTATGCATATTAGGGTATCCGGTACAAATGATTCGTTAATTTATTTTAATCAAATACTTCCTGGATCTTAGTTATTAAATACGTGCATTTTTTTCATAGTAACAAATTTCGTAAATATTTCTTATCCTTGTAAACTGCAGATTATTCCTGGTTTGTTTTTATATTTTAAGTAGATGAATAAAGATGTGCTTCATATAATAATTCCAGTTACTACCACGGGAACAATTAAAACATGCTTAATAATATATTTTAATTATATTCAATTGTTTTAATTTCTCTGATTTTATTTGTTTATATAAATGTGCTTTTTAATAATTTAACTATATGTACATATACGTGTATATATATATATATATATATATATATATATATATATATATATATGAGAAGCTTTCCAAATTACTTATGAACAGCTGTTTGAGAAACATTTTATTGTCGAAGGCCTTGAGTGATTTCCAACGAAAAATGGCTCTGTATCAAAAATGTGTGTGTAAAGGAATATATTTACGGAAAGAGAATAAACTATCGTCTATTAAATAATCGATGTTGATTCAGTAACCAAGTTAAAAAAAAATTACTGGTATAATAATAATAAACTATAATTAATTTTTATTTAAAAAGAAATTAATTTAAGAAGTGAATATATGATATTAAATAAATCTAGTCGTAACACATTTTTAAATTCTTTATAAAGAAATGTTATACCTAAAAAACTTATTATTTAATTACGAACGGAATCCTTTCTAATTGAGAATAATTTTAATTAAGTATCGTATTTTCCTTTTAAGAGAAAACATATTTTTCAATTGAAATAACTCGAGGATTTCATTACTGTGTTGTTTAAACTTCTGTCGAACTATTCGGGTTTTAAAGTGAATGAGTCACAAGAGACATTTTTGTTTAAAATTTAAACGTTTTTTATACTGTTGAACGCTCTTTAAATTTATAATTGGGTTTTTTTCATTTAAACACATATACAAAAACATTTTTTTTATATATATATATAATTGAGAGTATTTTTACTTTAGATTAAATATTAAATTGAATATAAGTGATATATATATATATATATATATATATATATATATATATATATATATATATATATATATACATCAAATAATTATTAAAATAGTTTTCATATAAAAGATTAAGTATCTTTCTGATTTTTAATGTTATTTTAAAATTATAAAATTATTTCAAGACATTTACAATGAAATAAGTTATTTATAAATACAAAAATAAATAATTAAAGGAACATATTTAAAGTATATGTTTATTTTTTGAAAAATAAAGTGCTTAATGACTATTTGGTGTGCGAGTTTTCAATAAGAAAAATAATTCTGCTGAGTTTTAATCTTTTTCAGTAAACAACTTTTTGTCGGTGCAATTTTTTAATTATTTGTTCATATTGATAGACAAATAGTATAAAAATCTAAATTGAATACAATTTACAGTTTACTAGTGAAAGAATATTAT
This sequence comes from Acanthacorydalis orientalis, assembly GCA_034766995.1. Lineage (NCBI taxonomy): Eukaryota > Metazoa > Arthropoda > Insecta > Megaloptera > Corydalidae > Acanthacorydalis > Acanthacorydalis orientalis. The sequence goes on along the minus strand of CM068324.1, from coordinate 11,168,527 downwards.
ATGAAAGTATAAGAAAAAAACTTATGTATTATGATTTTTTATATTTTACCAGTAATATATTAGTTTATGTATTAACTAACATCAAAATCAATGTTTAGACTTTAAAGTATTAATTAGTAATTTTCATCACTTTCAACACGTCTTTTTTTTAAAAAAAATATGTATTAAAAACTGAGTAAATATAGATTATTACTTTCCGTTTACATATAAATTTTAAGAAATGTGAAATAGTTGGAGATAAAAAGAAAATATGACTAATTTTTAGTAAATATGATTCATTTTATTGATTTAAAACTGATTATTTAATATAATTAATAAATGTATAATAGAAAATGAAATTAATGTTTGATAAAATGTTTTTTTTATCAACTTAGATATATGTAGAGTAGCATTCATTCTAATACACATATTTAAGACTGTTAAATAATTCCAGTGAATTATTTAAAATTGTAATAAAAAACAGACTAATTCTATATAAATATACGAAGTTATTTCAAAAATACACATAAGAGTTTGAAAGAAAATATTTTTGTTAAGTAGTATACCAAAAATATCCGTCATCGAAACAACAACGTCAGGTACGACGGTGATGAAGGGCAAAAAGTTCACCAAAAAGCAAATATCTAAAATTAACTAAAGCGCCTGGATTGAATTGAGGGAGTCGTCGCTAAAAAGCTAACAACCAGTAATATAAAAAATAATCGAATAAAAAGAAATGACAGTAGGTATGGTGTGAGAGTGGCAGGGCTGATATAATTTGCAGCTATTTCGAGACGGTGAAAAACTACACAACTGCATGTTATAGTCCCGGATAACACAAGTTGCAAAAATAGTTTCAGCTCCTGAGGATTTTGTTATCCGGTGCATAGATATATAAACATATGTTCATAGTTGCTAAGAAACATTTTTCACTCATATACATAGCACTTAAAAGTAAATTATTGTATATATATATACTAACAATTAGATAGATCCATAATGCTATCAGTATGCATATTTTTCCAGAGTTAAAAATGATTTGTTGAAATGTATAAAGAATTATCCGTCTTACAAAAATAAACATGGTTTAATTAAAAAAATGATTGAAACAGTATTTAAAATATAAAAGATATATATATATATATATATATATATCATAAATTTAAAAATGTAATTTTCTTAAAGCGTCCTTTTTTTAAATAAGATAATATTTAATATTTCATTATTTAGAAATAAATATTTATTTATAATTAATTGATAAAGTAAACTCGAAAATGAATACCTGGAAATGTTGTAAAATCTTACTTTTAACTAATTTACTTTGTGGTTTAGTAAAATAGCTTGTTTGTTATTTTATTATTTCTTGTTTGACGTAAGACTGATTCGTATAAAAATCTATTTGTTTAGTGAGATCATATTTATATAAATATTTTTTCATTATTCTGTACAAATATAAATCTTAAACAATTAGATATAGCCATAATACTATCAGTATGACTATTTTTCTAAAGTATTAAAAATGATTTGTTGAAATTTATACAAGTATTATCTATGATTTATAGTTAATAAAAAAAATAGTTGAAACTTAAACTATAAAAGATATGTATCACAAACTTAATGTAATAAATGCACATTTCTTAAAATACTGACATATGAATCATATAACTAAAACAATTCATGTATATGTATAAAGACAACTAATAATTATAACTTAAATAGTTTGTTTTTTCTATTGTATTTTTTTATTAACAAACAATATCACAAAGTGTCATAAAATATGTATTTGTATTCTTTAGGAAACAATCGACTATTTTCTAGAAATTTGTCATATTGTAATAATGTTCTTTTAGAAACTAATTTATTTATTTTACTAACATATATTTATTTATGTTAGGTAGTAAAATTTCTAATAAACACTTTTTTTCAATTAAGTTGCATTGTTAATGAAATGATTTATTAACATGTTTAAATCAGATTGTAACATAATAAAATTGTGTTAGATAATAGGAATTATTTTTATCTTGTAGCTATGAATAGTATTGATTAAGAAATTCAAAATTGCTATGGGAGAGTCCATTTTGGCTCTCATCATCTTAATATCTCATTTTCGTATATATTTATCCTCTTTATATGTATATATATATATATATATATATATATATATATATATATATATGTTTTAAACATAATATTATTTTTTATATATAATGCATTAAGCTATAGTACTAACTATTTAAAAAAATATTTTACTAGGTTCAAACTTATTTCTGAATTTTAACTTGGAATTATTTTTATTCGAATTATTTCCTACATATTATACATTGTACTGTCCTAAAAAATTGTTTAAGTAATATTACCGGTATTTTTAAATTAAAAAAGTACTAAATTAAAGAATTACGAAATCGTATCCAGCTACATTTTTGTTTATGTATGAATTGATTTAAAGTCCTGTTAGTTTTGAATTAAATTCATAAAAGAAAACAATATTAATTTGAAAATTGAATCTTTTATTAATTGATCATTTTATCTTTCTTCATCAATGATTTTATAAAATATGATAGTGTAAATTACTCGGATTAAACAAAAAAAGACATAAAATCATTTAATCGTAGTATGTTAATATTTTTCATTCCATTAAAATATGAACTTCTTAATTACAACCGAAAATAAATAAAACGTAATGTCACAAAAGTAAAATTTATTTAGTATTCATAATATAATAGCTAAGTAGATATTTGTATTAATCATCGTTTTTGTAATTGGAAAATATTTTTGTTTTAATTAGTGAAAGTAAATAATTCATTAGTAAAGAAAATTAAATATTTGAATGTTTAAGCTTTATATAAATATAATTAAAACAGACTAAGACTATTTGTGTGTAGTTGTAAATTAAAATAACTTCTACGGAAGTCACGAAAATAACACAATTTCAATGGATTTTCTTATTTATTTAACAATAAAGAAATTAAATAGCCGCTTGTCATAAAAGTTGAAAATAAATAACAGATAAATTAGAGTCACAAATAAATATACATTAATCATTTCTATTAATTTTGTATTATTTTAAATATTGGTATTAATATTGTAACAATATTTATGTTGTGTTGTTAAATATCAACATGTTTAAAAACAAAATATATATTTGAAATAATATTATTAGTTATTAAAAAAAAGAAACAAATGGGGAAGTAATAAGAAACCTATCGAATATTCCTGAAGTTGATAAAACAGGAAACATATTAAAGAAAATCTTAATAATTATCATTCTATTTTTAACAATCGATTTACATTTTAATATTGTTGTTCATGAATGTAATTCAGTTACTAGGTATTCTCTTGCGTGACTGAAATTGTCAACTAGAAAACGTTTTTTAAGGTTTCTTATTTACCCTCATTGATCTTTTTTTCATTTCGATTCAGCTAATTATAACTTCTTCCACATATCGTATAAAACGTAAGTCAGTATGTCTCTTTCTGTTATAATTAAGTAATGGTTTGTTTTAATAAAAATTCAATCGACAAATAATTCATCAATATTTATTCGACATTAATTAAACTGTGTCGCGTGTATATTGTCAATTAGATATGTCCATTTTTTAGGAAACAACGTTTTAAATATTGCGTGTTCACTTGTTCATTCCTTGATACAATTTTATCAATGTTCCATGTGAAAACAATGAATATTTTTTAATGTTTTAGAAACTTGTACCTCTTAATATATATATATATTGATGAATTCAAATATTATGTCATATTTTAGAAGTTTTTACATATTTACTATATAAAGTAAATTAACTAGTAATTTAAATTAATATTTTTCATTACTTATGACATACATACACATACACACACACACACACACACACATATATATATATATATATATATATATATATATATATATATATATATAAAGAATTCTTTTAATGGTCAGTATTAAACTTTCTAAAATATTAAAAAAGGACCTGTTTGAAAAGGTTGATGGAAAAGAGAATATGAGTTATATTAAAATGGAAATTAGATTTTTTTGTACATATTGTAAGTGAATTAGAAAAGTATATAATTGTAAAATTACGCGTGTAATAAATAAGTTGTAGAGTCTTAAGACTGTATGAGACGTTAAAAGTAAGTATGATATATACATTCCCTAGATTGGTCTTAAATATATATATATATATATATATATATATATATATATATTTCATTATAAGAAGTTTCCTTGTTTATTTATAATAATAGATTTGAATAATATCTTGGTCGTTCTTTAAAAATTGGTACTAGTTTATTGTTTTATATTTCAAAGGTTTAGTGATATACTTATTTATCTACTCTCCTCTTTTTCCGATTATTTTTTATCTTTTTTAGGAGAATATCCAAATTATTTTAACTACAATTGCATTAAAATACTAGAAATATATTTATATAAAGATTGGATCATAAAGTTGAATAAAACATATTTCATATTTGTTTTATAAGATTTATTTTATGTTCTCTACCATAATATTTTCTATTTTAAGTATTCCTCACAGATTAGATTTATTTTTGGAAACAAAATATATTTAAAATATGTCAATAAAGTGTCTCCAACAATTTTATTCCCTTTTTATATCAACGTTCATGTACACCTTTCGTCAGGCATTCAATCATCTGTCAGAAATAATCAAATAGAGAATGTTTTGTTACTAGATTATTGTATGATTTTTTCCAAGAATAAATAATAATTCTTTTCATTCGGGATACACACCCACATACATATATATATATATATATATATATATATATATATATATATATATATATAAATGAATTTGTGTGAACTTTTAAGTTCCATAAACTAAATTTCCTAAAACCTATTTTCATAAAATAATCATTGTATTCAATTTTAAAAGACCTGCACATCAAAATTTATTTTTTTATACCATCATTTTATAAAATTGTAAAGAAATGATTGTTCTTTTCATTTTGATTGTATTAAATCTATTTTAATAAAAAATGAATTAGTAACAGTGCGTAATTTCGTAAATAGTAATTAATCAAACATAAATATTCTGAGTATTGATTTCATTAAATATAGATAAAACAGTCGAATCTATTTAAATATTGTATTAAAAACAAGATACAAAGAATAATTCAATTTTGAAAATTCTGTTTTACTAAAAAATTAAAAGTATACATATCTGAGTTTAATTTGATCTTATTTTTTTCCAATAGTAAAATTTAAAAATATAATAAGGCTAAAATTTAATTACTAGTTTAGATAAATTTAACTATTTGAATATGGATTTTAATTTATTGTAGTGAAATAAATATGTTATATTCTTAAACATTTGAACTTTTAACAACTGTAGCGACAATAAATTCCCAATAATATAAAGAAGATGGGTAATGGTAACAATGACAATTTACCAATCAGAAATTTGTTTAAATCAAATAAAACAGTGGTATTGTTTACCCTGTGTGTTTTTATGTTATATTTATTTTATAATTTCATACATATATAAAACTAAAATGTCTAATTATTTATTATTTTAATCTTTATTAAATATTTGCTGATTATCAATACATGTTTAATACCTCAGTTTGGTGAATATCGCATTTGTGTTTAATTTGTTTAATTTTTTTCAAATATATATATATATATATATATATATATATATATATATATATACATATACATACATTCAAATTTCATTGAACCATTTATTTATTCAATGTGAAAATATATTTGAAATTTTCATACTCGTACACTAATTATATAAATATTTTCTACTTGTATAAATATTTTCACTAAAAAATCTCATCTTCTATTAATTGATTTTCACTATGAAATTAATCACATGTATTTATTTCAAGTACTATAAAACTTTTCCTATACATTTAATTGTTAATATTTTCAAGTTCACTTATCGAACTAAAAATATTTTCTTGATATCACGCCAAGTACATACAATTGAAATAAATTCGATACAAATAAACACAAATCAATACACACACAGTTCGTTAAAAAGAACTTATTAATGTGAAATGACAACAGGAAAATCTCATATTATTTCACAGTTACATCCTGACCTAGTTCAATATACAGTACAATATACACGATGAAAAAATCATTACAGGATAACATTTCTCAGTCGAATATATTTTTTTCAAACATTTTTGTTAATTCTCAAGTTTGTTTTACAATGAAATAATACACAAAGACATACTTTAACATCGACTGATATAAATGCAGATTGTAACGACATAAATAAAAAAAAGTTAAAACAAAACAAAAAGAAAATAGTCATATTCAAATTGTAAGCTCACCTGATTTTCAATGAAGAACCACAAGGAGCTACGTATGTGAGCTTACGGCTTTCAGACCGCACAGAACTGAACCAGGAACGGAACGAAGCTTCTAATATATGGTCTCTGTGCCTGGTAAATGTTGGAAATAGACAAAAAATGATACGGCTATGAGCGACCGACATAATCTAAATGTTGTTCTCTTTATTCGATAATTTTTCTTCGCCTAACACTTGTGTCGTTTCGTGTTTTGCGACGGCGCGATATTTGCCAAAACGACGAGGATTCAGTTTTCAATGCGTTTGTACGAGATAGTAGATATGTTCGCCAGCCTAATTTTTCACGTAACTGTGATTATCAAACGATGGTCATAGTATTCTGGTCGATAAAACACTTGAAGTTGCATGAAAAACAGTTTGTGCATTTTTGCACTTTATCAGACGCATAGAACATTTTATATTATATATTATATTGATTTAAGTTAGTTTATTTTTTATAAAATACTAAAATAAATTAATAGTATAAATATTGAATTTCTCATAAATTGTTCAATAGAAAAAATAATTCTCATATCAAACAGATTATCGACATTTGATTTTTAATTCGCTAAAATGGATTTCTTTAAATAGTTCAGAATGTTTTTTTATAGTACTAAACATATAAGCCATAAATAATATTAAAATTTAAAATATTATTAGTTAATTTTGAAAAATAAACAGAAAAAATATAGTTAACATGTCAACAATATTATTGATATCATAAACATTTTTTCTACTAACTTTGTTTCATATTATTAATTGTTATTTTATATCGATATCAATTATATCCTACAAAAATATAGATCTATACAGCTCAACAACTATACGTCAAAGAGTAATTTATTCTTTTACAAATATATGAAAAGCTATAAAAAATATTAATTATTCAATTTAAAATCCACACATACATTTAATGGAAACTCAGATAATTAACCTGTTCTTCTATTTGAAATACATTTCAAACGCATATGAATTTAAGCTTGAACTTTATAGTTAAAATAAAATGTGCCTTCAGTAACTGATCTCATATATATATATATATATATATATATATATATATATATATATATATATATATACAAACAGGTTAACTGAAACTGTTCAGTACATTATTGAATAATCTTATATTTCTGCTTATTTTATAAAAAATAATATTTTATCGAATACACCAAATATTTTCTTACACTATTTGTTTGAAAACAATTTTTTTATTAAACAAACTTTTAAGTTTAAAATTTTGTACATTGAAAGACTAAAAGATTATACATTTTCAAATGTATAATTTAAAACAAATATTAGCAATAAATATTTATTATTTTAATCGAAATGCCTATATGATATTATTTATTTGAAACATAAAAAATATTAGAAATAAGAATTAGTGATTCCTGATTTATATAAGTGGTGATTTATTGTAGTCTTTATAGCTAAATGGAAACATTGTGGAGCCACAAATACATTTTTTTCTATTATCTTCGTGGTTATATGGAGGACCATATTTATTTTAATATTAATAGAAGCATTTATAATTTCATAAATGTTCATATTAAACTAAATATTGTCTCACATCATATTAAATATTACATTTTAAGTAGTCAGTTGATGAAATAAAATCTAACAATTAGACATCAAATGAATCCATGTTTATTCTTTTATAGAATTAAATATAACAGCTGCATTTTTTCACGTTGTTTTGAAAAATTGAGTCGAGGGTAGACTTATGAGGATACTATTATGTGAAAATATCTAGTATAACACAAAAATATAGTACGATAATTTGGTACCATTTAACTATCCACACTCTGAGTTGCGAACATAGAGGATCTCGATTTAAATATTAAAATTTTACTGGATATTTAATTATCGTCATCAGATGGAAAATTTTTCGTAGCACTCATCATGTTCACTTCACTCCAAAGCCCAGAGTGTCACCGAAATAACACTTCTACTACCCTATGCATAATAATAAAAAAATATATTGTGTCTCAGACTTTCAAAAACTCGAAATGTTAGATTGCTTATACCTAAATCCTAATTTTTATACAAAAATTTAATTTACAACTAAAATTTAAACATGATTTTACTCATTAGCTGTAGATAATTTTTGACGAATTACTTTTTAGATATATATTTGTAAAAGATATATGCATACATATATATATATATATATATATATATATATATATATATATAATTGTTTTTAAAATAATTAGTAACGAATAGAAAAAATACATTATTTTCTTTTGAAACAGGCATATTTTAATATTGTGTAAGTTTTTACAATAACTATTATTCTATTTATTTTTTTTTGTTTTAATTTAACTTTTAATTCATTATACGATAATGATAGACTGAAGTTCAAGTTTCAATTTACAATACACATCACCTTTAATTAAAAAACAAGTGTTTAAACACTCAACGAGTATATTAAATGAATAGTTTCTAACTATTTACTTAAAAAAAGATAATTATGTTAAAAAGTGAAATACGAAATCGAAAACTAGTTACAAACCCGGAATAAAATCTATTATATCGAAATTGACATTTATTAAAATATATCGAAAAAATTATAAACGTGTATGTAACATAAAATGAGTTAATTACAAAGTTGAATGTAAACAGTATTAGAGTTGTAGATTGCATCTACAACTCTAATACAATGGCCTATAAAAAAATATAAAAGGAACGTACTATATCTATAGAGAAATCTAATTATGAATATGATTTTATTATTTATTTATGTATCTAAAGTAATTCAGTATCCTTTCAGATACAAAATTATACTATAATACAATGAATTATATCTTCTTCATAATCTAATTAATCGATTTTATTACTTTGAAAACAATTCAATTTTTTTAACATCACATATTTAGTAATAGTTTAATAAATGTGTAACATATGATTACATTATGTTATAGAGTAATATATATATATATATATATATATATATATATATATATATATATATATATATATATATATATATGTATATATATATATATATATATATATATATATATATATATATATAGGCGTTAATGATCAAATTCATTGTTAAAAATATTTTAGTAGTTTTATAAAGATATATATATATATATATATATATATATATATATATATATATAATATAATATGAAAACGATATTAATTACAAACATACGTCTATGATAAATCAGTCAGGTAGCACTGGTTACTTCTAGTGCAAATCTATCATATATCGCATATTAAACATTTAGGAGGCAGTCTGATGTTTCTTGGAAAGCGGGTTTGAAAATATTAGCGTATAAATTCGATTCCGTATAACATTGTTGTCATATGGCAAAATTAATTCATTCGGCATTTTAAATCAACTCATATATATATATATATATATATATATATATATATATATATGTACATATATATATATACATATATATATATATATATATATATATATATATCCTTAAATTCGAAAATGAATTTTTTACTTAACTTTCACTCCACAACCCACAAACAAATATAATCAGAAATGTTTGATCATTGATTATTGATTATTTTAGATTATTACTTACTGCATCACCATCGAAATACGCTTAAGATATAATCAAAAATGATAATTAATCAACTATTAAAGCAAAGAATTTTTTTTTGGTTTGCTTAGTGAATGAAAAATTAAATTGCGAAAATAAATTTGGATACAGTGATAAAGCTATATTGTTACACCTGTATAATTTTTTGTTTTAATTCTATACTCTTGATATACTTTGACTTGAAAGTCCTTCCATTCTATATATATACCTAATAAATGATTTTAAACAGACAAGTTAGTGTTACAAGTTGATTTCTTTCTACTAAAGAAACCCATTCCATTTATTTTAATATTTTAAGACAATCAAGTTCATTAAAACCATACAAAACGAAACAAGTCGTACATATAGAGATATATACTCAATATTCAAAGTTTTACAGACATTTTTTGAATCCTGTACATAATATTCCACTTCAAAGTGTCACCAGCATTAAGTATTTTCTTTTACTTCTGCATTACACTGTTTAAATGTTTACATTATATATAATAACACAAATTTTACTCATTTATAACATGAAAAATAATTTGTAAAAGGTTACTTATTCAAACTTGAATGCTGTTTTAAATAAATTATATTTTATAGATATTCCAAATGATAGTTACAAATATGTTTTGAGTTGCAGATAAAATGATTGAAAAATATATTTGCTCAATAAAAAACTAACAAATACTAACAGAAATAAACTGGTGTAATTCTAATAATTCTATTATTTATGTAGGTTATATTTTCATATCAATTTTAAATCATATTATGATATTTAAAAACATTAAAATAATAAGATATATTGGAGAAAATCATTAACATGTTTTGTTATACATCTAAATGTGCTATTAAATAAATTTTTATCATTAAATAAAAATATCTGATTATTCTACAAGTGTAATTGGGTTTTTTAAATTCTTCAAAAAGAATATATGTAAACTTCGTAAATAAACGAAATTTATAGAACGATACCGTATTTGAATTGCCGATTGGGGATATATATATATATATATATATATATATATATATATATATATATATATTTGAAGATATTTGCAATTTTATTCTGATCTTTTTTAAATAATTTAATGTATGAATATATATATATATATATATATATATATATATATATAATTTACTAAAACTTTCTTAAAACAAAACCTACCTGAAAATCGATTCAACATATTGTCACTCACTGGTTCATAGCTGATATTCTACTCTGACCTCCATTTCGTAAGGATATGTTGCGCAGTGAACACTACACCACTTCGTCTCTACCCAGTGAATTTATCGGCGTCTACTCATCCTCTTGTTTTTTGGCCTTTTACATCTTCTCTACACTTGATCGAAGAACACCACACTGGCTGAATCTAGAACAAAAGACATAAACTGACATCAACTGACTTGTCAATATTTCTTCTTAAACACAACATTGCTCGATGGAGCACATATTTAATAAAAAATAAATTATTGTTATCTGCAATAAAACAATCGTGTCGTATGCAGTTCTTATAATGATATTTTCAGTCATAAGTGAAATATAAGTTTTTTTAATAACGTATAAGTGTGTGGAAATGTATGAAAAATAAATGTTTATTTTTATATAATGTTAAAAGAATTCAGCGATGATGTAGAGATTTATACATTATTTTAAATAGTTTGTTATTTTATATAGATATTTAAATTACAAAAATAATATATATGAGTATTCTTTTCGTTAGGACATTATTTCCGAAAAAGTGCAGCAATCAATATTTGGTGAATGTCACTTAATACCTTGTAGCATGCTTTATGAAACAATTGATATATTTTTATTAAAATTCAATTAAAAATTTAAATTGAAAAATACTTTTACTTTCTATTGTTTGAAAAGCACAAATTTAACATCAATAATGCTTTTTATGCTGTGTTTATTTCGATTATCTACTTATATTTTTTCAATTATTTAATTATTCTCTCTATAAAAACCTGAACTCATTTTGGTTGATTAATACAAGATTTTCAGTAATCAATTTCTAGAAAATGCTTTATATTTATAATATGTTTAATTTATAAAATAATAGATTAGTAATATCAAAAATAATGGATTACTAATATTCAAATTGTTATATTAAGCTAATAATTTTAATAACATCGATTAATAAAATAATTTTATTCCATTCATATAACATAATAAAAAAACAAAATATTTTTATTTGAAGGAAGAAGAAAAGATTTAATTATATTTTCATTTCGTATATTTTACTATTAATTCATATTATATTTATCTATCTTTCCATTTATTCAAGAATACAACAACTGAATCATTTATTCTATGTTGCCTTTTCATTATTTTTGTTTACTCATTTATGGGCAAATTTGATTACTTATTATTGATATGTACAATATAGATATGAGAATAAGGGCAAGAGAACGTTTTAACAGATTTTTTGAAAACACACTGTCTGTTTCTTAGATATCTTTCTGAATATTTTATTCAATTTTTGAATCCTTTGTGTACTATTTCCTTATTAACTAGATTAATATTAAGAAGACAATATTTTTTTAAAAAAATACTTTTAAATTCAAAAATTACCTAAGCTATCCAAAAGTATTTTAAATATAAACAGTATATATTAATTCTTTGAAATCTGATAGCAAGTTAGTGCATCACCTAATGTATTAGTATTTAAAAATATAATCTTGGTGCAAACTGCTATATGAACCAAAATAGAAATTTCTTTCAATTCAAAGATACAAAAAATTAAAATTATAGAACTATCAAATTAATATATACATGATTTTAATCAACTTAATCTAATTTTAAGTCAATTACTGCATAATTAATATATGTAATGCTATGTAGAATATTTGATACGCTCGTAATTATTTAATATTAAATATTTGAAAGTAATAATCCTTTATTCATTATCATGCATTATATTTACAAAATATTAATTTATAAATTCGTTAGGGGTAATTCACTCAACACTCAATTTTTCTGGAGAGAAATATTAGAATAAAGCTAGGCATCAAGTTAAATCCAGGTTATCAAGTATGTAATATAAACAAAATTTTAGTGTACTTTCAAATTACTGGATGCAATGTTCAAACTAAAAACGAGAAAATCAATTTAAAGCTACATAAAAGTACTAGATACTTATAATGTATAAAGATATATAAAAGTACTGGATATCATATATGGTCAAGCTATTTTAACACTACTGAATTTTGTTATTTGAATAAAATAGAGTTTTTAGCAACTCAGTAATATTTTTGATTAAATTTTATTTGAATAATATTGATCTCAGCTTTACTGGATAACATACAAGTTTAAAATTTAAAATAATTATATTTATGAATCTATGTTACGAAATATAAAATTAATAAACGTAAATATAGAATATAATTAAGAAAAATAATCTTAGATGAATTTTATTCCATTCTATTACGAATTCTAATTCGAAAACATTTACAAATAGTTCAGTTTTCAAAACACAAATTTATACAATCATCTATATTTATTTTTCGAATTTATATTTCTTAAAGTTTTGGTAGATTAAATTACTGTTTAATAAAGGTACATATTGTATTACGTTATCAAGTATATAGATGTATGAACAAATTTTATTATGTGTACTGTATAGGTTGCTTGAAGAACCACAAGTGTTCATCAAAATGGATTTCATTTCATTATTTTCGAAGAATTAATATAATTAAAGTTATTATAATTTATAACTACCAATATTTTAAATATAAAAAACCTATAATTAGGATAAAATATGAATAAATATGTTATCAATAAATTGTATAAAATAATTATTTCTATATAAATCAAAATATTTATACGGTAAAAAACAGCCATTTAGTATATGTTATATTTCCATTTTCATATTATAAAGCAAAAGAAGATTTACGAAACAGATTTTTGTGGGATAAAAGTATGGGTTTGGTCAGAAAATACGAAAAAATATTCCAATATAATTTTAAAAATTAAAAAAAATATGATATTGTTTCTTAAAAGAAATTACTGAATTCTTAAGAGTTTTATTTTTATTCTTACTATTATAGAATATTTCTAGCTCATATATTATATAAACAAACTTTTTAAGTTTTAAAGATTATAATACAATTCAATGGTTAAATTAAATTGAGAAATACTGGTGTAAATAATACTTTATTAGAAACTTTAATACGAAATGAGTTCATTGTATTTTCTATTCTTAAAAAAATTGAAGAGTAAATAAATTTAATTCATTTTCAGTCTTATTTTATCAATAAAATCATGACATTAAAAAAAATAATTCTGAATCGTAATTATGATATCCATTAACATGTTATTCATCAATTAGATTAAAATGATTTTAATGTTCCTTTATCAGTAATATTGATAAAAAATTAAGTACAAAATCAGTAATAATCACATACATTTTTTAAGGTTTAATGACTAATTTTTCAATTCCAGAAAATAAATTAAACATGAACAAGATTGATGTATTATCACACATAACATACATTAATATTTTTTGATATCTTTTCTAAATAAAAAAAAATATGATAAAATTTCTTGTTTCAAACAAAATTATATACAGTTATAAATTAACATTTTCCTATTGCAAAAACATAATATGAAATCCTATTCAGTGATTAATGTTTCTTTTTAAATATATTTTAATAATTTTGAATTTGCTATGAACTTGTTTAAAATATTCTATTCACAAAATATATGTATATGCATTCATTACTTATACGTTTAAACATATAGAACTGATTTTCTTGCAATCTTTATGCACGTTATTTTCAGATTTAGACAATATTTGTATCTATTTATACATGCAGACAGTTTGCTCAGCTCGTAGAACTGTGATATATATATATATATATATATATATATATATATATATATATTTATATATATACATACATATATATATATATATATATATATATTTATATATATACATACATATGTATATATATATATATATATATATTGTAACTATAAATAATTAATTTAAATATTGTTTTACTTTTAAAATAAAAATACAAAATTCAAGAATTCTGAATTGAATTTATATATTCACGAATTACTAAATGATAGATTAGTATCCATCTGGTTCCAGTATTCCTAACAATTTCAGAGAAAGACTGTGGCTGTATGCCGCTCCATCTTGAAATTAAAAGAAAAAAACTACTGAGAACATAAATACACATTCTAATCATTGTTTTTTTGTCAACCAAAATATCACGACTAGTCGCAACCTATCTGTATTGCACTTTTAACAGGATTTTAATTAATAGTATTATATACCATATATTATATGCATTATTATTAGTGCATAATTAATAAATAGTATATTATTACTGAATATTTTAGTTATATATATATATATATATATATATATATATAATATGTTTCACTTCTATGAACTTAATTTTATTTCTCTCATATAAATACATTCTTAACATTCACGAATTCCACATCTATGAAATTTTATAGGAACAAAATCCTCCTCATTTGATTAACGTAAAAATAACTTAACAAATTATTTTTTTAAATAAATTCTATTTCATTGCATTTTGTTTGTATATAAATGAAATAAAAATCTCAAGAAAACCTTATCAATTCTCAACATTTTTTAAGTTCTACTCAAATATTTATTAACGATCAATAATTAATTATCATATTAAGTACTTTGCAAATATAGTAAATTTATGTAATTATTTATGAATTTTGTTATCTTATACATAATTTCCGTTATCGTAAATTATACACTCTCTCTCTCGCATGCACATTCAACCACACACACACACACACACGTACACATATATATATATATATATATATATATATATATATATATATATATATATATATATACATAGATTAAATAGTAAATCAAATTGAAATATATGCGAAAAAAGTAGACATCTTACAATTCCATCTTTGTAAAAAAAATACTTATGAATTATTTTATGTACTTTTGACATTAGGATCATTTTAATTAATATTAAGAAAAAACTTATAATAACTATTGAAACGTTATTTATATTATTTATTATTGTATTGGATCTTCTTTGACATTTTAAATGTAATTATTTCTTAATTTTCATTTACAAATATAATAAAAAAATTGACGTTTTTAAGATTTTTATTAGATAAGAAATACTATCACATTAAGTGTCTTTTTTATACATTTAGTAATAAATATGTTCATTGAATTAATATAAATAATTATTTGATGTATTAAGTTGTAACGATATATAATTTATTATAATGATTCGTCGAACGGCATATCAATAACTTATTATATCGATATTCGAGAATAGAAATTAAAATTCAATTTATAAATCTGCTATCTTATAATTTTCCTGACAAAATGTCATTAAATGTCAACTCTGTAGTTTCTTATACATATATGTACTTTATTGTAGTCGAAAGATTTTATTTTTTAACAATACCAGTGTTTATATATATATATATATATATATATATATATATATATATATGTATACTTTTATTAAAGTGTACAAATCTTCAACTAAACAGTATAAAAATATTCCAATAAATGTATTATTAGAATTTAAATACAATATAAAAATACTGAATTGTAAACAACAATTGATAAAGAATAACATTTACCAAATTAGAAATAAAATCAGATTTTCTAGTATTATTTTAATAAAATGTATGGCATTCAAAATTGATTTTTAATTTAAAACAGATACTGGTACTGTAATAAACTTAGAAGAAATTTGATTAAAGGTTCCAATCCGATTGCTTTATGAAAGTTTACATAGCTGTTTTGAAAAGTTACAGAATTTTTAATAAAGTATTATATACAATTTTCATTGGTCAATTTTCATATTATATTTCTTTATATAATATTTGGTTTTTCAAGATTTCATCAATATATGAAACTTGCACTATGGTTAATAAAATTATGTTTTATGTGTATATTAGTTTATTAAAATAAAACAAAATATTATTATTTATGTATAAATATATATAATAATAATAATATGCACAGTATTTATATTAATTTTTAAATTTTCTTGTATAAAAGAACTACTTTTAATTATTATAATATAAATATTGTATAAAATAATTATACCAATTGATTTTCAAACTCGTAAGTTTTAAAACACGAAATAAATGCTTGATAACAACATCTGCTAATTCTAAATGCTCTTTAAATTTGTACACTTTTACTATTTTGTACCTTTCTGTTTTCAGTAATAAATCAAATTCTCTATTTAAAATTATTGTTAAATAAATAGAATAACAGCAGTTAAAATGAAACTGTTTGTAAATAAACCGCATGATTTTTATAGATATTTACACAAAATAATATTAAAAGCGGTATTTATAAGCATAAATAACTCAAGTAAAATTTTCTGCAAGACAGAGCTTTTATAAAATAAAGCTTACTAAGAAATATTATTCCACATATCTTACTGAAAGTAGTTTTAGCCTTAAAATTTTCTATAGTCCTTATTCAATACAATGTAAGTCTTGAAGGTCAGCAAATGTCGAGTGCTACATTGAAGTATTTAGCTTCCTTGACCCAACAAATTTGATTCATTGCCAAGATCGAGGTCATCGATTTAAAAATGTTTGAAAAATGTGCTAAATATCTAAGTGTACAAACAAATATCTATGTATATTTACAACTTGCGTTAAAATTTTTAAATATATCATTTATACAAATATGTATGTTAATTATTTTGATAAAATAAAAATCTTTGTTTTTAATATAAGACTTGTAAAATATAATAGGGTAATTTAATTATAAATAATGAGTAATATATAAATCAGTAAATATTTGGAAATAAATATCTAGATTAAATACAAAATAAATTGTCACAAATTATTTCCACAATTAATTATTAATTAGATTATAAATTGTTATAATTAAGGAGTAAGAAATATTTTGTGGTATTAAAATTAATTATATTTTTATCTCTCTCTCAGAACTTTTAAAATGTACATGAGATTTTGTGTCTCTAATCTTTGGATACATACTAAAAAAATAACCAATAGTTTAAGAATCTCAACTGATTTCGAACAGTTTACAAAATATTGTCCTAGGGGATCTTCTCATTTTTGGATCCGCTGAATGTCTGTTTTTCATTAATTTCACAGGAAGAGGTTTCCCGGGGCAACATACAAACAGAATTATAGGTATAAAATATTTCAATTATAATTATAGTATACAGAATCAGTCGTAAAATATTTTATTAAAATATGTTACTCAAAAATTTTATTTTTAAAGTTTCCAATTGTGTTATATTTAAATAAAGATTTGGTAAAGAATTTTTGAATATAAATATATATATATATATATATATATATATATATATATATATATATTCTAAATGTAATTGACGAAAACATTGTAAATTTATTAAATATGCAAATATTGAATTATATCTATCAAACGAGATTATGTGCTTTAAAAACTTAACAATTAAGCATTTACTTTCGTATCAAAAACAGTCAAGGGCATTATCGTATATTCAAATTGCATATGTTGCTATGTGTGAAAAATATCACATATTATATAAAGAAAATTAGTAGATATTTATCTGTGAATGCATAGAATTCTTATCAAATTACTTATTATAAGAGAGTTTGTTTATTTTTTATAGTGTGTACGTGCAAGTTTGTATTTACTTAAAATGTTATATCATATATGCTAAATTGGACTTCTAGTTAATTGTATACGATAGTTAAGGATGATAAATTCATCTGAACATTTTTTTTATTGGAGATTTTCATACATAGTCAAGAAAAAAATCCTATACGTTAGTTTTACTGCTCGATAATTAACTAAATGGTTAACGTTCTATATAAAAATTTAGTCCGTTTTAATTTTTATTTAAAAATGTGTCTTCACAATTTCAATGACTAGTACTGCTGTATTATTAGTAAAATGTACTTCACGAGATTTACAAATAAGAGAAACACTGATGAAGATATATTAGAACTATGATTCAGTATAAAAATCAGATTTAATCAAATGAGATTGTTGACACAAGAAAATTAGAAGCTTTTAAGACTATGACATCACAAAATACAGATGAATTAAAATGACAAATAAAAATTCAAGAATCTACTACTGTGAAAAAGTTTATAGTATCACATGAAAAAGAGAACAAATAATTTGACGGATCACTTCTCGAGACATGAAAGGTTGATAAATAAAATTATAAAAGTCCAGATGAAGGAGAGAAATTATAAAGAAAGATTTGAATATAGAATGCAGAATAGAAAAGCTTAACTTCCACAATTATTTAGATTTAAAGAAGAAAACAAAAATAAGATAAATATGAGAATTACTATAAACCGATTTGTTAACTAAGAAAATTTACAAGTTTATTAATTATAAAGTCTACTAGTTTATAAAATAAGAAAAGCAATTAACCAAAAAGAGAAGAATATAATCTAATAATATTTCTAATAACTGATTCAGGTTAAATTAATTGGCATCATGTTTTAATTTTTTTAAAAACAATAATTCTTTTATTTTAATTGAAATATGTAGGGGCGGGTCAACTACTAAAGTCATTATAGGATTTGAAATATGTGGAAACATCTCAAAAATCACATTAAAAAATCAAACATGTTAAATTTTGTACTAGAAAATTGTTAAATTATAGCTTTCATAAAAACTACTTTACATTGATCGCCAATTTTATTTTTTGTACCCCATTTCTTCAAATACAACTGAACTATTGAACATAAAAATGTTATAGTGTCTTTTTCTACAAAAATACCATATTAAAACATAATTAAACAAGCAAAAATAAATGTACAGAATCTATCAGATTTTTTATATTTATTTATATTATTTTTAAATATAAATGTAAGTATCTCATAACAAAATAAAAATGCTTCTAAAGCTGCATATTTAATATATATATATATATAAACACAAAGTTTACATACGAAGAGTAAATATAGAAATTAAATTGAATCGAATCTTCATTTAATGAATAGTGTAAAATGTATATATGAAACTAATGTAGGTGTTATTAGAGTTCAAGTTTAAGAATTCGTCTGACGGCTATTCTATAAAAAGTTTAGTGAAAGATTTAATCGTACACGAGATCCCGCATGTATTATTTCAAGGGGTCGATTTTGTCGTCAATCTTAATGGGAACATCGCCAAATACACATATTTGACATATTTTCGTATCGTATCTCTGTACATTATACCAAGAAAACACGTTTTTCTATCGGTTTTCTTGTGTTTATGTTGGAAGATTCACTTGTCAATGTTATATGCCTGTTTATAAGTATGTTCTATTTATTTACCTTGTTGCAAAACATTTACATTTGTTACATACATAGCAACAACTTATTTGCGTTGATAATCAAATGAGTTTTTTTTATAAATAGATCATTTGTTGTCACATGTCACCTACTGATTACCACTCTTTTAAAGATGTTATAATACTTAGGCTAAAAAAAACTTTAAATAACTAAGCTACACTACAAATTTCATAAATTTCGATCAATAGAAACAGAAAGGAATTTTTCAGAAACTTGACAAGTTTTAATATATGTATTGGATTTAAAAAAAAAGATATTTTAAACTGAACGATGGATATATATATATAAATATAGATATATATATATATATATATATATATATATACATATACATATATACATATATATATGTATATGTATATGTATATGTATATATATATATATATATATGTATATATATATATATATGTATATGTATATATACACACCTAAATATATATATATATATATATATGTATATATATATTAAATAAATAATTTATAACAATTTATTATATAAAAAATGTTAATTACTAACTGAGATGAGAGAAAAGCATTTTTTTTCAAAAAAAGCATGTGAAGTCATTAAGCTAGACGTTTAACTGTAAATATTATCTGTGTGAGTCGTTAACTGTCACATACGATTGCATTTATTTTAAATTCCAGTAACACAACTGCCGACGATATTATTTTTAGACATAGACGACGATTATTTTATTTTCAAATACATATTTTTTGTAAATAAAGATCTTCTAACAATACTTAAAATTCCAAATATTCTTATGCTTCCAACATTATTTTATTTTTTACTTTTGTAAATTATTTTAGTATTATATATATATATATATATATATATATATATATATATATATATATATAATATTTTGGAAACAATTGCTAAATAAATGACTACAAATAATTTTAATTAAAATGTTTTAATGTTCTTCTTTCACAAACATTTTTAATACAATTTATGATCTAATTCTTCCACTTATTTACAGGTAATTTCAAGACTTTTTATATGTTTGTGTACTTATGATTCCTATAACGTTAATAAAAATAATTATCAAAAGGACAAAAAAGTATTAAAAGCTTAAAAACGTTTGTATTCTATTGTTAATAGAATTATAACTAATATAATGTCATTCTTAGTTTTATTATCTTATACGTGTAAAATTTATGATATTTAATCAGAAAAATCAATGTGAATTTTAGACTAAGAATTCTCTCAAAGAATAGATTCTTCCTTCTAAACAGAAAAAAATAATCAGAAATATCATTTCAGAAACCGTATAATGTACATATTGTTTTAAAACTGATGCTGCCATTCTTATGAATTTTATTTAAATAAAACAAATATTTATTAATTTATATTATTATTGCTTTTAACAATTTACTGATACATACATTACATAATATTGTAAAACAGATCCGTACAATAAAGTATAATTTGCTAATATATTCTATTAAAATAGTATATGCATTATTACCAATTCAATTTGAATATATTTATCATATTTTGCATGTATATATTTATGTATTTGTGAATATATTATATTTATGTATATTTATATATATACATATATATATATATATATAGTGTAAAAATGAGATTATTATACTAATAGAAATTTTCCAAAACCTATATGTTAAAAAAAAAACTTTTTTCAAAAAAATTGATATTTATTTTTTAGATCTGTTTTTGTTTAATATTTTCTAATCATTAGTAATATTATTTTTTTCTTATTACTCTAAAAAGAATGTCTTGATTCTACAAATAACATCAGTTGTATTGTTTGTTCGAAAATGCATGTCGGTATTATTAGAATATCCGAAATAAAATTAAAAATATAAATATTTTTTTATTTGTTTTAGTTAACGAAACTGTCTATTTATATATTAAGCTGAAGTGAGTTCTTATATTGAAAATCTGAATCTTTCTATTCGAAATTCTGAAAAAGCTTAAACAGCTTTATGCTGATCATAACAAACGATTCATTATTATTTATAATAATATTAAAGAGTTTTCACCCATCAGTTATGGTTTTCAGATCCAAAAAATAACTGATAATTTTACGGAATGATAAAGTGTAAATTTTGAAACAGATGAAGATAACTAAACTAAATTTATAGGTAAAAAAATAAATAAATTCAGAGATAAGATTGCGAACACCAAAAAATGCAATTACTTTAATATTTGATTGAAAATCTGAAGAATTATTCTAAGAAAACATTCATTTCTATAAAATAAAATTTAACCCCAATATCATACTGCATTGTGATAAAAATTTATATTTTTAGAATTTTTAATTGCAGAACAAAACAATAAAATATACATACAACACAACTGCAATAAAGTATATGACTAATCTGATGTAAAATATTAATAGAAAAATTTTGTTCTATTTATAAAACCTTTTTTTAAAAATATTTGATTTCTTCATTTTTATGTAACAATCAACTAAACAAAAATGTAATACTGACCCATATATCCAAAAATATATAATATTTACGAACTTTATATATATATATATATATATATATATATATATATATATATATATATATATATGTTAATGTGTATTTATGCGTATCTACAAAAAACTATCTTGAATAATTCTACATAAATGATCGTGCGAATAATATATTACGTGTGTTTGTGATGAAAATTTGCCAACTTAAGAACATTCAAGATCGTCTGAGAAACAGAAGGAAGTAGCTACAAAAATAACCGAATTGAAAATAGATTTTTACAGTATTCGAACACTACTAAACGAATAGAATCACGGTAAGAGTTCAGGGGCGTACATTTGGCAAAGATATTACCAAAAGTTGTCTTTTTTTATCTGCGTTACATGTAATTATGCATACTGAAATTAATTACTTTCTGTTTCACATATAACATCATAGAATGTATGTATGTTATATATATATATATATATATATATATATATATATATATATATATATATATATATTAAGAAGAAAGTATTGTCATTTTGCCAGTAAACAGTACTGATGCAATTCTAAATGAGAGTTAATTAAAGACGACTTCATAAGTAACATGAAAATCAACACGTTTAAAATTCAATCAATATCATTTTCATTAGAATATATATTCATTTAAATAGATTTATTCATTACATTAAACTATATATTCATTTCAGAATTCCATATAGTGAAATAGAAATAATAAAGATTTTTTTATAATCTGCATATTTTTCTGTTTAAAATAAAAAATACACTTTTTCAGTAATGTACAATTTTAATTATTAAGCAAAATGTATATAAATTGTATTTAAATTGTCATTAAATGTTAATAAAAATATAATATGTTAATCTATTGAATAATAAGTCAGGATTAAGTTCAGGATTAATTTATTTAAGTTCAAACATATAAAAATAGTAATTAAATATTGGAATAATTTTTTTCTCAACATTTTAATATACATATATATATATATATATATATATATATATATATATATATATATATATATATATATATGGGAAGATATTTTTATAAAAATATCAATAAATATATTCATATAAATATAGTTTTAAGAATAATTTAAGCATCAATACTAATAAACATTGGAATAAGCAAGAAATAAAAGCATTGACACACAAGGTCTATCAAAAATGCTTATATTGTTTTAATATAGATAAAAGTTTGAAATCGGAAATAGATAACAATAATAAACTGACAGCATTTCATGAGGGATCTCAAAAAGGATATATTATTTTTATAGCTTATTAATATATAAATTACTTAAAAAAATTTTTTTAAGAAAAATATGATATACTAAATATATAATAGGATCACAAAAACGTTAACAAATTTTATCAAAAGCAGTTCATGTTAGCTAGAATTCATTGAGTTGTAAAATACACAATGGATTTCATGTATTTACCAATTAAAGTTAAAAAATCTGAACTTTGATTTCTTGAGTGTAAGGCTTTCAATTAATGCCTTTTTGCAATTTGTGAAAAATAGATAATGTGAATATATATAAATATATATATATATATATATATATATATATATATAAACAATTGTTAATTTAAATTAAATTTCAAATAATACATAATGTTAAATTAAAATTTCAATTTCAGGTCAGACTTCCATACAACATTTCAAAACATCCTTTTCTGTATATACTGCAACTATTTATTCAAATAATCAAGCAATTTAACAAAATTTATGATTCTACATGATCATGATAAACTATATATTAAAACATTAATGAAATGATCAAAATTTTATTATTAAATTTCTTATGAGTAAATTACTGCTTACCATCATTTGTAGGACATTGAACATATTTGTTTTATTTTTATATTTTACATACACGGTAAAATCTTGTAAAACATAGTACTTCTATACACGATCAAAGAATTGGGACAATATATCGTATTGCACGACGTTTATAACACGGTTTTATATATGCAAGGAGAACGAAATGGCCTAGGGGTTTTTATTATTAAGATGAATTCTATTTAATGAAATATTGAGATATTCTGTCAGTAATCATTACTTGATATTTTTGAATTGTCAAACTTATTTCATGCAAATTATAAGATAACGATTTCTTATTAATAAAACAACTTTAAAAGTTAAATACGCTATTCATTTTATTATTTATAACAGTATTAATATATCTGAAAAAATGAATCATTTCCATATTTTCAAATTAAGTTATTTGAAAAATAAATAATATGATAACATATTGTACAACTGTATTGCTTGAACAATAATTAGATTGTATAATTTATTTTTAATAAAAAATTATAAAAAATTTTTTTTACAACTCATATATATATATATATATATATATATATATATATATATATATATATATATATATATATAAATGAGTGGTATTAAAAATATTGACAATTAAATAAATTGCTTATACGAAATAGTGAGGGAAACACATCAATAGAACTGTCTATTGAGTTTACCAGGATTTTGGCACAACAAGCAACGAAAGTCTCACAAAATTTGTTTCATTTTCCCTGACAAAGTACTATATTTAGGGTACTAGCGTAATCAATTCTTTTGGCAGCATTCTATTGGCAAACTTTTATGTTGATAATGTTGAATTTCAACCATCAACGTGTTACATAAATAATTTAGTTGTCGTTTTTTAACAATTCAATTTTAATTTATATATATATATATATTGCATATAACAACATATGAATTAAACAATAAGTTCATAAATAAATTAAAATTATTATAGACTTTATAAAAAAATAAAAATTCTGTCTTTTAATCGATATAAATACATGTGATATACATTTATAATCATCAAAAAAATTAGACAAACCTCTCTAATCAATAGTTAACAATGAAACAAAAACGAATCGAGATGAAAAATGAAACTAAAAACTAATGCAATTAAAAATGAATAAAAACAATTGTAGCATACATTTATTATAGATTTTAATATATATTATGTTCAGTATAATTATCAAGTCAAAAAATTATTTTAAATATATTTTTAAAACACGTACCTTAAATATAAAATAACAGTATGACTGCGGTACGATGCACTGCAACATTTTAACGTACTACATCAAGGTACTTAACCTAAAACAAAAGAATACGATATATATATATATATAACTGCTGAAAAAATTTTTTGCAAAGAAAGTAACCGTACATTTACATAATCAAATAAAGTTACTACAACGCATTATAATAGTTATTTTGTACTATTTTTAGTATATTACCATACATTTTATATTTATGAAGAAGTACACAAACAAGAAAAACAATATACATCTATTTTTAATGATAATAACCATTTTGCGCCTATAATTACAAAATTAAAAGAATAGATACTTTTAAATTATAAATTTATGAGTAATAATAATATAAAATTCATCATATTAAGTGATTATAAATTGATTAGGAGATTAAATGTTTTTAAATAATACCTGAAAATAAAATTTATAATAAAACAACACTTTAAAAAAAATTAATATATTAAAATATAGATGAAAAACAAATATAAGCAATGGAATATAACATATCAACATAACATTGATAAATAACAAAATATTAAAATTCAAATTAACATTAATGTGGCACAAACACATTCAGAAATATGAATAGTGATAATTACTTAAATAAAGAACTCACATTATAAGTTGATCTTCTGATGAATACATCATACTTAATATATTTTTATCAAAAATTGATATATGAGATCAAATAATCTTTTTATAAACAAATTACTGTAAAAATGGCCATGTAAATATATACAGATTATATATATATATATATATATATATATATATATATATATATATATATATATATATATATGTATCAATACAATATTCATTATTTTACTTGTTGTAATATTAAGTTTAAATAAAACAAAAATATTTTCAATTTTTTTTTATAATCTGAATATTTATTTTAAAAATATAAGATTTTGTATATTACTTAAAATAAAAATCTATAAAAAATTTAATTAATAATTTAAATTATATAATTCAATTATCATTTATATGATTATATAAAATATTTTTAGTTGAATCTATTTTTGCAAATATAATTTATTTTGGCAACTACAGATGGAATTATTATTATAAAAACTACATTAGTGACATTTTACTAAATTGGACATAGATATTGAGAGTTATTGCTGCAATCCCTCTAAAAATCACATTTAATGATCAACAATAACAAATATAGTAACTGACTAGATGATTAATACACAACCTTTGATTACAACATACATAAATTACAATAATACATAAAAAAAATTATAAACGAACATTGCTAATTCAATCTATATATTTAACTATGCATTTTTTAGAGATAAATAGCTTTTGTTTGAATTGAAATGAGAATTAAAACAAAATGGCAAAGTACTTCAATAAATAACTTGTATAGTACAAATATGACATTAATGGATTCATATAAACAAATTGTAAATTATTAAAATGTTTTTTTAAATAAATCTGTATATATTTTAAATAATAATAAATATTCCTAAGCTAATATTGCACTGATTCCATGAATAAAATCATATTTATCTGTTTTGACTAGTTATAAATAAATATTCAATTGTAAACCATTTGATACTTAACAACATAAGTTTAAATTTTATATTTCAAAAATACAAAATAATTAAATTAAAAAATCTTCCATTGAAGTAATGGTTGCATCAATAAGGAGACCAAAATCTAATTCAGCCAAACTTGCTTTTGCTGTTAACAGATCTAAAAATGTGTCCAATGGAGATAAACGATCTGCTGATGGAAATGCTGCTAAACCTGTAATAATATTTACTGATTAAATTAAGAAACAGAAAAAAATATTCTTCCAATTCAATTATTTTTTTTAATAAAATTAACCTAAATTTGTTGCTCTTGAACGTTGTAAAGCATGACTTCTTGGCTGATGTCCTTCAACTCCAGACAATATATTAAAAGCATGCTCTCGTGCACGTAGCATCAAACTAACAGGATGGCACCATTGATTAATAAGCCGTTTAGCACGTGATCGAGGCAATAATGATAACAGTTTCAATTTCCGAAGAACACCTTCTTTGTTATCACTTATATCTGTAATAATAAATAATTAATGTTGTTTTGATTTATAAAAGTTAGTAGGGTAAAAGCAATGAAGTAAAAAAATAAATTATTTACCAGCCATAATTATCTTCATAACATCTACTTGTAACTCAAAAACATTCCTTCTAACATATTGCATGAAAGTTGCAAACCGTAGTGTACGATAACCAAGAAATGTAAAAAATGAAGTGAAACCTTGTGGTAAAGGAAATGCTATTGAATCTACAGCCATATAATATCTTTCTAAAAGTGTGAACAAAACATATTGTTTAGAATACTCGAGTTGATCACTAAAATAAAAAGCTTTATTAGTATTATATACACATATTATTAATTGAAAAGAAAATCTATTATAGACAAGTATATTATCATTAACACTTACACTAATACAAATCCTTTATCCATTTCCTGTCGAGGATCAACACCTGCTGCAATACATAATATTTGGCACAAATGTCTAGATACTTCTAACTGAGCACTGACATATCTTGTTGCAACAGCATGAACATGAATCGGTGTCTGTGATTGCCACTGATTAGGACTAACCATTGTGTGACTACCTGCTGTTTGCTTTAATAAATGCATGGACAATTCTCGAAGATTCTAAAATAAGAATCACTTTGTATATTTTAATAAATAATATGATTAGTTAAAACAAACCACTGAAATGACATGCTCTTGTTTACTTGCTGTACAACTTTCAATTTCAAAGAATGGCAAAGTGTCTCCTTTACGCTGTTGACCAGCTATTGATGTTAATTCTGAAAAAGATGCAGAATTCACCAATGCTCCAGCTGGTGAAAGTGGTGTACTCGATCTTGATAAAGCTTCTGGCTAAAAATTTACATAAAAAATATATTTAAAAATTCAACACTTAAAAATAATGTCAGTATAGATATCAATACCAAAATATACAACTGTAGATATAAAAACATATATATTTTACCTGGTAACACACTAAAGAAACCATTAATTTATCAGATACTTGGCTCGGTTTAAAACAGATTTTATTTTTTCCCATTCTTGCTAATAATTCCCAAAGGCGTGTCCAAACATCTCCTCTATAAGGAACTAATCTTTGTTGAGGTGACAACAGCATCATTGCTGTATTCCAAAGAATTTCTTGAGACAATTTAGTTTCAATTTTATTTACAGTAACATGCATTTCTTTTTCTGATGCCATTGTTGAGACAGGTAGCAAGGAGACAAGTTGCATTGCATCCATAGGTAAATTTCTTTGTGCAGTTGCATAAGCACCACCAATTAACATTTCTTGTAATATCTGTGTTGTATTTAATATCATTGGTTCTTCAGCTAGTATTGAAATAAGCTGAAAAAATAAATTATTACATTTTTTTAAAATGTAATAATACTAAATACAAATAAGTATGTTTACCTCTGAAACTGCATCGATTTCACTTCGATGTACAAGTAAGTAATGTAATATTGATATCCTGTTTTCGATTGCAAGTTCATTTTTAAAAGTTTCAATCAATTGAAATGTTGTTACAGAAAGTAAAATAAGATCTAAAGTTATTAAATTCACAGTTATATTTTTCCCAAAATTTAATAAAGGTACAAGTTGTAAATGTTTTCCAGGAGTTGAAGAAACAACTGGTTTTGTTAGTACATGGCACATTGGATTATGATTTACACCGATATCTAATAGATGAGTAAACAAATTTGATACAAATACAATCATATGATGATCTAAAAAAGAATCAGAACATATTAACTTAAACAAGTTAAATACAGCCATATTTTTTTATAAATTAATTATATATGCAATTTTGTAGGATAAATTAGAGTACAAAATTTAAATAGACAATCACATAAGCACTTGTGACAATTGATACTAGTTATAATACTTTGATTTATTTGCAATTCCCTATTTAATTCAATAATAAAATAAGTTTTTACCTCCATATAACGCGAAAATAGGTCTCACAGTTTTGGCATTTGCCCAAGGAATACCAGGAACAATACAATGTATGACACATCCATGATGTAAAAGCGTTACAGAGTAAGCAAGATGAACCGTATTGCATTCACCAACATCTTTATTAAGTTGTTCCGAATTTGATGGTTCAATTGGCCGATACAAATAATAATGACAAATACACACTAATCCTTTTGAATCAATAACTATTAGCAAATCCAATGAACAGTCATGTACTCTTAGAGGTATTGTATCATCTTCATATAGATCACAAAATTTTTCATTCAAACTTGTTAATTGTGGTAAATTAAGTGGAATGTTTAACTAAAAATTTATATATATATATATATACATATCACATCACCTTAGTAATTAAATTTAAACTTATATAATTGAAAAATAAATACACACTACTGTTTCATGAGGCATTTCATCATGAAATTGTAGACCTGACAACATAGGTGACAGATTTTGATTATCTAATTCAGGTTCTTCCTCTTCAACTAAACTTTTAGTAGGCTTTCTATAATGAATATAAAATAGTGATTGATGTACACAATCCCATTGAGCCCATAAAAATGCTTTTACTAATATTTCAGATGTTAAATTCTCCAAATTAAATTTCCAATAAATATTTTCTTTATTCACAGCAGATCGTTGAATTGTAAACATGGAAATTGCTGTAAATATATAAATATGTATACACATTGCATATAGGTTTCAAAATAGAAATACAATATTAAAATTATGTATGCCTTACATTCTTGATGGACAAGTAATAGGAACTTATTCGTAAGCTCCTTTTCTTCATTTTTGTTTTGTTTCCGGTATAAAAACTGTATCATTATCTGTTTCGAACGTTCAATACCAAATGAAATTGTTTCATTTTTACTTTCTTGTTTGATTTGTACAAGGTATGGTTTATAAATTTCCTTATCTCCATTTTCTACACTTTTTGTAACATATCCAAGCAATGTTCTGTCTGAATTTATTGATCCTTGAATGGTATTTACAGATTCATCAAAATAATGAATTAATTCTAATTTATTTGTTAATGAACTATATAAACCAATATGACTACAGGGTTTTGGGTTATTCGCAGATGTATAAATCCATGTTACTAATAAACTTCCATCTTGTTCTTGACCTAAAAGTCTCCATTCTTTAGCTTCACCTGTTCAAAGGAATATAAAATTTTAAGTATTGAAACATGAATTCGTCTTAATATATGCATATATATATATATATATATATATATATATATATATATATATATATATATATATATATATATGTGTGTTAATTCCAGTTCAGTTATATTTATTGAGAGGGCTTAAAACTTAAAGAGGAGAATGAAGGATATAAATAAAAACAGTAATCATTAATTAGAATATAAACTTAAATAGAAATTGCAAAATTTCAAATATACTTAATGTGTATTTATGTGTGTGTGTGTGTGTATGTGTATATATATATATATATATATATATATTAAAATTAACATATCTGTATAAATGTTTGTGTGTGTATATACACACATAACATACATACATATATATATATATATATATATATATATATATATATATATATATATATATATATATATATATATAATTACTTGATGTAACAGAAAAAATAAGCTACAGATTGAAACACTTAAAGATAACATTAAATTACTAAAATCAAAGTTAATAATGTGATAAGACTATTATTATTGAAATTTATTGTAAGGTACTTTGTATGTAAACGTACAATATGTGTTAATTATAAATTTACGTTTAAAAAAATGAACATATGATTAAAATTAATTGTATTATGTATAGTATTTCATTTAAATGTACATACATATATATATATATATATATATATATATATATATATATATATATATATATATATATATATATATATATATATATATAAATTTACCTGTTTGATCTAATTCAAATAAAATTCCACATAATTTTGTTGCCAAATTCTCTACTATCACCATAACGATCTCTATGAGACTGCATATCAATAGAATATTGCAGGTGGTCACATTTACACCTGTGACGTCTGTAATTAGTCGCAGATTTCGATCGTGGTGCAAAAACGTATTGCGCAAAATCGCAAATTTTCGTGTTAATGCAAATAAACAGAAAAGAATTACATGTACTTTTAAAACCACGTGCAGATTTTTATTTATTTGTAAATCAGTTCTATATATATATATATATATATATATATATATATATATATATATATATCTTGTTTCTTTCCTCTATAACTAATCATAAATTATTCTGCACTTATTGTTCTTATAAGTAACATGTATTATTATTTGAATAACAAATAGTTCTTAATAATTAATTTAATTAAAAAATGACAAATTCAGAATATACCTTAATAATTTTTTTCATGTTCTTAATATAAACAAATATGCAGTTTTTTTTGTTTACTATCATTTATAAACAAATAAATGAACAATTAAAACGAAATAAATAACTATTTTTTAGTCATTTTTGAACAGTTACAGAAATATAATTTTATGCCTAATTATATGAAAACACAAAATATAATTGAGTTTAAATTTAAACACGTTTTAGAATAAAAATCAATTAAAAGGCAATAGAAAAATTCTGAATGTATCTGTATCAGATTATTGAATGTGACTACTTTTTTAAACAAAAATATTATGTTTTTTTGTGACATATTTTGTTAGTTTAGTCTTAAGTGGAATAAGAATATTTGAAATTTATTAGAAATATTTGGGAGAGGGAGTCATTTGATTATTCAAATTGAAGGATTTGGAAAAATGTTTATCCAACAATAGTCGTCATACTGAAAGTTCATATACGTATATATATATACACACACATACATATCCAAGTATACAAATAATACACCTGAGTGCAGCGAGTACACACATGTGCCTTATTTTGTAATTTTTAGTAGGAAAAAATGGACTAAAAAACGAATTAAACTTATGATTCGAGCATGGTAATGTTTACGCGCATGCGTCCAAGACGTCATATCTAATCGACTTGTGTAAGTGTTTTGTTAAAGCGGAGTGAATAATTATTTCTCACGATTCAATAAAGTTAAATATTTTTTATTTTATATCGAAAACATACTATAAAATATGCGACCGGTGTTTGAAAGTGGTACTCCGGTACCAGCGTTTTTAAATAAATTGTGGAAAATGGTGGATGACGAAAAAACAGACAACCTAATATGCTGGAGCCCAGTAAGAACTAGTCTTAGTATTATTATTTTATTATAATTTGATTTAATAATATTTTATAAGGTGCATGATAATTTTACCTATGTATATGTATATATGTACTGTATTAATATTTACGTACAAGATTTAACCTTCTACTGTATGTCATTGACAATACTCTAAACATTAAATAAATTACTTATTCAAATTCTGTTGTTTCTAGAAATGAATGAAATGATATAGTTGAAGATAATTTGCAAATAACGATTTATGTTACACCTTATTTATATTTAGAATAAATTAGAATACTGTGTCAATGTGACACGGTTTAGTATTACTTTTAAACCTTTATATGGTATAGTTCATTTGTGCAGTGAAGAAATAGTATTGTAAAATTTGGTTTTTAATACGTTTCGAAATATTTAATGATTTACTATTTTACACTTTATTGATTCTGCAGGGTGGAAAATCATTTCTTATTAAACACCAGGGTGACTTTTGTGCACAGTTATTACCACAGTTTTATAAACACAGTAATATGGCAAGTTTTGTGAGGCAACTGAACATGTGTAAGTAATCATAAATATAGTATTATAATAAGTAAATTATTTCATGTGAAAGTGTACAGCTGTGATAAAAATATAAGTATATTTTATAGTTTAATATACAAACGTATGAGTTTGTTACTTATATGTAATAATATAAATGCAAGTTTAATTTTTATTACAATTGTTTTTTAAAACTGTGATTGATATCGTAGCTGAGTGTTGTATGAATTTTTTATTATTGAAAATTAATATATGTTTTGATTATGCATTTTTAATCATTTTAAGTGGTTTGCTTATGGTTTATGGCTTATGGTTAATTCATGAAGAAAGAAATGTAGGTTATGTGCTGAACTATTGTTTTATGCTTTAAGAAAATCTTCATATTTAAAGATCCGGTAGTTATGTTATTGATGGAAAAGGGAAATGAGCTGTAGGAAGTTGTATAATTAGAGATGCTGGCAATAAAAACAACCATTCAATTTTTTTTGAATGCACTTAAAAATTATTTGGCAATTTTTTAGAAGAAATAAAAGCATACAATATAACACTGTTAGTGGATCAGAAATAATAGGCATTTTTATTAATTATTGTGTATATTTCTTTTTGATATTTAAATATACTTTTGTTACAATTTTTAAAATGATTCAGTTAATATTGATTAAATAAAAAAAATATTTAATTGGACATTGATAATTAATAATGACTCTATATGCTATATTTTATTTTTGAAGATGGATTTCACAAAGTTAGTAATATTGAGAATGGTGGATTGAGAGGAGATAAAGAAGAAATTGAATTCATTCATCCATATTTCAAGCGGAGTGAACCAAAATTAGTTGAACATATTAAAAGAAAGGTGTAGTATGTTTTTATATAAAAAAAATTTCTTAAGTTACTATGAAGTTAATATTTTGTTTTAAAAATTTAATTATTAAATTAATATTTCATTAGTAAAATGTTTGTAAAACCTAATTTTTTATTTTATTTCATGTTTGGTTTGAATAGATGTCTTCGAGGATACCAAATAATGGAAACCAAAATGAAGATAGTCGAAATTTAGAATTAATGAATAAAGCTCTGGAAGATGTTGCTCAGATGAAAGGGCGTCAGATGTCAATGGATGCTCAACTTGCAACTGTGAAGCAACACAATGTTGCTTTATGGCGAGAATTATCGATTTTACGTAGAAAACATCATAAGCAACAGCAGATTGTTAATAAGGTAAAAAACAGATAATATTGGTTAAATTATGATTTATTTAATTGGGATGTCTTTTTTTTTGTAGTTAATACAATTTCTTCTCACCATGGTCAATTCATCTAGGAGTAATATAGATGGTCTTGGAGTTAAACGTAGATATCCTCTTATGTTACATGACAATGATAATGGTGACCGAAAAGCTAAAATGAAAAAACGAAATGTGGATACAGGGCCAACAATACATGAACTTGATAACACAGATGATTTGATTGAAGCAGAGGCAGAATTGTTAGAGATTTGTGTCGATCCTACTGATGTTCACAACACTTCTTCAGCAACTATTAATCGGGTTGAAAGTTCTGATGTTGATAGTGATAGTTTACTTGAATCTAATTTATTTTCTGTTCCTGCATTTAAAGATGAGCCTAATGATTTAAATTTTCAGTATATTTTGTCAGATGATAGTTATAGTACAAAAAAGCATATGGGTATTTCAAAAAAAGGAGCATCGAAAAATATTAAATCAAGGAAGCAATCTAAAAATTATATTCAACCAACAATTGAACTCATTGATGATAATGAATCAGTTGGTGATATACCACAAGTAGATTTACAGAATCCACCAGTGGTCTTGTCACCTAGTGAACAAGAACCCGAACTTGAAACAGAAATAACTGAAATAACTATAGACAGTGATATTTTTTCAGATAGAAATGATAAATTGTTAACTGTAGAAAACCCTACATTGGGAAATTCAAATGAATCTACAAATATCCTTGAAGATTCACTGAAAACAGAGCCAGATGTAGTAGTTACAAGTAATATTGATGAGTCATCTACAGATTGTTCTTATAGTCCTGTAGTAAATAATACATCATCATGTAATAAAACTGATGTTATAGATACAAAAAAGCAACTACAAGAACCAGGAACTAGTAAACTACCAGGTGATATGAAATTGGTGTCTCTTTCCAATGAATCCACTTTGCCTCAGTTAACTACAGCGTGAGTATAAAGAATGAATATTTGTTGTAAATAATTTATGCAAAAGTATTTTGTATTATTATATATACATATTTTTTAGTGAAGATCTAGATTCACATTTAGAATCAATGCAGTCTGGTTTGGAATCTTTGAAGGATCTTTTGGTGGGTGATGTTTGTAGCATTGATGCTAACACATTACTTGGGGTATGTGCTTGGTTATTCAGCTATTTAAGAACTAAATTTCGTGTTTGAAATAGATTTAATTATATGATATATTTCTCTTATTCAATGTTTAATGTATTTATCGTGAACAGGATTGTAACAGTTAGTATTTTTTAAATTTAAGAAACAGTTTTAGATAAACTGTTTGGTTATAAAGAAAAAAGTATAAATATGTTAATTTTTTTTCTTTGTTAATTAATTGTCTGTGGCCAGGCCAATACTTATCCAATCGTTTTATTTTATGTGGGATAGTTATATAGTTATTATTTTTGATATGTTTCTTTTAGCTGTTTGAGACCGATGATCCCATGTCATATTCATTAAGCTTAAATCAAATAGATATAGCAGGAGAAAATACTATGGATGCAGATACTGATCCAGGTACAATATTTTAATTGATTTAGTTTATTTCAAAACATAATTGTTCTTATTTTTAGATCCTATGGTATCTGGTTCAGAGTTAACTAAATACACTCCTTCATTTGATATGAACATGTTTGATACTCCGATTGATGCAAATTGCACACCAGAAAATTCATTAGATTACCCAAATATATTTGAAAACGACTTGAGTAGCTTGAACACTCCTGTCATTGAGTAAAAGGTGAAGGTACTCAATTAAAGTATTATGTTATTATGTTAAATAACTGAAATATTGAGCAGATTTTAGAATTACAAATATATCTTCTAGTTTAGAAGCCTGTAAACACTTCTATTTTATGCCATCGATATATTATCGACGAATATTGCGTTAAAAGATTGTTAATAAATAATAATAGTAACGTATAGATCTGTGTAATGCTGCTGTACAGTATGAGTGATTGACAAAGTAATGTTTTTTTCTACTGCTAAGATTACATTAGTTTTTAAGTTACTGTAATTTTAATTTATTTAAATTAATTTTCATAATCATTGAACTTATACGTTTCTATAACGTATACAATTTGACGTACATGTTGAATCTTAAATATAAAGGTTGAATAACAACAAGACTAAAAAAATTACAAGATAAATAAAGTATACTTTTTAAAATATGTTTCTACATATTTTTTTGTTGACTTATAGAAAAATAAACACTTGTTTTGACTCAAGTAAATTTGAAAGAAATGTTATATTTATATGGACATGATTGAAATGTTTGATGAAATTACTAGAAATTAAGGTTTTTCTTTTTTAAATAACTAAAGAATATATGTGAATATTTGAATTATTTTCTAAGTTTTTTTTTCTGAATCGATATGTTGATTTGTAAATATATACTTTTTATATAACCCTAATTAAAAAAAATCAATAAATTGTTATTGATTGCAATTTTATCATCTCAGTGAGGAGGATGATGATATTGCCACCAAAATATACATAAATAAGAATTGATCAGTGATCAATAATACTGTATTGAATAATTGACCAGAAAATTTTTTTGTGATTTGTGAAGTGAAAAAAAATTCATTTTTGAAAGTGTAATTGTCAGTATCAGAATTGTATTTTTTAAAAATGGTTGGTTTTTTTGCATATATGTACATACATACATATATATATATATATGTATGTATGTATATATATAGAGCATGTGTTTATGCACGTATGTATGTATATATGTTTTCTGTAAACAATTTATGTGAATATTGGTAATACAATGTATAAAGACTGCTAAATTGTAATTATAAACATATATTATCATCTGAAGCAAGTTGAAAATATTTTCATTACAATAAGTTATTTTGAATTTATGTTTAGTTATTTCGATTGATCAATTGAATATTTAAATAGAAATGCTTATAATTGTTTTAAATAGTATCCAATATGCAGTATTAATACAGCTCAAGTATTTAAACAGTTGAAATCAATAAAATTTATTGTATGCAAAAATGGATATAAAATAAATAGAAAAGAAATAGATTTAGTTTGTAGTTTAAATTTTGTTATGGCCATGTTTATTGTTATTTGATTGATTAAGGTTAGTAGCTAGTCATTTTACCTAATAAGTCATCACATAATCAACATGTATTCATAGTTTAAGTGAATCAATCATAATTATTTGCTTTTAAAAACGTGATTGTCACGTTACTCTATTGTACAGCGCTGACACTGTTTTGCTAATAAAAAATGTGTGCAGTACGCACATTGCTAGCAAAAAGTAATTGCTTAAAAATGTTTGAGAAATATATTTTTTTAATCTTTTGAGCTATGTACTAATGATAAACTCATGAAAATATTGAAGAACAGCCGTTTAGAAGTATTTTAATTGATAAGTTTCTTAATGCTAAAAATTGTACGTATTATTTGTTCATATAATATAGTTATGAAAAATAGTTAAATTGTGTGCAGGGTCGT